>OZ010675.1:53497114-53812114 GCA_963932185.1 Troglohyphantes excavatus
TAATTAGCTCAAAACTCCGTTTTTTTTTCAATTAAAATTAACTTGCAAAGTTTGGAATCTGTACATGAGCCGATACAGTGTGAAAAAGTTACAAGCATTGCCTCTCGAATTACATTATTGTGATAATTTGTAGACCATTGTACATCTAAAACTACATAAAATATACAGCAACAAATGAAAACTAAAAGAAATGTATTCTTTTTATTAACAGAGTTAAAAGCGCGGCAAAGGAGAGAGGTTATCAATTCGAATGTAATTTATTTATTATGTACGTTCGCGCAAGACATCTATTTTAAGGGGACTTGGTACCCTTTGATTTGAGAAAATCGATGAAAATATCAATTTGTCTTTTTTTTGCTTAAAATATGCTCTTATACCTAAAGTTCATTATTACAAAGTTTTGAAACGATCTGACAATTATAAATGTAATAAAAATGCGTTTCATTACTTTCGCAGCACTTAAAATGTTACGTCCATTTCGATGTTTACATTTTTGACACAACAGCTTTTGGTCATTTATTTAAAGAAAAATCAGCTAAGAACAAGTTGAACGTGTTTATCTGTGACTGTATCTATCACATCACGTGTTTGTTTACTTTTTCTTACCGTGGTTTGATATAATTTTAAATTTGAAGGTACAAGGAGACGTATTTGCCAAAGGCGACGTATTTAACATATGTAATACATGTTTTTGCTATTGTCAAAGCCCATTATAAAGTGTTTTATGGTATGGAATATGTATTTTCAATGAATTCAGTAGTATTAGTATGGGTTCTAACACAAAATTAGTGTAAAACAATATTTTAAACATTATTATTTTGATTTTAACAGATTTTTCCCAAAAATTTAGTTTTGTTATCATTTTAAAACTGAGTACATAATAGTGATTTAATGTACTCCAATTAAATAATAGAAACCAGAGATTTATATCTATGCAAGTAGTTATAAAATTAATTATGTGTGAAGAAAATATCAAATGTATTCATCGAGTTATTTGGATTTGAAATGTTTAAACTGATTTATCTCAGTTCGTGTTTTTTGCATATGCCACGGTATTTAAAATAAGAATACTTTCTCAAATATTATTTAAATGACTTGATTTTTTTTCTGAAATTCCTGTATAACCTATTTAAAACAATCAAGGATGGGTTTTGCAAAATAATGAAAAGAAAAATAATTAAAAATTAAAAAGTAGACTAAATCATGTTTTTTTCCATTTTTTTGCATATACATCGACATTTTATTTTTTTTCTCAAGAACTAAAACAGTTATTTCAAATTCGATCCTTAAAGTTATAAAGTATAGTATAGTGAATGTAAGAAAAAAAATCTTTACAAAATATTAAAAACTGAAAAAGAAAAACCATTTTTAAAAAAGTTAAATTTTTAAGAAAAAAATTAAATTTTGAAAAATATACTCATAAAAATATTTTTTTTGTTGCTAAAATCATGTTATATAATAATAACCTTCAATAATATGTGTAAAATATCTATGTAAATTATTTAATAAAAAAAATTATTCCAAGGGTACCGAGTCCCCTTAATTCAGATATTTTTAGAATTTTTTTTTGTTGGATAGCAGATGTTTCACTTGGGCACTTTTTAAAATATATCCAGTTATCTGGCATTTAACTATCAGGAATTTTCAATTAACCGGACCGTTTAAAAACAAATATTTTCCAATTTCATAAATTCTTTTTTTTTGTTGTTGGATAGAAAAAAATCCATTTTAGTAAAAAGTGAAAAATAATTGATTATTTTACTTTTATTTATACGGAAATATCAATTAACAGGATTTTTTTAACTTTTTCTCCGATTTCAAAATACAACAATGATAATACAATACCTATTAAACCAGATATTCAAATAAACTATTCGTGGTGTGGAAAAAAGTGAGTAGAAATTTACAAATAACATACCTAAATTTCAGTGCCAATTTCAAAACGTTGAAATAAGGATAATATTAATATTAAATAATTCCTTTTATTTTAAACTTGTTCTTCAAATTAAAATTTATTTTTTACTTTTTAAATCATTTTTCTTAAAGTTGATTTACTTTGTTTAAAAAAAGATTATTTTGAAGGGTAAAAGCTTTTCACGTCATTCTTTACTGAATATGTAAAGTTAGAAAAATTTATAAAAAAATAATTATGTTTTCTAATGAACGCAGGAGAATCAATGTGTGCTACAATAAAATTTTCTTTTAACGTGATTTGTTTCCCTTCTAATATTTTTCTGTTGAACTTATTAGTAAAGTATCGCAAACAAAATAACAAATTTATATTTCTTGTAATTTTTCGGTTAAATTTTTCGTTTGATAGAGAAAAAACGATACACAAAAATCACAAAAGTTTACGGTATGAATACGTGATAACTTGAATTAGTAAAATATTAAAATTTACAAAAAAAATACATATTTAATATTTACAAGTGTATACAACACACAACTATTTTAAAAAACGTTACTTTTTCATTTATTTTTTTAAACTATAATGTATTTTTTGTTCTTTGAAACTTTTACAACACAAAAATAATAATAATAATGATTGTTACTGAAACCTTTGGCATTCTTGTTTTCTTAATAAATATTTGACAATAAAATTGAAGTACCTGTGTATTACCTTTTGTGACAGATGTGATTCAATGTTTTTATTTGCAATGTTTTCAGGTTTTTTGATAAAAGTTTTATTTTATGTCTTCTTTGTTTATAATTAAAGATATAATTTAAAAACAATCATCTAAATTGATTCGATGTATTCAAAGTCGAGAATTATTTCGGTAAGAAATATAATTTATTTAAAAAGTATGTTTATCGCGTATTAACTTTTTCTGTCCAAATATCCAATTACTAAATTTAAAATATACCAAATATCTTCTAATGGCAGTTAATTTCTCCCATGGAATGATACCATCAATTACACTTCAAAATATGAAAGTAATTTTTTAAAAAATGTATGTACATAATCATCAAATTATGATTGGAAATTTTAAAATGATATTCGCAGTGGTTTACATTTACTTTCAAAGTACATAATTATTCTGCATTACCTGACGTCCATTTAATAAAACTCAAATTTCGAAATAGGATTTGTATCAGTCGGATAATTAAGTAGCTGATTTTACAAATGATAATTTAATTTTTTTTTCTAAGTTTATCTGAAATTAACATTATTTAAACATGTGTATAACATGAAAAAAAATATTTGCATATTTTTGTTTTGTTTTTCTTTTAATACAATATTTTATTTTCTATTAAAGTAAAGTTATAAAGTACGTGTATGAACAATTAGCATTTGAATTTATTAATTTAGGAATTGTCATTTACAAATAACCTTTCTAGCTAAAAAAATAAAATTAAAAATATTAGAATTGAAAGTCGGGATGCAACTTTAAAAGAGCGTCAACTCATACTGTTTTAGTTGTATTTTATTATTTTGTAGGATTTTTGGAATAAGGCATAAGTTCAAAAAATAATAATTAACACAATTAATATGATTATTGAATAGATTAATAGTTGTCAAGTATTCTGCGTGCGCTAATTTTCAAAATTATGAAATAACTACGATGATGAAATATATTTCTGTTCTGGGATAGAGAGAGAGATATATAGAAATTTCATTCCGTTCGATATTTTGACCGTTTGATATGATTCGTTTTTTACATAGGGATATTTTATTCTGGTGTAGCAAACAGTTTCTGCTGAAATTGTGAACCCTTGTTTAAGCTACTGTGATCCTAAGATTGTGCACCATTAAGTCTTGGTGAAAATGTATTAACATAATATGTGGATTTTATTAAACATTTCAATTGATTTCGGTACATTTTTACATATTTTGAATGCGAATGTTGGTTTAACCGTTGATTGCCCCGGTATATTTGAACTCTATATTCCCAGCTACGAAATACATTGTAGTTGGTAGCAAAGTGTTAAGTTATTGCTCATAAACATTGTGGATTTGGTAAAGCCATCTATTTTGAAAATATGTTTTGGAGAAGGGTTTGCATGCATCTAGATTTGATTTAAAAAAAAAGCCTTGAAATTAAAAAAAAAAGCGTTCAAGCACAGTCCCTACAGTACCCTGAGTTTTGGTTTGTGAATACTATGTACATCCGTAGCTCGGCCTGCTGCTTCTTTGGCCGAAATTTGACTAATTCCCCCCACCCGGTACAAAGGTGAAAGGGAGTAAGGGCATTAATTGGAAAACTGGTCGACACCGCATTCGCTTCTCAAGACAAAGATATATCATTCATCTACATAAGCTAAATACTCCAGGAGTTATAGGGCCGGAATCGTATACTGCAGCCAGAGCAACATTCCCCAACTGGTTACACAAAGATCAGATTAGGGAATCGGTTAACATTTAATTTGATAGATAGGTCATTTATCCCCATAGAACTGATTCCGGTGGGGATTTTACAAATGTCGTTTTTAGTTTACAACCTCTTGCGGCTTTGTGGCCGTAGCGAAAGGAAAGACGTATTTACGTCAAAAAATATATATAGCAGAGCATATATTTTAAAAAGAGTTAAAATTTTATTTTTTATTAAATGTCACTAATTTTGATTTGGAATAAATAAGAGTATTTATGAACTGCAATAGTGAAAACCAGCTGTTCCGTAACAATTGTCAAGCAGTGTTCAAATACTATACTAGGTAATTAACCTAAAATTATTCACGGTTGACGACCACCTTTCATCGCAACCCGAAAAATATCACTAATACTTATGTATTTGTCAAAGAAAGTATTTTTTTAATTTTTATATCTACCAAAAAGAATAGATCTCTAACATACGAGTCTTATTTTGAAAAACAAATTAACTTATGTGGCATAATTTTTCCAAACTCTGGCTGTGCGCCAAATGGACAATATACAATAATAACAAACAATATATGAATGTCATAAGCGAATAAGTTTGACACTCTAAGAGTCAAATCTACAATCAAAATATAAATGCCTTTATTTCAACTTTTTTCTTCAAAATTGACATCCGATAGCATCGCAAGAATATTAGAGTCACCACCACAAAAATGTTTAAAAATATGAATACATATTTTTTTATTATTGGCGAGTTTTTATGTCAGTTGACAACTGAATCTTGAGTTATCGTTGAATGTGTTTTTTGCAAGTGTTTCTGGAAGTATCGGGCCATGAGGATGAAAATTTATATTGTTTATATTTTCGGATAACAGAAAAGTACCAACAAGACAGAATTTATTGAATATATTATTTCTCAAATATTTATTTCCTTTTTTTTATCTGATTGTAAGTTATTATATTAGTTAGTAAAATATTGAATATACTTTTAGTTAAAATTAATACTTTTAGAATGAATATTAATAATTGTTACAAATCATTGACCGAGCGTCATCGAGGTACTGTTTCAACTCGACCTTTCAGCATTTCGTCTGTTTATTTGCGACGCATTTACTAATGAACGCATTGTTTGATTTTTTCTTCAAATTTCTTAGGAATGTTGCTTTAAGTTAGTTATTAAAATACACGTACTTTTTGGAGAACTGCGAGGTGTACCATACTACTAGTTTCTAAAACTAGTTTCAGAACTATTAGTTTCAAACACTGGAGCTGCAGTGTTCTTGCACCCATGCCGTCATTTGACTATATTTCTACCCATTAAGTCAACATCATTTCAATTAGTTATATTTTCTACAGCTTTTAAAAATCAGTTTCGGATTTTCGTTAACATCTTCGAAACTCAATTATTCCGAGAAGTTTTGCAGGTTACAGTTTTCTCTATTTTTATAAATAATCACTTTTGTATGAGGCACTTATATGTGTTCAATTTTTTTAGGTTAATCTTAATATTTAATTTTGAGTTTAATTTTTAAGATAAGGCTTTCTATAAAGAACATTAATAAGTATATCAACTGTTAACAGTCATTAATACCATTCTGCAACGACAACTTGCATTAGCATTCACCAAACTTTCCTCGCTTGTATTTCTCCGATTTTTCCTAAAATAACCCACATAAATATATAATTATTCTTTGCAGAATATTATAGTTATTCTAAATAATAGATGCTTTTCCGTGAATCCTTAATTAGAGAAAGATGAGAACAGACGAGATAGTTAAGGTTTTTAGACATTTCATGACTACTAAATGAAAATAAGGAGTTTTTTTACACATTTTTTTATTATTTGATTCTTTAGCTACATAGAAATATCATTAAAACATAATATGTGCTCCTATTTTTTTTAAAATATAATGATTTTCTTCAAGAAAGGGTATCTGTCCCGTCTTGCCCCACATACGGGACAAGACTAAATATTCCAATTTTTTTCATTCTTAGAAGTAAAAAAAGTAGAAAATTAAAAAATAAATTATAACTAGTAAAAAAAATTTATAATTTGCATATATAAGACATTTCTTTTTACGCAAAGCACACACATAAATAGCCTCTTCATCTTCACTCTTAACATATGCACAAAAGTTATAAGCTCATAGTCCACAGTTACTGCACCTAATCCATCACTGTTCTGCATAATCCTGACAATAGAGTCATTGGTCATCTTCTTCAAATTATTTACTGTTCATAGATTCTTGTCACTGGACACCCTGTTTTGTCCCAAAAACCACGTTCTTGAGTGTCGGGGTTAGATTTATAGGTTTTTTGATAACAAAAAACAAATAGTGTTTCTAAAACTTAAAAATACGTGCAATAAGACTATAAACGAGAGTTCTGAATAGCAATCATACATGCAGTTAAAAGATAAAATGGTATCTTCAAGTATTGTAAAGCAGGGTTTAAAAATGCGCACTTATATTGTTTGTTTTAGTTAATCATACAACAACGCATAGGATTGATGTCAATGGCCTCCGAGTGTAATGATAAGTTTCTAAAAAAATCCGATAGGTGGCTGCATTTACAGAGGAAAAAATACACTTTTCTATCATGTCCCTCTTTTAGGCCTTGCCTCTGGATCCCCTATACATTTAAAAACAATTTACAAAAATTGGTTTATTCACTTAGAACTATAGATAATTTAAAAAGTTTTTGTTTTTAAATATCCGTCGCTCTTTTTAAAGAATTTCGTTTCATTCCGAATAATAAACCATGGTAGTACGTATTTTTTTCTGGTGTACATTTTTGTATTAATTTATGTGCGAGTTCTTTTACAATAGAAAACTTTGGTCATTATTTGGTATTTACATTACTACAAATTAAAAATTAAGTGAAGAAAACATTTTTTTTAATATAATTTAGAATACTTTTTTATTTGGTAAATCATAAACTTTCCCTTTTCTTTTTTTTCCTCTTGACAAATTATTTTATACATGATATTGCAAAACTGTATTCGAAGCTAACTATAATGAATTTCCAAATAAGGGATATTCTATAATGATTCAGGGTAAAAAAAACATTGCTTCTCACATTTTGTTAAAATCGCCTAAACACCTTAGTTTGCTGCAGCCTATTTTTTTTTACCAAATTATGCAACTGTGAGAACAATGATAGTCTTTACAAAAACAAAAATTAAAGATCACAATATTGAGAAATCACTTCGGTGGACAATTGTTATTACACTTAATATATTTTATGTGTAGCGAATATTAATAAATTACACATAATATACATTTTGGACACAGTACATCAGCGATTCATATTCCTAAAGTAAAATCCGCCACTGTAATGTTTACAACAATATATACAAGGGTGGTACCAAACTGTTTGGCGATGGTCATTGTATGTGTGTTTAACTATACAGAATAAACAATTCTTTTTGCCTTTTCTACTTTTTTTTTGTTTCTACTAAAGCTAAGCGGATATGTTAAAACACAAGCGAAGTAGTTAGGTTAAAATAATAATTTAATATTCCAATAAAGTTAAAAGTGATACATCCAATCAATGACCATCGCCCAACAACTTCTAACTACCAAGTATTATTAACCCTTTGACAACCCATAAAGAAATAAATGCTGAACTTAATAATTTCAAGGCAAATATAATCTTCCCTCTATATACATTATTTTTATTTTATAGTTATTTATTAGTACAATAAATGCATCATTTAGATTACAACCCAGCAAAAAAAGTCAGCATGAAACCTTCATCAAAATTGTCAAATTGAAGGTTTTATAAATTATATTGAATAAAAAAACTGCAGTTTTTTTTAAAGTTTTTAATTTTCGCGCATAAAACCTTTCACATATCTGCATTTTCCCTTCATGTTTTAAAATTGAGGGGTTTTTGCAGGTTTTTATGACGGTTTTTTGCAGTTTTTATGAAGGACATGGAAACAAAAACCTTTAATTTTATAGATCTTCAAAAAACTGCAGTTTTCCTGCATAAAACCTTCAATTTCAAAATTTTGATGAAGGTTTTATGCTGACTTTTTTTTTGCTGGGAATGCCACTAAATTGAAACTGAACACTCGAACCTATTTTAAACATTTATATTTATTCAACACTACTTTAAAGTTTGCAAACCTATGCTTCTATACTATCTTCAGCGTTGTTTCTTCTCTGCACAATGTACATACTTCTTGAGAATAATCTTATTTCAAGTGTCAAAATGAGAAATATAAAACCCAACTCTCTACCTAAGATATTTATAAAAAAATTCAAATCCTTCAGTTCGAATTTTCTATTCTAACCTTGATATTTCAGTCATATATCAGTATTTTAAGCCCACACGTCTCGCTCTTTTATAAGCTTTCGATTTTTAAGCTTTGTAAGTTCTGGAGAATAAATCTAAAGTCTGTTTCCATGTCTTTGGATGCTTACTTTACATGCCAAGAGTAAAGAATGCTGAAGATTGACAATGCTGAATTTGAAAGTGCATTTCCTGCATCCGGATTGCGTGCATTTCGGTTTGTAAGGTGTATTTACTCATTTTATTTTGAAATGATTGAAAATTTTCCTGGAAAATACTCTTTATATAAACGACGAAATAAAATAATCCAATAATCAATCGAATGACTCTGTACTGCTTGAACAAGTGTATTATAATTTGTCTGGAAATATATATATATATATATATATATATACACACTCAAACTGGTAATGCCCAACAAAAAATCAGCATAAAACCGCAAAAACTTTTCATTTTGAAGAATAAATATTACTGAATGAAAAATGCAGGATAATTAAAGGTTTTATGCAGAAATATTAAAAACTTTTTTTAAAAAAAACGGCAATTTATTGTTCCAAATTCCTTTGTAAAACTTTAAAAAAGAAAACTTCAATTTAAAGAAGTGTAGGAGATAGAAGGAAATCTGCCGAAATGTAAAATAACTCCCAGATAATTTTGTCAAAAGAATCCTTTTATAATAAATAAAATAAAATATTACGTTACTCTTACCCTTACATATAAATATTTTAATAAAATGCTTAATAAGAGTATAAGTATTAAAAATAAGGCAAGGGAACACTCAATGGCTAACATTACTTTAAGCATATAAGAAAATCTTTAGAACCACAATACAAGTTTCTTACATTTCATACAGCAAACAAACGCATCAAAACATAATTATATCTTTTGTTAAGATATTCGGACATCTAGCAGCTTAAGTATTTACCCTCATAATTATTCTCAAAATAAAATAATTTTATTACCATAATGAGGGGTAGAAAAGCATTTTTGGGTTTACTTTTGAATAAATGTTAGCAAAATTAATTTTTAGAGATCTTTTAAATTTTACTTAATATAATACGTTGATTTAGTGTCTTCATTTACATAGAGACAATAGGGGTTTATTTCTCTTGTTATACGGTTTTATCACAAATATATAATTGATAATTTTTTCTTAATGCTATGTAAAATATTTATTGTTTGCCTGAGTTCAAATAATATTGTTTGTCTAAATTCAAGACAATAAACGTATAATAGTGTAAATAAGGTATCTGAATTAAGTTTAATCAAATGTATAATCATCAACACCTTATTTGTTATGCGTTGCAACTTAAATGTCTCTAAATTAGAAATAAAACAAATAACCTTTGTGCTTCAAATATTTTAAGAGTATGCAATCAAACTTGTAATGCTCAACAAAAAGTCAGCATAAAACCGTGAAAATATTTCATTTTGAAGGATATAAATTATTGAATGAAACATGCAGGATGTTTAAAGGTTTTATGCAGAAATATTAAAAACTTAAAAAAAAAAAAAAAAATTGTTCTAAATTCCTTTGTAAAACTTTAAAAAAGAAAACTTCAATTTAAAACTTTTGATGACTGTTTTATGCTGACTTTTATGTTGAGTATACTAATGTACACTGTTCCTCCAATTTTATCCATTTTAATATGCATTAATATAGTTTTAAGCTTTTAGATTGAATGTAAAACCTATAAAAGACCATACAGTTGAATTGTTAGCTAAAATAATGTAGGATTAGACCTACTCTATTTCTTCAAATGGGATTTCCTGGTACGTTTTAAAGGCATACAATTTTAGACTTCCTCGTCTCTATTCTTAGCCGTGTTAAGTATCACTTTATTTAGAAAGTTTTAAAAATACAAACTTGAGTTCTGAATAAACAAATAAAAAAACTAGATAAAGTACCAAATCCCTTTGACCCTCTTTTGATCTTGATGTGGCTTATTTCATTTACAGTTATTTCAACTGAATCAGTAGAAATAGACACTGCGCAATAGTTTCTTTAACGCTATTGATTGGATCGCACTCTCTCAAGTCGCAGATATCTTTTAATAAAAGGCAGAAATTCAAAGTTATAGTAATAGTAAAGCGAAACATCTGGTGCCATTTTATTCCTAGAAATGTAAATATGTTTTTAAAAGAAATGACAATAGTTTCCAGCTTTTGAATCCCACATTCTTTCAATTTTGTAAATATGAATTCCATGTGACATTCGCAAACTAGATATACCAAAACTATTAGTAGTTATTCCAGAAAACTTTAATTAGTTTAAAACTTCTCTGCGCTTCACAAAGAAACGGTCAAATATAATTAGGATACAAAGAAAACTCATGTGAGGGATAGCACTGAATGGAATCGGTTGTATTCAGTCAATTGTTGGTGAATATAATAGTTTTGTAAACATTAACGCTGCTTTGTTTACCAATAACCGTATGCAATGGTTGAGATGTGTATGGGACAGAGAAGATTGACCTAAACATCCACCATCAGCATTGACCGCTTATATTACTGAGTGCCACATAGAAATTTGATTAATTGTCATATGATCCCAATCTAGCTGAATGCTGCAACCTCACTAGTGTTTAATTGACTTCAAACGAAGCACTATCGATTTCTATATATCAATATTCTAGAAGGTAACATGCATATATAAATATGCACACAATGTCAATATCTCAATATCTCCGTGTTGGTAATTTTAGAACATTTTAAATTCTTGTTTTGTAAAAGTTTTTTTTTTAAATATATTTAAAATAAATATTATACAAATCAAATTCCACCATTAAATGAATTTTATAAAAATTATTATACAAATCGTAAAATTAAATGCATTTTTTAGTTATTATGGGCGTTTAGAAATAAAATAAATTTGACCTATTTTCAAAATGTTACTATTTATATTTAAGCTCGTATGTTTATTGTGTATTTTTATTACAATCATAACTTTCTTTGAGATTTAAATAAAAAAATTATTTCACAAATATATTTAACTGGGTTACTATTAGTCTTAAATTCATAGCAATTCCCAGCAAAAAAGTCAGCATAAAACCTTCATAAAAATTGTCAAATTGAAGGTTTTTTGAAGGTTTTATAAAGGATATTGAAACAAAAAACTGCAGTTTTTTTAAAGTTTTTAATTTTCCTTCATAAAACCTTTAAAATATCTGCAATTTCCCTTTATGATTAAAAATTGAAGGTTTTTTGCTGGTTTTTTGCAGTTTTTATGAAGGACATTGAAACAAAAACCTTTAATTTTATAGATCTTCAAAAAAACTGCAGTTTTCCTGCATAAAACCTTCAATTTCAAAATTTTGATGAAGGTTTTATGCCGACTTTTTTGCTGGGTTGGTGCAAGTACAGTATCCAAAAAACATATTAACAGGTAATTATAATTACCTTCCATGTCTGAACAAGATGATAGCTTTGTACCATGTAGTTGTAATTAAAATATTCATGTTCAAAGCATCGTAAAAAAAAACATTAATCATATTCACGAAAACCTGTAGGGAATGTATTTCAGAACAAGAAAAGAAAAAAACCTTCAATAAATGACCGATAAGGAATATATGGCGCTGAGAACAGTCTCAAGCAGAAACATAATTCAGCTATTGAAGATGGTGTTGTTATACGGTACCAGTTTTTCAATAGGGTATGCACATTTAACACTGATAAAGATGTCTTTCTGCGGATTTCCCTTTTGTATTTTTTGTGCACATAGTCTAGATCCAAATTCAAGATTATATTGGTTTTTTTTCTACAATGAACAAGGATACTTGCATTATAACTACCCTATACTTACTCTGAAAACTAAGTGAGTTGACCAAATGCAAAAAGGAGCTATATGTACTAAACGTTAAAACTTAACTGTTGTCAATACAATATTATTTTTGTTGTAAAAACCAAAAACAAGTTTTCACTACAATTTTTATGTTATTAGATTACTAAATAAGTTATAATCTAAATTTTAATTTTCACATAACTTGTTTTGAATAAATGCAATGAACTGGTTTTGAAACTGAATGAGTCTACATCTTGTTTTTGTTCAAGAAGAAAACCCACTGTATCCCCATTCCAGCCAATCAGAAACCAAACGAATATGACATTCAGATTCAAGTTCTCTGGATATAGCTACTTTTGCTTCTACTAACTTCGTTTTTGAGTTTTATTAGTAATTTTTTTTCTCCTTTATTATACTTTTGAAATTGAAGGCAAATTTATAAAATACCTATTAATACCAAAATCTCATTTTTGGATATAACTGATTTCGCTTTGGGATACACAATTGTATTTTTCGATCACTGTGAGTTTATGATTTTGTTGCTTACAATAAGATTACTGGAGGAATAATATGTATATTAACGGCTATACACATTGACCAGTGAAAGTCTTTCCACTGTAACATACACCGAATATATACATTTCTTTGCATACATTTCTTTGCGGAACAACACAAGTTGCTTTTGAAATTAGAATCATTTTCTAGGAAAACTCTATTTTGCATATGCTTCAAAGAACTTTCACAACAACTCCTTTAGGTTCTCAAGCACCAGAAATATTTTAACAATGTAACTCATTTGCGAAATGAAATTCCAAAATCGTTTTTCTTCTCGTTACACGTTGCGAGAAAATGCTATTCTGTTAGGAATGCTCGTTTTAATATATTCTCGAAAAGACATTTCAAAAAAGTACTTCTTTGAAATATATTTACTGGTTAACGTTTTAGGGGTCTATAATACCACATCTCACAGGGGTCGAAATTAACTTTACAAAGCAGGTGCACTGAATATTGTTTAGCTACACAAAAAATTCAAGGAGCAGGAACCGGAGCGCGAAACCGGATCGGTGCGGTTTAATTAAAATCCATCTTTTTATATTGAGCATCTTACATTCTAATTCATTATGAGTCGCATAAACCGACGCTCTCTCGATTTTTGATGAAATTTTTGAATTAAATGTATCGGGTTACACGAAAATATGTCATAAAATATTTTCTGCAAGTTTTGAATGTAGACCACTTAACAAATGTTGCATTGCATTGTATAAAAACATATACTTCATGGTTTCATTTTTTTAAGAAATTTATTTGAGTTCGAGGTAGTATTCCAGGAACAACAAATATATTACGATAACTTGACTGTCAATAAACTTTCTCTACTTCTTCTACCCATGTTGTATATACGAAAATAGAAAATAAAACAACATTAAAAGTAAAAATAATTTTTTGAGCTGCACAATATCAATTACTCTTAATTTAGTTTGAATAGAACCTAATTTGGGTAGCTATTGCGATGTTTCTAAAGAATATGTACGATAACTTCTATATACATACTAATAAAATTGCCTGGGGGTGGGGGAGGTTGGATGATCATATGTAGGAAACTAATCCGATTTTGATCAGACTTGGTAAAATCATAATTAATTTTCGAAAGAAAGTTGTAATATATTTCTGAACGTAATTTTTTTCGGTGTACACTTATTATGGGTATTTTTAATGATAGAGAGTACTTTTTGATGTTCCCACTCTACGGATTTTGCCAAAAAAAATTCATTTTGCTGAAAATATTAAACTGTTACTATTGGGTATTGCTCCATTTTATTAGAACATATGCTTTTGTTATGCGTCGTTGTTCCCCTTAGCCTAGGGATCTTCAGTTTTCTACATATTCTTTATTTAAAATATTGTTTAATTTCCATTTTTGAGGCACAACTAATAAATCAGTGGTTTCCAAAATATAGTCTGCGGAATCACAAAGAAAAATGGTTTAAATGCACTAATTGTAGATTGAAAATATCAAGAATGCAGCCAAGATTGGACGAGATTATAAACCAAAATGAATGATTTCCCTCATCCCATATAATACAAAAATCAGAGCAGTAACTAACTTAAGTGGCTATTTGTTTTAATGAGTTTAAATGAGTGTTAAAGTTATTTTAGCTTCACTACTGGTACTTAAACACTTTACTAAAGTTGAGAAATACAAAATAAGGAAGTAAAGTAAGCCCCATCTACGATACTTAATATTATTTTATATTTGCAAACACTTTTTGATATCGTCCATAAAATTCGTGTGGTATCAGCAATAAAGTGATTTTAAGTATACAAGCAAGGATAGTGGAGACTATATATAAGGTGTGCTGGTACTCCCGCTTTCTGATGGAGGGCGGGGAAAAGTATTCTTTTGACGTCATAGTGACGCCTCCGACTTCTGTGGGCGTGTCTAATGCCCTCGTTTGTGCAGTCGTTTTAGGAGTGTACTTAATTTAACAAAAATTCTTGTTTTTAACTAATCATGAATTTATTTAAAAGAAAACAGTTAAAATTTGCTTCAAAAACAATTTGAATCGATTTGCAGAGTTGTTTAGTTATTAAAATATTAGGAATGAATTTCGTTCAATTTGAACTAATGGTTCGTGAGGTGCTGCCATCTATTAGTTTTTTTGCGAACTATTTAAAATTTATTTCGCTAACTGAATTTAGTATTTGCTGCATTGTATGAGTTTAAATTTTATTTTAAGGATTGCATTTAGTATGTAAAAATTGAAAAAGATTTGCTTAATAAATTAAGCGTATTTAAATAATATTAGCTGAGACGAGAGCATGTCCATGAATTTTGAAAGAGTAAAATGGGGTCAGAACCATCATGTCAATCAATGCATTTGTATTGGATATATTAAATGAGTTACAATTTCAATCAAGTAAAATACGGGGACATAACAAAATAAGGAAGGATTAGCAGTAAAGCTACCTGAACACAATTTTTACAGATGTTTGCATTATTTTGCTTATTAAAAATTAAATCACCAGTTGTTACCCAACCGGGGATCGAACCTAAGTGGCAATGCTTGAAACATACAGCCAATGAGAATGATCAAAAACTCATAGTAAGGTGGAGCTAAAATGACGTCAAAAGATTACTTTCCATGCCCCTTTCAAAAAGCGAAACACGAGCACACCTTATATATATATATGGTCTTCACTATCCTTGGTATACAAGTAATAATAATTAACTATCCAACACAAAAAAAAACTATTTAAAAATGGGAAAAAATGGAAATTTGTTTCGCCCGATCCTACAAAAATATAATTAAAAAAATAAATACAGGACACATTTTTTTAATCTCATCGTTTTCGGTGCTGGATTTGTAATGCAACACTTGATTATCATATATGTATGTCACAACATTTTTGTAGTTTAGGTCATGCGTTTGGAACTTTTGAATAAAATTTATATAAGAAGGGCATTTGTAATATTCATATGTTTTGTGTTTAATAGGCTTACGATGTTTAATAGGCTTATTATTTATAATTTAAATACTTTATTTCAATCGTATTCTTAACTTTTTTTCAAATGTTCAAATCTGATTTTATTTTTGTAGCGCCTTAGAATTTCACGAGAAATTGCTACCTTTAAAGTGTTTACACGTTATAACTCCATAAAATATAAACCTGATTATTTTTATTATGACAACTTATTCATTTTGTATATTTTTAAAAAGCGTTAACTTTTAAATTAAATGTACGTCGATTCCCGAAAAAAATATATATACTTCAGATGGTTCATTCATTTTGAAATTCTCAAATGATTTTTGAAATTAACAAAAAAAAAATTATCACGAATTTTTTCGCTTAAATAAATCGAGCCTAATCAATAAACGTGCCTTATACGGCGTATTTCACACAAGTAGAAACCCACGCATCATTCAAATTACTTTTTAAGAGTTCCCTTCTTCAAGTCGTTTACCACAAAAGAGAAAATTGAAATCTCAAGCAGAAAGGAATGTTTCACGCACCTTTCATTCAAATGAATTCATTAGTCAAAAAACGCCGCCATAAGAAAAGAATTAAGATTTCTTTTTCGCTCGCAACAACTCTGGTTATAAACATTCTGGCGATAAGCGAAATCTGAAAAGAATTCTTTCAGAGCTTTTCGAATAGATTTCTCAAGGATTCGTATTTCTTTGGAATATTTTAGAAATACTCCAAAGTATTTGTTGGCGTTTTAAAATTATGATAGTTTTCTTGCATATTAATATTTACAAAAAGAGACATTGCTTATTTCTTTAAAATTAATAAGTTGATAAAAAGATTAAATATCTATTTTCCTAACAATTCTTAAAACAAAAGAGTTATGGTAAATTATCGGCATTTTAATGTATTTGTTTCGTTGTTTAGAACCGTAGTAGTACAGGGTGGTCACTCATTGTTAGGCCATGGTCATTGTTTTGCTATATCACATTATTTTAATTATAAAACCTTATGTTTGACCTTAGCTTCTATTTTAAGCAAATAGCATAGCTTTAGAAGCAAGAAACCTAAGTAGTGTTAAATCATAGTAAAAAGAATGGTTTATTATTTGTATTTAAACAGTCAAACAATCACCATCGTCCAACATTTTTTGACCACCAAGTATATTTACATTAATTACAAAACATCAGGCTATATACTAATTAATGATATTGCCTTATAGGCTACCTGATGGATCTCAAATGAAAAACAAATGGTTACACTGCCTCAAAATGTTGGTTCAAGGTCTCAGGACGAGAACAAAATCTGTGCTACAGACTTTCACATCACGATTAATGTAAAGATCACGTCAGTTTAAAGTACATCAACTCCTTTTCCTTCAACGTCAATTCTTTGATTAACTCCTTTACATCAATTCTTTGATTACGATTTTGTTGGGTTTTTTCCAGTCAGACCATCTTTATTTATGTGTGTACGATTAATAAAATAATCGTACACCCATAAATACATACCTTAAAATCGATAGTAAGTGATTATCCTACCATTAACTACCTACTAAATTTCAAACTTATGACGTCACGCAATTATTCCCTATACTATGGTTAAAGGGCAAATATGCAATTTGGTTGGATGGGAGTGGCAACGGGACACTTGTTATTCAGAAAGAGAGATGATAACAATTACAAACATAAAAGTTAAAAATACATATAAGACAAATTAGTTTTCTGATTCGTTTCGGCCATATGTACCACTTGACCGATATAAAACGTGTATATTCGTTCGGGTATCTCCAGTTTTTCCAGTAGTACATATAATATAAAAGTTGATAAAAAATCGATTTTTGTAAATAGTTTTCAAATTTAAAGCATTAATAGGACTTTTGATAATAGGACTGATATAATTTTTTAAAAATATTTTTGTAAAAAAAGAAATTTGCCAAAAATTAAATTAAACTCTCATGCAGTGAAAACAACATTCGAAATTGTTCTTATCCGTCAGATGGTTAAGAATGTCATGTAACTCTTGATTAGACAAATATTTATTTATTTTTCAATACTTGTCTTTTAGTAAATCCTATTTTTTACAAAAAACTTAATTTAAATATACATATAGGACAAATTAGTATTATAAGTTGTTTCGTATGTATATTAAGAATGTCATGTAACTTTTGTAGTTATACAAATATTTATTTATTTTTCAATAATTGTCATTTAGAGGATGTAAATTTACATTTAGATTTGTGTATTAACGTTGGAACTGAAAGATTAATCCACTTTCAACGATTTTTTTCATTCGAGCCTGTGTTCTAAAGACTAAAATAATTAGTATTACATCTAAGACTTGGCAACATCTCAAATTCTTACTGTTATTATCATATGATTAACAATGTTCGATCCAAAAAGATAATAGCCAGTAAAAGGTAGGTGGCATTAACGGTAATGATAATATGTCTTGGGAAGACGTTTTTCCAGCATTGCCCCTAATTCTTAAATTCATACATTTTATTTTGCAATGTTTTTTAATGTTTTGATTTAAGGTATATTTTTAAAGTTATATCTGCAAGAGAAATATTAAGATTAAATAACATGTTCTAAAAACATTGTTGTGACTACCCTACAATGAAAATATATACTAGTTTTAAAAATCCCTTGAATACAGGCAAATTAATAACGATATAATTTAATTATTATCATTAAAATATTGCATTTATATCAATAAATGTTTTTTTTTAATTATAAAACATTCCATACAAGTTAGAAATACGAACGTAAGAGTTTTACGTTTTAGTTCTTAAAAAAAGGAAATAAAAGGCCTAAATAAATGCCAAATGTTTCCTGCATCTACATGCACATTTTGTGTCGAGCGCAGATTTAAAAATAAAGACTATATTTTAATACCCGGCAAATATACTAGAAAGTGCGAAACATTCTGAAACTCAAATATTTAATAAAGCATTTTCTTTCAACTAATTTTTTTCGAAGCAACGTTAATATTTTATTTGTTTAGTTTTTAGAAAATGGCGATCAAAAATCTTTATAAGCATCATTACTGTAATGCTACAAAGTAAAAATTCAAACAAATATTATAATTTAGTTTAAAAAAATATATGTTTCGCATTCAGAATTCGTAATGCCATATTTTGTTTACACAGAATACGAGCATAGTACGTTTAAAAAATTATTTTCGAAGTCATTTGTTTGTTTTCATGAAAGTCATTTTATTATCATGTTTGAGTCAAGCATCTGAGCTTTATAAAAAAATTCAATATTTTTAAGTGAATTAGATATATTTGTTACTGTGAGAGTGAATCTGCAGATTCCCCCGGGAATCTACACACTCACTGATTTGTGACTGATTTTCATTGAATATCTGCAAAAAAAGGGGCTTCGGCACTTTCATTAAAGAATATGAGGATTCACGTATTCCGAATCATCGAAGGGCGAAAATGAATTTTTTTAATATTTGAAGTGAATTTAATAGTATGGCAATAATTTCAAATTGAAATAAACTACATTGTTCTATACAAGATCAGAACTCCCAATTTCTGAATACCCGTCATAGGACACTGACGTAACGGTTTAAAATATATATGCATTACTTTAAGTTTACAACTGATTATTTTAAATTAACAAAAAAAAAAACATTAAATATGCAGGCATTTAAAAAAAATATTTTTATTAAAGTTCACTACTTACCCTACTATCATAAATTAAATAAAATAAATTAATAATAAGTTCAAGTAAATGATTTTTAGATGTGATATTATACAGTAAAAAGTGCTAACATTTTTTTTAAATGAAATTTCTTTAGTGAAGTTAGTGAACCGGAATGAGCTCGACACGAATATCAAACATAAAATGGAAGGATGAGTAGTAGGGTGGAGTGAAAGTATAGGCAAAAATAATTTTTTTTGAATTTCAACTATTAATAGTGCGGAAAAGTTGTCATTTGGTATCATAATGACAGACCTAAAATAGTTTTATTCTATCTTTTCATCTTGAGGTTCCCCTCTGGCCTTGAATTCTACAAAATTGGGTTTTCTTACAACAATGTAACGTTGATACGTTTTCAATCTACCTTAATTTAATTTATAATATATCGTGAAAGTTTCCATTTGGTGTCAATAAAACAAAGTTAAAATAGCTTTATTTTACATATTCATTCACTTCGAGGGTTCACTTTGACCTTGGAAGAATTCACTTTTCACTCATATCGCGCGTGCGCGGGTATTTCGTCTCTACCTCACGCTGAATTTGATAAATGAATTCGTCCAAAATGTACAAGACGGTTATTCTTTTCCATATCTTGTATCATTTTAGCGATGGTAGACAAAGAAACATACATTACTTGAGTGTGTGCCTACGTTTATGTATATTAACTTCGGAATTGTGTATTGTCGAGTCCATGATTAAATTGTGAAAATGACTTCCACTTGCAAAGCAAAAACAAGAACTGGATTAAAGTGCCCTGTGTTTGGGTCACCAAAGGAGTTTAGTAAGATTGTTTTGCCCACCTATGAAGACCTGATAAAGTATTATTTATACGTGAGGCACGTTTTAAAGCCAGATGAAACGACGAAAGAACCGACCGTAACTGAAGTCTCAGAGGTAGTTGAATTAGAAGTAGAAGAACTGTGGATCAAAGCTTCAATACCTATAGTATCCCACATGCGAGTTCTTCAACTGATTCGCTCATATCATACTAAATACAAAGTTCTGTTAAAAAAATCATGTAAAGGGAAACAAATCAGTGAACATTACCAGGCAAAGTTCAAAGCATTTAGAGAGAAAGCTAAACAAAAATTGTTCGATATTGCGGCCTGTAAATGTGAAATTTTCTCTTGCTGTTGTGAAAAGTATTGTAAGGTTCCTGTTGAAGAACAGGCATTTCTTCATGACCAAAGAACTGTCAGAAGAATGGTCATGAGTACTGTTGACCTAACCGCAACACAAGTCTTCCGACGTAAGGCCGAACGAAAAGCACAAGAAAATGCTCGACTTTCTAAAAATGCTAAAAGAAATGAAAGTACAGCACTAGTGTTCTCAAGTTCGAGCTCATCAGAAATGGAGACAAACGATGACAATTTTATGGCTTCTACTTCAAACACATCACCTTTTAGAGCAACAGTTATGAACCATCATATTCACTAGCAAACCAAGACATAGTTCACAACAAATGCGACTTTCTTTACCAACATTGGGAAGGGAATGTGACAGATACGGTGTGTCCGACAGAGCAGCAGCAGCAATATCAAATGCTGTGGTTCAAGATGTGGGTTTAGTTACGGAACAAGATTCTTCAAACGTGATTGACCGCAGCAAAATCATGCAGAAAAAGAAGAAAAGGAAGAACATACAGGAGACAGAAAGACCGACAATACTACGCGGATTGTACTTCGATGGCAGAAAGGACAAGACATTAGAACTTGCAAGTTTAGATGGAAAAAAGTACTGCAAAAGATTAGTTGAAGAGCACGTTACACTGATTCAAGAACCTGAATCTAAGTATCTTGGTCATGTGACTCCCTCCAGTGGCTCAGCGAAAAACATCACCAAGAGCATAAATGACTATCTAACAGAAAACGAAATTTCTGCTGATAATATTGTAGCCGTCGGATGTGACGGAACCAACGTAAATACTGGAAGAAATGGAGGAGTAATAAGGCTTCTCGAAGTTTATTTAAAAAAAAAATTACAGTGGTTGGTATGTCAGCTTCATTCAAACGAGTTTCCATTACGACATCTACTAGAACACGTAGACGGTAAAACTACAGGTCCCCGTGCATTCTCTGGTATTATTGGAAAAGCATTGGCTAATTGTGAAAAATTGCCAGTTGTATTATTTGACACAATTCAAGTTAACCTTCCAGAAATAAGTAGAAAATTGTTAAGTACTGAACAACAGTACTTATTTGATATTTGCCAATCAGTGGCTAGCGGCCAATGTTCAAAAGTTTGCCAAGACGACAACCTGGTGCATTAAACCACTCAAGGAGGTTAAAGACTGCAAAAAGAATTTTGCGTTTGTATATCGCAACCGTAAATCCATCACAGAATTTATACACACTAGCAGAATACGGTATAAAAGTTTATGCACCAATGTGGTTTATTATTAGGATTCACCACTCCTGTAAAGATGGTGCCAAACACGTCTTCGAAACAATAATCTCTCAACGTTATCTCTCTTCTGAAATGAAAACTGTGATAGATCCTGTGATTCAACGCAATGGCTTTTTTGGGAGTACAGAAAATATGCTATTAGCGATGATGACAGATGATCGAAAATTCATCAGGGAGCTTCGTTTCTATAGGATCTTGGCGGCAAGAGCAAGGAAATCCATTGGATTCCATAAATTTATAATTCCAGATTTTAACTTCGAAGCTGAAGACTACCATGAACTCATATATTGGCAGAGTTTGGAAACAACTGAACCTCCGTTTACCATGGGAATTTCAGATGAAACTTTGAAAGAAATGGTGCTTTATGTTGTACCTGAAGTGTTTGATTTTGCAAACTACCCATGTCATACTTATTGGTGGAACGATGCGTTAAATTAGTTACAGAAGCATCAATTGCGGTT
Organism: Troglohyphantes excavatus; assembly: GCA_963932185.1. Classification (NCBI taxonomy): domain Eukaryota; kingdom Metazoa; phylum Arthropoda; class Arachnida; order Araneae; family Linyphiidae; genus Troglohyphantes; species Troglohyphantes excavatus. The sequence goes on from OZ010675.1 coordinate 53,519,558, forward strand.
TGTGGTGCAAGCAAGAGAGATGGATTTATAAGAGTCAGATTGCAGTCTAGACAACTTATGCCACAATTCAACACCAAAGCAGAATATCGTCAATAATCAAGTCAAGTGACCCATTAAACTATGTTCAGTTGTTTGCATTGTGCTAACAGTTTTAGTTCTGAATAACAGAGGAATGTTTTACTAACATCTTTAGGTTTAAGTGATACTTGTGTGAACAATTCTAAGCTGGATTCCCAATTTCATACTTACTTCACCTTTGTTCTGTAGTATATGGAAACTTAACATTTGTTGTAAAGTTCGTACTCCGGGCGGAGCCTCAGATTATTTTTAACATTGTAAGAACTTGTTAACTTGTTTATGCTTAAAAAATGACCCTATATTAAAGCTAAAATGTCCACAGTATTAAATTCTAATACATTTTTCTTATCCTATATTACGTTACAAAATTATTCAATTTTTCACTATTATTGTTAAACTTCAAGGCCCGAGGGGAACCTCTAGATATTATTTGCTATCAAAATCCTTTTACATGACAAATAATGTATACGAAAGGCAACTTTTCCGCACTATTACTTTACATTAATCAAATTTTGATTTTTTCGCTCCACCCTAATGAGTAGTGCATACGTACAAGTCAACTAAAAGTTAAGTCCTTCGAGCATGGATCCTTCATAGTGGAGAAAACATAACGTTATAATCTCGCTAACATCAAAGTAAGGCCAACATGTATGGCCTCAGACACGTGGTTAATTACGTCATTCCATTCATAAATTTTCACTTTTACATATTTCCCAAATCCCAATTCATCAGCTAATCGTGAGTATTTTTTAATTCATAATTTTGAAAAGAAGCCACGTGTCTGAGGCCATTCGGTCAGAGATGTTAATTTCACGATTATGACGTCATATTCGCTCTACTACAGCCCATTCATGCTCGAAGGTTAAGTCGGTGTTAATACGTCATCTGTTATGTGCTGTTTTTGTACAGTTTATTGCTAAAATAATAAGTTAATAAAAACGAAAGTAGTTTTACTTTAAACGTGCGCTTATGTGGATGAAGGATTTTGGTGAGTTACTCGTGATAATTTAGTTTCTTACGGCCTCTAACTAATTTAGTTTTAGTCATTTAACAATTGTTAGGTTTTATTTTACATTGAAGATAGTGCATTGACCCACTGATGCTCGCGCGGATTTGGCAATCGTAAAGTTGTTTTCGCTACTTGGATGTTTAAATATTTTTTCCTAGACGTGCACTTTCATTTTCTTCGCGAAAATTTTAATTAAATCTAATGAGATAGCTTTCAAAGTATTCCACAAAACATTTAATTAAAAATGTATTGATAAATGAATTATTTTCATAAATTTAAAAATTGAGTGCATTGATGGAAAAAACTAGATACCCCTGGACGTGATACCATGTTTATGAGCGTCAGAGGATTAATAAAACATGTTATTTTTAGAATATTATGTTTTCAAATATGTAACCAATACAATTGCAGTAATTAATTTAATTTGGATTATAAACTAAAAATACAAAAGTTTTATTTCAGAAATTATCTCATATTCTTGTCGATTAGTATTTAAACATATTTATCTATCACCATTTGATTAAGAAACTATTCATTATCGTCACCAAACAGAGAATTATTTTTATGATTTTCGTGTAAATAATTAATAAGAGAAAACATACATTGCACAATTGTTTATCTTAACATCTATCAACACTCTTAATAAGGTTTAATATTGAAACGCAACATTTTAATAAACAAAGGCAAAGATAGAAAAAATCCCAGTGCTTCACCGATTAACAAAATCGATATAGAGTCATGCATTTGTCAAATCTTATTTTGGTCATTGTACTAATGATATATTATGATAGCATTCGTGTTTAGCCTTGTATAGCAAACAATTTGCGCATGACATATACATATATCATATTTCTGAGCAGAAATGGTTTATTGTATACTGCAGGCTACATAATGCCCGTATCCATGTCATTAAAAGAAATCTATACAAATACATTGCTTCTAATTCATCATTGTAAATATTTGAGCTTGAAATAAGGTTATTTACGTATGTTCCAAACACACTTCGATTACGATTATACTAATTCGTGTGCTTCGTATTCATTACTTTGTACGATATATTATGAATAGATCATAAAAATGTAAAAGCTGAATTGAAAGTAGTTTGTAAAACTTTATTAATTGCCTTATCCATTTATATGATAAACATATCTTAGTAAATATACATGTATATAAAAATAATTAGCATAGTAAAACAGATAATTTATTAAATTATTAGTAAAATAAAAAAATATAATAGTATTAATTTTAGAAATAATAACATAAAAAAATTTAATAATAGTACTAAATATAGAAAATAATAACATAAAAAAATTTAATAATAGTACTAAATATAGAAAATAATAACATAAGAAAATGTAATAACAGTACTAAATATAGAAAATAATAACATAAAAAAAATGTAATAATAGTACTAAATATAGAAATTAATAACATAAGAAAATGTAGAAGTTGCATTAAGAAAAGTTTAAAAATTCGTAATTATTTATTTATATATATAATAAAACATTCTGATAAAATATAAATGCATATAAAAGCAATTATATACAATACAGCATATTTTTTAAATGATTGCTAACTTCTAAATAAGAAATCCTCACTTATAAATTATGAAAAAATTATAGTTATCTGATATATAAAACCACTCTCTCGAGAGTATTTTTATTAGAAATTGAGTTCTGATTTCGCAATAGCAATAAATCAGTAAGTATATGATATATTTTATTGATTATCTTGGCCATCCCCTTGCATTAAGCACCCCTTTAATCCGTTGGTAGACCAAGACAGTCACGTAATATGTTAGAAAGTGTTTTAACGGAACAATAGTTACGTGTGCCATTAATGTTAATATGACTCAGATGGAACGTTGATAGTATTGTGGCAATTTCAACTGCGTAAGGACCAATTACGTTATATAAGACTGTTCCTTAACCATATTCCTCATTAATAACATATAATCATATAATTTCTCTCATATATCAAACAATCTTTTTGCAAATCAGTTTAGATTACGATTTTTATAATTAGTTAGATCGTTTCTCTTGGAATATAATTTTTAGGCAGACTTGTAATATCTTGTACCTGAGTATTTTACACTGCTAAAATTGTTAATTTGTTGACTTACGCGAAATTAAAACAATGTCGAGAAATATTTATTTGTCGAATTTCAAGGGTATTTCTCATGGAATTTCTTTTGATGTTCAATTGGCCGAAAGACTATTAATTTTTGCATTATTCAATATTCTATATATTGGCGTTAATCACTAAGATTGCATTCCAATTTAAAGTAGGAGATCCAGGGTCGGGACGGGGGGGGGGGGGGGGAGGGGGAGAATGGGTATGAGGTTTTTTTTCCTGAAAATGTTGCTACCTCTCGGATTATTTTCTCAACTGTATCAGTAAACACGGAATGTTACCTCTTCGGATATTGATGTTGTTGTATGATTAAATAAAGGTAAATGCATTTTTTACATTATTTTACAATAATACTTCAAGTTAATATTTGGTGTTCTAATTATATGTATGATTGTAATTCAGAACTTTCGTTTATATCATTTTACGTAATGTGTTCTTAAGCTCAAAAAACACTAATTGTAGTATTTTTTGTTGACAATACAAAAAATTTAAGTCAAACATCGAAATTCTAAAAACGTGGTTTGGGGGGTAAAATAAATCGCGGCAAATCAAGGTGTCCAGTAACAAGAATCCTGTGACAGTAAAGTACTTGAAAAAGACGACCAATTCGTAACAACTGTCAGGATTATTCAGAGGAGGGGTGGAATAGGTGCAGTGACTGTGGACGGTGGCCGCATAATCTTCTGCAGATATCGAGAATGAAGATGGAACTATTCATGTATGTGTCTTGTGTGAAAAGTAATGGTTTATGCAAATTAAAAAATTGTTTACTAGTGAGTATTTTTAATTTTACGCTTTTAATTTCTAAGATTTAGAGAGAAAAGAAAAAAAAACATCTTGACTCGCATGGTGGTACAAGAAGGGAAAAAAGTATTTTTTAAAAAATTTTATTAAATTAAAAAAAATTAGAACATATTTTGTGTTTTAATTATAATAATACCAAATAATATTTTTTTAATTATTAGTATTTCATTTAGTAGTCATAAAATTGCCCCCAAATCTTAACTATCCCATGTTGCCGACCATTGTTTATATTATAACAATTTGTACTGCATTTAACGTTGTTGAAAATTTTCCATCCTACCTTATTGATTTTGCAGGCGAAATTAAAGTAAGGAGAATTGTTGTCAAACGCATAATAGTTTTAAACAACTTTGAAATTTGTAAGATTTTCAACCATCTATGAATTTTTTTTACTTGCATTTACAGATTTATTTTTGGAAAAGTTCAGCTAGTCATTTTCAGATGTGTCATTTTCCACTTAAGAAGATTGAAAAATTATCTTGGCAATAAAATTCGAGTAAGAGACTTTCCTCTTTAGCTAAATTGACAATTGAAAGAGTCAATTGTCATATGACCTCTTGAGTGGGACGAAATGATGACACATGTTCACTTCTGCCTATTTCTAGTATCCAATATGTTTTCTCTGTTAAACACGGAAACTGATAACACAGAGGACATTTTATTTTCCAGTTTTTTTTTTCTGGAATGCTGTTGTTAAGGTTTCTATATAAACACAAATACCGATTACTCATTTTTTTTGTTTCCAAAAACTTATATTTCACTGAAACCGCAGACATTTGCTTACCTTTTCAGTTTACACAGGAAAAACTTTGTCATTTTATTATTTTCCATTAATTTATTTGATATAATTTTTTTTAAATAACCCTTTATTTTTTGCACATAAAAAGTTTGGGATTTCGAACTATTACATGTACAATGAGAACTGTGTTCCTTATTTTGGTACATTTTACTACGTTCGAACAAATTTTATAGATTAATTGTGTATTAAATTGTATTTAATCAACTTATCGACTTTATTTGAAAACTGAAGTCAACTTATCACCATAAGTATGTTGTGTTTGTAAATTTCAAATTCACGTATTCACTTTAAACAAAACTTCGAAACTATTTTATTTTTTATACAAAAACAAAATAGTACAAGACAATTATTCCGAACAACAAACTAAAATAACTATAGCTTAATTTCAATGGATATGATGAAATAAAATAGACAAGGACCTTATAAAGTGTCCTATAGAATTCCGGAATCGCATTTTAACGAATTTTTCCTTTCTCTTCCTACACTTTCGTCTTTTAAACTGGTTTGTAAATCCACTTCTAACAATGGGATTTGGTCGGCGTACTTCTAAGGTTTTCCACAAAGCTATCTAAGTACCCTGCCTTAATATGGAAGAAAGCATCAGGAATTCTTTTTAAAAAAATAGATAACCACGGTACTTTATAACATGGTTTGGTCAGTTTTATCCGTTTCAGATATATTTTCCAGAGTTGCAATTCTTTAGATAATAGTATGAAATATGAGATAAAATAGGTTTTTTCAGCATGATCGTGAAAAAGAGCTTTCCATTATATTTTTGACGAATTGTTATAAAGATTATTTATATATCACTAAAGATTTTTTTTGAAGTTTGTTTTAAGGTAAAAAGATATTTAGGTTTTAAAGTTTAATAAATCTTCATTACATATAAAATATTTGTAGAATAGAGACTTGGTTACTTTAGTTTTAAGTTAAAATAATTTCATAAGATTTAATTAAAATTTAAAGATCATTGAATAATTAATTATCTTGCAATAAACCATTTAATATTATAGATACAAAATTTCATGTTAAAAATGTAATTTCATAAATTAAACTACATTTTTTAGAATATTAGTTTTTATTTGTAATTTTTATTTTAAAAGTATAATGTTTCTTCATTTCAGATTTTAAATCAATGGCTAATATTCTATTTCTTTTAATACAAAAAAGTTAATGCAATACAACTTTAAAAAATAGTCCAATAAAATATTATTCAGTAGGTTAAATGCAATTTTTATTTTTCTGATAGCTTATTAAATGGTTAAAAAATACATTAAACTAGTAGAATCGTTCGCAAACCGAGGAAGAGATTATATATATATATATATATATATATATATATATATATATATATATATATATATATATATATATATATATATATATATATATATATATATAGGTAATTCCACGCGTGACTTACACTACATTTGACAATTTATACCACATTGTAAGCTTAATTAAAAAAAGCAATTTGTGATTTAAAAAAACTTTTTATGTCAAAAGACATACCAGACATATGTTCTATTTTTTGACAATGTAAACTTTTTTATTTTATTTAAATTTAATTTTTAAAAATAAAAATGTCACAGTGTGACTTACACTACAAAAAAGGACACGTTTTTTTTGGATATCATTTCGATTTACGTTTTCTTCCTCATGCTTTGATATAAAAAAATTATGTTATGCCAGTTTCTTTGTATAGGGTTTGAATGTTAATCAGGTAAAAAATATATTTCTAGATGTGTTTTCAAATTATTTTAATTTAAATTAATCTGTGTGACTTACACTACAACTGAAAACGTGATTTACACTACACTCACAATAAGCACTGGTAAAATGATATAAATAAAATTAAATTATAACTTTACATAACTTAAAAAATTATAATCTGAAAAAATATAATAGAATTTACATTCAAAGTTTCAGTCAGGCATTTTTAAATTTTTTTTGCAACAATTACAGCATTTGCGGCACCTGCTTTTTCTGGCTAATGAAAATAATTCCTTGTGCATTGCAAAAATCCACTTTTATTGTAGAGCCTTCTTTAGAAATGAATTGTCTAGTAAAATTTTTCACTTTTCGTATTTCTACAAATGAAACCCAGTACCGTCGCACGAGGGGGGGGGGGGGGGTCCGACCCTCCCAATAATCTGGAAACCCTGAAAGTTGGGAATTTCAACTTCCAAATACCCCGAATTGGACAAATTTATGCCTAAAGAAAATTAATATCATTAACAAATGAAAGCTATGGAAGATTAAAAATTGCCCAACTTGTAAGATTATATTTAAATTTGACCTCAGAACGGACTCTGCATTGAAATATGGGTGCAACAAATCAATGCTTGTGAGAAAACTGTTTAATATTAACTAAAATATATATAAAAATCATGAAAAATGTCGATAAGTTGGAATTGGGAATTTTCAGCACTGCTGGGAATTTCGAATAGTAGGGTTGAGAAGTTTGAATTGTTAAGTTGGGAAATTTCTTGTTTCAACTCCCCAAAATATTTTTTGTGTATAGGCAGTGATGAAACATATACCGTATTGCCACTTTTAAGTTCTTCTCGATTGTTATCTTTTTCTTAGGTCTTCTCAATTTTTTGTTCAGTTACCAGTTTTGTTCAGTTTTGTCATAACAAAATCCTTGATTACAGGAGTATTATATGCCTCTTAATAAAAATCTTTATCAAAGATTTTATTTCATTGCTTAGTGCAGTAATTATTGAATGTTGAGCAGGCAGGTTGACCTATCTCCGGTGTAAACTGATGTGCTAGTTTCTTTACAATGGCCTGACATTTATTTGGGCTTTAAGGTGGACTTTTCTTGACTCTTGCAATATCTTTAAAAAATGAGCTACAATTTTGATAGACCTTCTTAGGAGAATCTACTAAATTTGGATTAGAAGGGCTTGGTTCATTTTAAGTGGTTGCGGAAATTCTTTTTTACCTGTATTTTTTTTATCTATTCCCTATTCTTTGTTTTAAAAATCCTTTTGATCAACTTTCATTATAATTTCCACGTTCTTACACTTTTCCTCTTGCTATCTAGATTAATTATCTTTAACTGCTTGAAATATTCCATTTTTTTTCTCTAATCTCTATCTTTCATTTTGCTACTTTTTTGCCATTTACAGTTTAAATAAGAAAAGTAAAATAAATAACAATATTTAAAAATAAGATCACTTATGATATTATTTTTAAATATTGTTACTGTGCATTTTGTAATCGTTGTTGTTCTACAAACACAGCATATAGTTGTGACTTACTCTACGCTGTGACTTACACTACAGTTTTAATTTATTTAATATTCACTAAAAAATTTCCTTCTTTTAAAAATCAAAACTGCAGTCTGATAGAGATTAGTATAGAGGAGGAAATCACTTATTTTCTTTTAATTGTGGCTCAATTTAAAAAAAATAGAAGAACTTTTGTTCTTTTTTTGTGACTTACACTACATTTGAAAAATACATATTTCATTTGGTTCTAAATCAATAATTAAATCAAGATAAATTTTTACAAAGTAAGGAATTTGATTGTACATTAACTGTATTTCTAAAAACCCATACTAAAAATATTCAGAAAATGTAACTTATATTAGGAATCAAGGAGTAGAAATAATGCAAATGTAAGCAAGTTTAGTTTCATTGCATAGCAACCATTTTGAATTTGCACCATTGTCACAAAATATGCGCAAAATTTATATTAATGCAAAATATAATAAATTCAATTATTTTTCTATATTATATAAAAATTTCAACTTTGTAAAAAAATATTTTAAAATTCACTCTTAGGACACTTTTACGTGGAATTACCCATATATATATATATATATATATATATATATATATATATATATATATATATATATATATATATATATACGCTTAAGCTTAATACTATACGACAATATATAATACTGTACGATGTATTTTCTCTGGGTCCTTTATATGTGGTCCCACAATATTACATATCAGCGTTATTAATAAGTAAATGTCACCTTTAGCTTTTGCATGAACGGACATAAGGATAATCGATCAAAACATTTGTCACATTTGTTGGTCTCCAGCCAATTTGTTGCATTCAAATAAGTACAGGTGTACACCCGTTAATTTTTTTTGTACTTTCCACGAACAAAATTAGCATTGAAATAAAAAAATTAAATAATAATGTCATCCCATCACCTATGAATAAAAGTTAAAGAATTTTAAATCGAATTTTAAAGAAATTGTAAGAAAATTCAAATCAAAATGTTATTTCCTTAACACTTATTTTCTTTTTATTTCACCATCTTCAAATTTGGATATTATTCTAATTATTAGCTAATTATATTATATTTATTCTAATATTATTGCGAGTTCAATGAAGCGGAATTTTCAGTAACATGCATTACTACTAAATTAATATTTGTATAATCACCTTAAATGACATACTACGTATGTAAACCCTTTATGTCCGTGCTTCGACACGGTTAAACTTGATTATTTCTAACTACTTCAGCGGGAAAACTACTGTACTAAACCATTTATCATTATAAATTTTATGGATAATATAATTGAAGAGTTAATTTGAAAGCTTGTCTTATCCATAATTAACATAACATGAGAAAATATATTTTTTCACAATAAAAATTGGAATTTAATTAAATAAAGTTTTAGTTTCATAAAGTTAACATCCAAAAAAAATCAATTTAACGTATTAGCTATCGTTACAAATGCAATGTTATCCAATTGCATTGTTTGTTCGAAAACTAAAGTATTCCGCTGCTATTTTGTACTCTCAATACTTGTACTAGTCAGTATATAACCATTATATAACGAGTAGTTGCGTTTGAAAACATTCCAAACCCAATAATTTATAATAATTTCGAAAATAAGGATTACAATTCGAAAACCCGTTATATCCAAAATAACTATAATCCTATTGCTTATCAAGAAAACAGCCTGAGATTTACAAGACAAATTCTAGAATGTAAAAATAAAGAAAGAAAGTTATATAAAAGTTATCTTCAACACTCGGCTTCAGGTTTTCTTCTGGAGACAAGAATCTTTTGAAATGACTAGGTACGGAAAGTACTATCTTTTTAATTGATATTTTATCATGTAATAAATTAAGCTTTGGGATTCAGTTCGCTATAAAATCAACAACTACGTAGCATAATAAAACTTTATGCATGACATTAAATGCCTACGGGAATACATTGTTGAACTATATGAGATGGCTTGTTTGACATAAAATTGTCAACTGTAGAACTTGTTTAAAACTAAATTGAAAATTAATTATTTTGTAAAATATAGTAGTTTTATATTAAAGTTTTGTTTAAAAGAATTTAGGTTTCTCTCTAATGTATAAAAAAAATATTATTATGTAATTATGTATTAATAATTATGGAATTTACTGATTGTGTGTAAAAATGTTTAGGAAAGACGATAATGGTATTTATATTGTAATATAAAATTTATGTTGGAAGTTATATTATGTTAAAGTTGAAAAATGCAAGTTTTTGGTTTGTGTCAAGCAAAATATATAGAGTAAAATATTCTATAATTCTAATTTTATTTTTGTAGAATAGTAGCCATATATCTGATCAAATGCACATATCCTTTTGTTTTTGAAAAAAAAGTTATAATATTTTAAGTAATGAACTTTATAAACTTTTAAAAATTCAAATTTTGTGTCAAGCCATATTTACATAATCATTCAATAATTCTAACTTTTTTGTAGAATAGCAGCCATATATCTAATATAACGCATACAGCTTTTTGTTTTTTAAAAAGTTATTAGATTTTAAGTTATAAACTTTTAATTATTAGAATACTGTTCATCCATTTTTTCTATGTGTATGTAGATTAAATGATTTTCTTGCTGTTGCCACCTCCTCTTTTCAGAAATTATTATTTTTATTGTTTTGTTTATATTCCGTTTCACATGTTTTGATGTCTGAAAATGTGAGATATAGATATTTTTGTTTTTATCACTATTCCATAATATGAGGGGTCGGTGATTTTCATAAAATTTCGATTAATTACGGAATTAATCTTTTCTATATTTAAGTGATCAGACATCTTAACTATTTTGCATTATTTTGTTTATAAATCCAAGTTTTTATTAATTAATCGTTTTTTATAGTGTTTTTTTTGTTGTTATTTTTGCTTCTACGATTATGATTTTGGAAGTGTAAAATACCTAAATACAGTAGCATTCCAATTATCCAGATCAAATTGTACTAGATCCTAACAGGATAATTCACGAAATAAAAGGTTATTTATAAGTAAAAAGACTATTTTTGCTTTTATGTGTAAAATGTAATTTAATGAATATTAGACTAATAAAAGCAATACCATTCACCCATAAGAAACTATTTAATTGTGGATTTTTTTCCCGATATCTTCTTTTTCCTCAAAGCGATCCGTATATTTGACGATCCGCTTTGTTTGTACCGGATAACTGAAGTTCCACTGTACTTGTTTTGCAGAAATGCTCAGATGTGGTGGGACCTCGTAACATATTTGTAAAGCATTACGAGAAAGTTGAAGCTTGAATAAATATTCTCAAAAGGAGTATACACTCAAACCTGTTTTTGTGCGGTCTTTTTTTGTGCGAATTTTTTTTGTGCGACTTTTTTTGTGCGGTATATGAAAATTTTAATCAAATTGGAACATAATTGATTATCTGGCTACCGAGACATATACAAGCGTCTAGTAAAACAAAAGTCGTCGCAAAAACTGATCACCGACTACATGGTAACTGAAAAAAAGTCAACTCTAAACGATAGTGCGAGGTAGTATCTTCAAGTGACGAAAGCGATTTTGAACCGCGTAATGTCAGACTACGAAGTATAATGGTTATACGTTTCGAAAAGTTTTGAATGTGTAAAATAAGTACATATGTAAATAAAATATTTAAAAATGTTCGCATGTGTATTTTCTAAATTAGATTCCAAAAGGTTTGGCGAGATTCCAAGTAGCTGTCAATCCTCGTGTCTTGATTTCGTTTAAAAAAGCAATTCCTAGTTATTTCCTAAGGTTTTGAGTTATTTTCTATGTGAGACTTTTTTTATGCGGTCCCATCCACCGCATAAAAAAAATATTTTTTAATTGTGTTGCGAAAGCTATTTTTTATAGCTCCTCGTGAAGTTTTGGACGAATTTTTTTATGCGTTTTTTATGCGGTCCTTATCCACCGCAGAAAAACAGGTTTGAGTGTGTATATAACGGTCCTCGTCGAAAAGCGAAACCACTTTGCTCAGCAACACATCCCCTGGGGTGGAGAACCACTCAAACTTAAAAAAAAATTATCGTTCTTTTTCTTCAATTTAGTTTCACGCAGTCGCCCATTTTATTTTTAACCCTGCTAGGGATTTGGATGTCTAAAGGCGTCATGAATTTACAGTTTTAATACAAATGCACAAAATTTTTAAATTAATTAAAATATTCTATATTGAAATATTCTTGAAACCAAAAGAGTTCGGGCGTATGTTAGAAACTGCATCTATTAAAATAATAAAAATTAAATTATATACATAAATCACAAATTTTACAAATCTACCGAAAATAACTTTACATATTTGTATTTTGTTAATCCGCAAAAGTAGTTAAAGTGGTCTTCGCTTAAAAAAAATCTAAATGAAAAATTACAAATACTGTTTAGAGGGTTTTCAAGATACTTTGCTGTATTTTGAACTTAACTGATATCCCAATTCGGTAATGAGAAATTTTGATTACTATTGTAACAACTAGAGATAATAATACTATTTCCCAATATATTTTTTATTTAATAAACATTTTATCCGGATAATCACCGACTGCTTTTAAGATAACTTCCTAGAAACGGAAAAAAAATACTTACAGTAATTGCAAAAAAAATTACTAAATAATTAAAAGAAAGTTATTATTTTTCTTAATAACGTGCAACAATAAGCTTGTCAAACCTGTTAAAGTTATAGAGTAGCTGCAACAAACTTAAAAGATGTTTGGATCATATTTTTAAATTTCATCTTGAACAATCAAACAAAAAATGTTTTTCGATAATTATCTAACAAGAAACACGTAGTGTAAAAGTGAAACGAATTTTTAAGAAAACTCCAAATTAATGTTTAGATAAATTTGTTTTTTCGAAAGTAACGAATTTTTTGTTATTATTACCTTTTTTTATCCCAATTTGCTTAATATCTGGTATTATTTAGAGTTGTAAAGTAGTGTGCATTTATAAAATGCATGTTTATACCCGGTAAGTACGTGACTTTCTTTAAAACTATTAATTACTCACTGATATCGTTATAAATTAACATTTAAACCAATTAATAATTATCAAATTCAAATAAATTCAAAATAATTATTGTCAAGTAACGAAAAAAATAATTATTAGTTTCGAATAACTTAAAATAATTAATTATCAAATACAAAAAAATAATCATTAATTATTAAATATCATCAAATTATTTATTAAATAATATCAAATTAATTATAAATAATATCAAATTAATTATTAAATAATATCAAATTAATTATTAAATAATATGAAATTAATTATTGAATAATATCAAATTAATTATTAAATAATATGAAATTAATTATTAAATAATATGAAATTAATTATTAAATAATATGAAATTAATTATTAAATAATATGAAATTAATTATTAAATAATATGAAATTAATTATTAAATAATATGAAATTAATTATTAAATAATATGAAATTAATTATTAAATAATATGAAATTAATTATTAAATAATATGAAATTAATTATTAAATAATATGAAATTAATTATTAAATAATATGAAATTAATTATTAAATTATATGAAATTAATTATTAAATTATATGAAATTAATTATTAAATAATATGAAATTAATTATTAAATAATATGAAATTAATTATTAAATAATATGAAATTAATTATTAAATAATATGAAATTAATTATTAAATAATATGAAATTAATTATTAAATAATATGAAATTAATTATTAAATAATATGAAATTAATTATTAAATAATATGAAATTAATTATTAAATAATATGAAATTAATTATTAAATAATATCAAATTAATTATTAATTATCAAATTAATTATTAATTATCAAATTAATTATTAATTATCAAATTAATTATTAATTATCAAATTAATTATTAATTATCAAATTAATTATTAATTATCAAATTAATTATCAAATTAATTATTAATTATCAAATTAATTATTAATTATCAAATTAATTATTAATTATCAAATTAATTATTAATTATCAAATTAATTATTAATTAACAAATAATGTCAAAATGATTATTAATTATCAAATATTGTCAAACTAATTATTATTTATCAAATAATGTCAAAATGATTATTAATTATCAAATGTTGTCAAACTAATTATTAATTATCAAATAATGTCAAAATTATTATTAATTATCAAATATTGTCAAACTAATTATTAATTATCAAATAATGTCAAAATTATTATTAATTATCAAATATTGTCAAACTAATTATTAATTATCATTTAATGTCCCATTATACCCCACAAATAAGTTATGGGTGACGCTGACTGCTCGCAATTTATCTGTAAGGAAGATCCGAGAACACTTCATAGTAATTTTATTTCACGATCACTTGACTAGCAATGCACATGAGTTCCCCCTCTCTCCAGTATCAGAACTTCAATTCAAAATTGAGGCCTACTTGGTTGGTCACTTGATTGAATTAGCATCGAACTATATCTGCACGATCGATGCCTATTGACGACGACTCGAAATCTATCCAAAAAGAAAGAGTTGGGAAAGATACATATTATTTTGACTCAGATGACAAGAATAAAATATGAGCTGCCACTCCACTCTCCAGACAAATACCTCTATACCCTTATACAATCGCTTTCTTATAAATCTATTGGTAAGAAATTGTAAAGTTAGAAATATACAAGAGCGAATAACTAATTACAAACAAAATGTTAAAGGTGTGATTTGTATAAGAAGATAATTTTATAAAAAAAAAGCTTTGGAAGAGTAAATATAATTTTAATTATAATATATTCATTATTTAATATAATTTAAATTAAAACAAATACCCGAAAATATTTTTAAATACATAAATGTATTACTATTGTTCTTCAATTTATCATTCAGTACAAAATATATTTAAAAACACAAAATTACATTAAATAATTTACAAAATACAGAAATTATATACATTTCTCATAAAATATCCTTTTTTACAAATGGGTTTAAAAAAACATAATTGCGCATTCCATTGCAACTCTTAAATAATTCCATTCCCAACAATTCATCCAACAAAATTGGACCACACCGGTCCCAATTATTTCTTTGTGAATGTATATTTAATGAATCTTTTATCTCGCAAGACATAACTGCAATTGTAACTGAAATGGGACAAGAAGGGATGCGATGTTATAAATTCGAAACGAAGTTAGCAGAGAACAAAGGATTAAAATATTTATCTACGTTTGGGAAATCACATCTTGCTGGGTATCATCCGTTTCTTAGAAACCTTACATTTAGTTTTTTGTTCGGATCATTACGAATGCCCCATAGCGGTTTATAAAACAATTTAAATAAGTTGTAATCGCATATATTATAATGGGCTAAAATGTCAGCAGAGACGTCGATGCATCTTTTATTTCAATCGCTGTTATTAAACTGAATTTTAAAGTTACTCAAAAGGATATGTTTCTTCAATTGATGTTAACAATTCATCTGTTGGCTGTGTTTGAACAACATATGCTAAAGCCATGTTTAGTTGTTCCTGAAATTTTGTTTTAATAAACAACGTTTTAGACAAAATCATTTTTGATTACACGTCCATATTATTCCGTTATTTACACATATATTAGCAAATAATTGTCAGATAATTAAAAATCCAGTACGTAATAACTGACTCTCCAGATAAACAATCAAGGTAGCGTTGACAACTAACAAGAAAAAATGAATATTCTTCAATCGTGTTTTGACTTAAAATGTCTTTAAAATCAGCTACATGTGATGATATCAAGATAGAAACACTATTCTGTAATAAAAAAGGTACATAGGAATGAGCACCTGAACCTACTCGTTTTTCAAAATATTTAACCATTTCGTACAATTTCATAGTAAATGAAAAAAATAGGTTTGTTTTACTTTAATTACTTAACATATACTAAAATAATAACAAAAAGTTACGGAGGGAAAAAATCACGGACAACTACCACGGAATGGTCCGATAGTGTTACCGAAATAAATATGATTGGAGACATCAAAAAAATAAGTCATATTCTTTTTAACACAGGACCTTGACGTTTATTTCTCCAATCGGAGTAGCCTTTGAAGAGCAATTCACATGTGAAAGCTTCTAAGTTCTGATTGGGTTCTGAAAGGAAATTTTGTTACTGAGCAAAAGTTTTCCAGAAACTTCGCTCAGAATATTATTGTTTGCTTCCGAATATAACCGAAACGTTTTTTTTTGTTTCAGCTATGCCAACTGTTAACAGGTTTGGCAAGCTTATTAGAAAGGTCGTTTGAACAGTAACATCTTTTTTTAATCATTTAGATTTGCTTTTTCCAATAAAAAAAATATGGTGTACTGGATACAATTTTAAAATTGGGAATAAAATAAAATATTCATTAGTTTGCTTTTAATTTTGTTTCGTTTCATTTATTTTGTTTCAATTAATTAAGTGTGCTCGCTTTTTTTTATCAGCGTGTCGTTCATTTTTATTTGTATTTAATTTAATCTCATTTTATTCCAAAGGCCTTCTTCTCAGCCTGTTTCATGTCCTCCGACAGAACAAAACAATTTATTTGTAAATAAAAGCGATCCTAGATGGAAGAAACAACAAATACCTACCCTTTTTATTTCGGAATTCTTCCGAACATTCGCCACATTCCCTGCTTAGCCCCAAACACCCGAAGACAGTTGTTTGGAAGCCTCTCCATTCCCTTTCCTTCATGACGATTAGATTACTAACCCTTAAATACTCCTCTGCTTCAAATATAATGGATTTCTTTCTTCTTTGTTCAACGCCCTGAATAGTTGCCACGGTGTGTGTGCAGTTTTCCACTTTTGAGTGTTATTCGGACTTCGAATCGGGTAAATTACTGTAATCGATGAATCGTGGAATAATGACGCTCACCATGGGGACGTTTAAACCGGGGGAAGAGTTTCTATTGCAATTATCAATGAGGTTTAATTTGAAAATCGTGAGATTATTCAATGATTAATGAGTATCGATTCTCAGGTAAGCCTGCAGGATTGTAATTATTTACGAGGGACCTTAACGTGTGACAAAAGGGTTGAGAAAGGGTAAATACAGATGGACCATCCCTAGGTATTTGTCCTTGATTTGTCCCCATCGCAGTTTTTGTTATATGTTAATGCAGTGTTCACTCTAGAAATAAAAAGGGGCAGGGCGCTGTGGGCAGTAAAAGGGCACCCTGTTTTTGAAAAGGCACTTCTTGTTTTTAAGAGGGCACTTTAAAAAAAATGTTTTGTGTGGGCGTGGCCACACATTCACACATCGGACCCGTGACCAAACAAAAAAAATGTTCCGATTTGTCGGTTGACATTGCGCCAAAGCTGCATATTGGGCTATTGTTAACGGTTCGGGGCCTATCTCGAAGCAAAGACCCGAGAACGATGCCTCGTATATAAAGACCCGTACAAAATTGATGTATTTTTATGAAAATATTATTTGAAATAAAAAATTTGACATTTTAAAATTATTGTTTTCCTTAAAAACCAATTCTGTAAGTAGGAATCAGATCCCTTACAAAACTGATAAAAAGGATACTTAAATCCAAAATTTGGTTATAAAATGCCTAGTTTTGCAAACCAATCCCTACCTAATCCCAAACCATATTCTTTAATAAAAAAACACAGAAAAAAATACTTAGTATTTCATATGCAGGCAACTAATAGGATTTGTGGAATGCCACGTGCTCGAAATTACCGCGGAATGATCGCGATTTCACAACACACGCAGTTATAAAGGAGTTTATTTTTCTACTGTCATAATTCACTTAATTGCAATTTACACACAATTTTTTTTAATCGATGCCTTTATTAAAGACAACTAGGGAAGCAATGATGCTTGTGCTTGACTGAAAAGGGCAAGAAGGGCGAAATTGTTTCAAAAGTGGGCGGCATTTTTGAAGAAAGGGGCATGAGGGCGATATCGAGATGAAAAAAGGGCTGGCAGGGCGGACCGCCCTTCAAAAAACACCTAGAGTAAACACTGGTTAATGTAAAATTACCATAGTTCATAAAAATCTAACTAAACTGAAAATTAACTAAACCCACTAAAAAAAATGGATTGATTTTAAGTTAATTAACATATTATAAAATAGTAACAAAAAGTTGCGGAGGGGACAAGTCACGGACAAATATCGTGGAATGGCCCAGATGGAATAAATAGAAGTAATAATAAATCTCATTGAAATAAACTCATTAAAAACATTACCATTAGTTACAACAACAAATTACTTTAACAAACAAATTACTTTAATAAACAAATTATTTTAACAAACAAATTACTTTAACAGACAAATGATTTTAACAAATAAATTACTTTAACAAACAAATGGTTTAACAAACAAATTACTTTAGCAAACAAATTATTTTAACAAACAAATTAAAAAACACATTTTTTAAGAAAACTAATTTGTTTTAAATCTACTAATCGGAATCGTACCTTCGATTACGACTTCAGAGTTAGACTCTGAATTTTAACTGCATTTTTTATATTTTTAACATTTGAAGAAACATAACTCGAAAACGATTTCCAGGTTTTTCACAGACATTTCAGACAGCAAATTTTGCTTCACAACTTATAATACCTACTCGGAATATCGTATTATATAAGTATATAATTATAACAATTACACACTCTGTTTTTAATTAATAGATTTAGGCCTTGTAATTTTGTCACATTTTATGGTCAGAAATAAAAATCAAACATTATTTTCTTTCACGATATATTATTCCCAACTATCAGGTGAGGTTGTGTCTGAGCATGGGGAGAATGATTTACGTTAAACGACATCATTTCAGCACATTATAGAAATATAGATTGGTCGCCAACAGAAAATACGCAAGCTTTTACGTTTATTCCGTTGGTTCTCACCACACACACACACATACGAACTTTGCTTTATTTGAAAGTTTCACCCGAATCCGCGCCTAATTTCTTAACTAACGTAACCAAATCTATGTAAATTGGGCCATTTGTCACCGCAACTGAATGGATCACTTTAAAAGCGTAACATAATATTTATTATACTCCATGTACATGATTTTCAAGTCGATTCTTAAAAAAAAAAGATTCACAAAAATGTAAGAACTATTTTTAAAAAACGACTTTTGGTGAATCACATGACATCAATACATTCCAAACACCGTTTATAAAACTCCATCATCGACATAAAACAATACTTTTTTTGAATATTTAAAAGGAATTGAAATTTAAGAAAATCGAAATTTTATTAAATCAGCAAAATTAAATATATTTTCTAAAATGCATTCCAAGAAAAAACAGTGACGAGAATTTTACCCTTATATTCAGTCTATTATGTTTTTTTATTTATAATGATTTTACCACAGCAACAAGTTTAAAACTACAATTACGGACAATAATACATTTCTAAGAAATTGTAGAAGCACAAATAAACCATTTTAATGCGTGCATTTAATGATGGCATATAATAAGAATTAGTTTTTCAAGGATACGTTGTGATTTCTTCACATGTAGTAACCATTTAAAAAAACCTGATAAATTTAATTAATAAATATAACGAAATGGTTAAATATTTTGACTACAATTATTTGATAACTAACTCACAAACTCAAATAAAATATAAAAAAGAATAAAACCATAAAAATTAATTGTACATAAAATAAATTTTAGTAGCATTCAATTAAATTACAAGTAATACGTTTATTACAGGAACAATATTTTTTTTATTGGAAATTTGTAATTTAATTGCCTTAAAATTGTTAAATATGTATAATCCTTTTACTATATAGTAATTAAAAATTTTGTTTTATAAGTCTATGTATTCAACATTGCAAATTACATTTGAATATCATTCCCATATTTCTGGTTTATATATAGTAGCTATCAAAAAATGTTTCTTTTGTAATGTAATAAGGTGAGATATATGTTCTTGGATTTTCAATTATTCCAATTAGCCATCGTGCTTTATTTTCATTTTTATAAAGAAACCCATCAAAATTATTGCATTATTTATTAGGCACACTAATAACTAAACTTTTTATTACTTGATTAAAAACATACTGGAAAAGAGAAGGAAATATAAATTTTAAAGGAAATGAATGAATTTTTAAACTAGATAAAATTGACAAGAATTTGTTTCAAAGCTAAATAAACACTTTTCGTTATTCTAGTGAGAATTTAGAATGAGAATGGGTCGTGTCTAAATAACAAAAGAGAAAAAATAAAACATTGCGTAAATATTACAAAAAAAAGCAATATTTTCAATTTTATTTAGAGGATCTGGTTCATATTAACCCCTGCTATACCAGATATTTTTTTCAAATTATGAAAAGCAAATGTAATTCTGCGTAACACAGTACCAGAGACAAAATCTAGCTACTGTGAACAAAATATTTAAAAAATATTTTCTATAACAACTAACAATGTCGTGACGTACGGCAAGTACGTCATTTGTATTTCAGCATGTTAGCGTACTTTTTGTTAGCGTACTGCTTATTAGCATACTTCTTATCAGCGTACTTCTTATAGCCAAAACATCATAAAAGTTTAACGATTTTACTCATTTATAGATGGCAGCTTTATCATAGGTTTATTTAAAAAAACACGTTTATATGAATTATTTTAAACGCATTTTTTAAAAAAGAACGCTGACATTTATGAGATGAACGTAGTGCTCCTGAAAATTCTCTTTATTTTGATACCTTATGTGTTAAGATCCATTGAGTACAAGAGACGTAACAGGGATCTTTACTTCAAAAATAATAGATAGCAGGGGTTAGATAGCAATAATAGATAGCTAGTAACTATATGATTACTAATTCATTTTTTTAGAAAATACTGTCACTTACTTTTAAGCATACCATACGCCAGTTTACGATGCAAATATACTTAAAGAAAAACTAGTATCAGGAACTTATTTTAAGTACCTTTTTTTAAACATTGTACGAATTCAATTATAATTATAAATTCCAATTTTTGAAAATGAAATTGGGTAACTGCTAGATCAGACACAGCTTTTATGTAGCCTTTCGAATATTTTTGCTAATATAAATGAACCCAAATTCTACCTGTCATATTCGGAAATATCCCAAGTAAAATTATTCCAAAACATTTCTCTGTGAAGCCACGATAATGTAAGTTCCTAACGGAGTCGTTTTATGCATAATTTAGAAAACTTCTGCGTCTTATCTGAGCGTCCCAAGGAAGCAGAAACATTCCCTTGTAGTTTATGCAACCAGGTGTTCTCAGTAACTATCCAAAATATGAAATGCGGAGATGTATGAAGACTCAGTGCCATGTTGTTTCTTCCGTAATAAGTAAAACCCAGATAAGAGTGGCGTTTGAATAAATATATATGAGTTTTATGGAAATTGCTTCTTTAAACCGTATAACGGTTACTGTGTCTCATGATATAAAACCAAAGAAACGTCTTCTGTTCATAATTAATTGGCGCCAAACGTGCGGCAATATAGTATGAAATATATTAAGAAACTGATATTTTTAAATATGCATACTTATTTTAACGTTTATAACCATAAATATACACACATACATCATATGTATTATTCTTGCTGTAAATATCCCTTTTATGGCCTTTGTACTCAGTGGATATTAATACATGAGGTATCAAAAGAAAGATAATTTTCAGGAACAGTGACGAGTCGTGCGTTCATCTCATAAATATCAACGCTTTTTTAAAAAATGCCTTTAAAAAAATTCATTTAAACGTTTTTTTTAAAACACACCGTTGATAATGCTGCCATCTGTGAATGAGCAGAAACGTTAAACTTTCATGATTTTTTGGCTATAAGAAATAAGCTAATATGCGTCACACTTAGAACGAACAGGGGCTGTTCATGCAATAATTATTGCACGATCATTATATTATTTTATAAGTATATATTTTGGAAGCGTTCATTTACTATGGCATGTTATTTTTCATCATTTTCCCATGTCATACACTGTCACGTTAACCCTCGTTAACAACTCGAAATCCCATAACGTATTGTCTTGCGGAAACAAATAAAAAACAGTAACCATTTATAAATATTTTTTTAATAAAATTACAAACTTTTTATTTGTTTTTTCTCGTTTTCTTCAGCTTTGTTTTCGAATAAGGAACAAAATATTTCCTAACAAATACTTGTAGTCGATAAGTATATGTTTTTCTCTTGAAAGAAAACAAAGTTTTTATTTCTGATTGCTGTTGAACACCTTTTTGTTTTCAAATACAGAATAAACATGCTTGTTATAAATAATTACTTACAGTTGTTGTTTATTTCATGAAATTTCAGTTAGTACTATTTGTAACTAACCACAAATAGTTTTAACTGCAAAACATTTAGTATAATTAGAATTATCTAACATACATTTTTAATACTAGTATTGCCTAGTAAATACTGGTATTAACGAAGTGGCTATGATAAATCTAGTTCCTAACTAGGAAATTCAGCTATTGACTGATTTCGGGTTTTCACGGTGACATATCTATTCATTTCTTCTATATGGAAAAATGTAATAAAAATTATGTCAAGTATGTATTTTAAAATAGATATACACATTAAATTGTAGTGATCATATATTATTAATATTATCATTATAAATCATAATTAATATATACAATGTGTACTGGGCTTGATCTTGGCTCTGTTCGTTTGGTAGCCAATTATCATAAGGAATAGACCCAAACGATCGGCAAATATGTTTAACATATCAGTTATTTAAAGTTTCTTCCCTTTGGATGTAATACAGTTTGGATAAATAACAAGATTGAGATCCTTTTCAAAATAGGAGAAAATTAACAATGTAATTTTTTGACGTGGATACGTCTTTCAAGTCAGTACATATACAGCGATCATTGACAGAAACATGCACAAAATAAAAGAACTACCATCTTGTAGAGAAAGGCAAACCGCGGCGAACAGGTAGGCCAATAATTCTCTCTTCCATCTCACCTTTGTACCAGGTGGGGGGTGGGAGGTTGAGTCAAAATTGTAGGTGTGTGCTTGCCTGTTTAACCATTCTTAACTTCAGTTTTAATTGACGAGTCGTACATACATCGAAGAGAACTACGAGTTCTACAATTCCATTTCTTCAATTCCATTTCCAGTTTAAGTGATTTATAGGAAAATTGTGTGGATGGGAAAGTGATGATTTGTAGAAAGTTTCTTTATTATAAAGTCAAAATATCTCAAAAAACTTCTATTGCGGCACAGAAAACTTAATCAGGTTGAAATATAAGTTCAAGAATAACAATAGAATACCAAGAAATCTAAACTAATGACAAGCGCGAAGATATCTACGAAGAAAGAACAGGCAATAAAGACGCAAGTACAAAGTATGCACAAATGAAAACTTAAGATACAGTAAGGACTGTGCCATCCCATTTTTTTGTCTTTTGGTAATTTAAATAATAACAGAGACTGGGAACGCTTTTGAAATAGAATAAAAATAGCGATGCAATTTATTGTTGTTAATTTTGTTTTAAATTTAATTCTATGAGCATGTCAGTAAGATTTCATAATTCATTGCCATATTTTAAGGTAGTTTTTTTATTACGGTGTATATTTATCCAAAATGCACAAAATACACAGCTTAAACACTTTTTGGGACATCCTTCACCAAACTTAGAAAGTATATCAAATTTCCAAAATGGATGGTCACGTACAACTCATCACATATTCAACATCCACAAACTTTATCGGCAAACATCTTGCTATTACTAAAAGAACTAAATACAAACATATATTTTTACTGCACGGAAAAATTCAACACTGTTGTATGTTGAAGCAAATAATAAATTTTTAGTACATACTATATGAAAAACGGAGCAAATATTATACATTTGGAACCAGAAGAAACTCTTGATTTAATATCTATAAATATACTAAGCAAATAGGGGAAGAAGAAGTATAAAATATGTTACATCCATCGTAGATAAAAATTTAAAATTTTATTAATTTCACTAGCTACAAGCCCTCATCTAACTAAAACTCTTAAGAGACAGAATAGATCCAAAAATAGCTGCTATGGCATAGTTGGTCGGCTAAAGAGATCGTGATCGGAAGTTTGCAAGATTGAACCTCTTGGTTTTAACCAAAGATTCTCTAACAGGCAACAGGTGTCAGGTGAACGTTCAAAACAGTCTACCCTGTTAAAAATTATTACGACCTTGCACTAAAATTTGTTACCCATTTAGCTGCAACCAACATTTATTGCTTAGTTTCACCATTTTACGGTGCTACCACAAATACGATTTAGTAGTTAAACGTTGCACCAAAACTGATAACGTTGCATAAAACTCAAAATTTGAGTTTTCTTAGTATTTTAGTAGTAGTATTTTTATAGCGAATTTGGCAACCCTAGATCACAACTTTTTTACTTTTCTTTGTCAAGTCCACCGATTGGGCTCGAACTGGGAATCCTCTGATTCATAGCTGAACGCCTTTATCCTCTGGGCCATGGAGGCCCTTGTTCGTCGTTGCCTTTCTTGGAGGGCATTTCTCGGTTTGTTTATGTAGCGACATAAAAACATTTGGTTATTTAGTAGAAGCTAGTTATTTTTATTCCTACATATATACATAGTATTAAAAATATGAAATTTCTATTTTTAAATCTTTTTGTAAATATTTACAAATACTGATCTCTTCTTTGTACAAGAATAGTTAAATCTAATTCGTTTGAAATCAAAAACTTTTCTAAGAATGTTAGTAGAGTATCATGAAAAATAATATAAAAGCTTTTATTCAGTTTAATATTCGGTATGTTTAAAGAGCGGTTACGAAACGACTGGACTGTGAATTCCAACTCTCACTTGACATGTTTTCTTTCAAGGAGAGTCACATAAAAAGAATATTCTTTCGTACACACTTCTTCCCTTCACATTTGTCGAAGAAAATCGATCGGTTTACTTATCTTAAAGTTGGTGAGAACTTCTTTTTAAACTTGTTTATTCGATTTATTTAGGTTTTTATAAACTTTAAAAAAAATTATCCCAACCTCAATCTTTGAGTTGTTTTCGATAATACACACCTGGGAGATGAAAGAAAGAACACATCAAGCGTTAACATAAGAGGTGAAAAGCGTTATAATAATTATTTCATATTAAGTCATGATTATAGGATAGTTTTTGACGTAAACAATATCATTTACATGGGGTTTATAATATTTCGATTCGTTCAATAGAAAGTTAGACACCTACTTGTGTAAAATATTGAATTAAAGTAAAACACTTTTGGGGGTGGATGACGTCCCCCTTCCTCACCTGTGACGTCAAACGGAACAATTTGTTTTTCAATTTTCTGTAAGCGAGATTTATATTTCAAACCAAACGCAAAACCCTTCTGGCTGAATTCCGACGATTCTGCTACCATTGTTTTTTACTTAATCGGATCGGAAAGCTAGCAACTATAGTATCTCTGAAAGCACAAATCCTATCACGCATACTTATGCCTTATGTTTCAGGTATAAGCCACTTTATTATTTAGATTAATCGAATTAACGTCACAATAAAGCTTATCTGGTTGAAATTGTAGCGCTCTGATTTTCTCATGCAGATGTCTAAATACTAAAGAAATTTTTATTTTTCCTTTTATTTTGGAAGTAATTTCAAGTTTTAGCTAATCCGTTATGTTGAGAATTAATCTATAATTTAATCTATAAAATATACAAATTTGCTATTTTTAGCAATGAACTTAGTGTTGATGTTCCAATTTTAATTGGTATTTAAATAGTTTATATTATTTATTTAACACTAATTTTTAAGTAATAGTTTGTTTGTTAATTAATTTGTAGTTAAATGTAACCGAACTAATTACCTTTAAATAAAATCTAAAAGAAATTATCTGATTTTTCAGCATAAAATCGGCATGATATTTATTTTATTTTATTCTTTAAACTTTACAAATTAGTAACATAACAAGTATTTTTTGTAAAACTGGAATAAAAATGTTAATATTTTTTTATAGAAAACGTTGTGAAATGTTATTCAAACGTCAAAATCTTAGAACAAGATGTAAATGAATTTTATTAGTACATTTATGAATCAGTTTCCGGAAGTGGTAATTCAAAATTAAAGTTTGCTGTTAGATAACATTAACCCGTTATGCAAATGCTATGTAATTCAAAATTAAAGTTTGCTGTTAGATAACATTAACCCGTTATGCAAATGCTATGTAATTCAAAATTAAAGTTTGCTGTTAGATAACATTAACCCGTTATGCAAATGCTATGTAATTCAAAATTAAAGTTTGCTGTTAGATAACATTAACCCGTTATGCAAATGCTATGTAATTCAAAATTAAAGTTTGCTGTTAGATAACATTAACCCGTTATGCAAATGCTATGTAATTCAAAATTAAAGTTTGCTGTTAGATAACATTAACCCGTTATGCAAATGCTATGTAATTCAAAATTAAAGTTTGCTGTTAGATAACATTAACCCGTTATGCAAATGCTATGTAATTCAAAATTAAAGTTTGCTGTTAGATAACATTAACCCGTTATGCAAATGCTATGTAATTCAAAATTAAAGTTTGCTGTTAGATAACATTAACCCGTTATGCAAATGCTATGTAATTCAAAATTAAAGTTTGCTGTTAGATAACATTAACCCGTTATGCAAATGCTATGTAATTCAAAATTAAAGTTTGCTGTTAGATAACATTAACCCGTTATGCAAATGCTATGTAATTCAAAATTAAAGTTTGCTGTTAGATAACATTAACCCGTTATGCAAATGCTATGTAATTCAAAATTAAAGTTTGCTGTTAGATAACATTAACCCGTTATGCAAATGCTATGTAATTCAAAATTAAAGTTTGCTGTTAGATAACATTAACCCGTTATGCAAATGCTATGTAATTCAAAATTAAAGTTTGCTGTTAGATAACATTAACCCGTTATGCAAATGCTATGTAATTCAAAATTAAAGTTTGCTGTTAGATAACATTAACCCGTTATGCAAATGCTATGTAATTCAAAATTAAAGTTTGCTGTTAGATAACATTAACCCGTTATGCAAATGCTATGTAATTCAAAATTAAAGTTTGCTGTTAGATAACATTAACCCGTTATGCAAATGCTATGTAATTCAAAATTAAAGTTTGCTGTTAGATAACATTAACCCGTTATGCAAATGCTATGTAATTCAAAATTAAAGTTTGCTGTTAGATAACATTAACCCGTTATGCAAATGCTATGTAATTCAAAATTAAAGTTTGCTGTTAGATAACATTAACCCGTTATGCAAATGCTATGTAATTCAAAATTAAAGTTTGCTGTTAGATAACATTAACCCGTTATGCAAATGCTATGTAATTCAAAATTAAAGTTTGCTGTTAGATAACATTAACCCGTTATGCAAATGCTATGTAATTCAAAATTAAAGTTTGCTGTTAGATAACATTAACCCGTTATGCAAATGCTATGTAATTCAAAATTAAAGTTTGCTGTTAGATAACATTAACCCGTTATTCAAATGCTATGTAATTCAAAATTAAAGTTTGCTGTTAGATAACATTAACCCGTTATGCAAATGCTATGTAATTCAAAATTAAAGTTTGCTGTTAGATAACATTAACCCGTTATGCAAATGCTATGTAATTCAAAATTAAAGTTTGCTGTTAGATAACATTAACCCGTTATGCAAATGCTATGTAATTCAAAATTAAAGTTTGCTGTTAGATAACATTAACCCGTTATGCAAATGCTATGTAATTCAAAATTAAAGTTTGCTGTTAGATAACATTAACCCGTTATGCAAATGCTATGTAATTCAAAATTAAAGTTTGCTGTTAGATAACATTAACCCGTTATGCAAATGCTATGTAATTCAAAATTAAAGTTTGCTGTTAGATAACATTAACCCGTTATGCAAATGCTATGTAATTCAAAATTAAAGTTTGCTGTTAGATAACATTAACCCGTTATGCAAATGCTATGTAATTCAAAATTAAAGTTTGCTGTTAGATAACATTAACCCGTTATGCAAATGCTATGTAATTCAAAATTAAAGTTTGCTGTTAGATAACATTAACCCGTTATGCAAATGCTATGTAATTCAAAATTAAAGTTTGCTGTTAGATAACATTAACCCGTTATGCAAATGCTATGTAATTCAAAATTAAAGTTTGCTGTTAGATAACATTAACCCGTTATGCAAATGCTATGTAATTCAAAATTAAAGTTTGCTGTTAGATAACATTAACCCGTTATGCAAATGCTATGTAATTCAAAATTAAAGTTTGCTGTTAGATAACATTAACCCGTTATTCAAATGCTATGTAATTCAAAATTAAAGTTTGCTGTTAGATAACATTAACCCGTTATGCAAATGCTATGTAATTCAAAATTAAAGTTTGCTGTTAGATAACATTAACCCGTTATGCAAATGCTATGTAATTCAAAATTAAAGTTTGCTGTTAGATAACATTAACCCGTTATGCAAATGCTATGTAATTCAAAATTAAAGTTTGCTGTTAGATAACATTAACCCGTTATGCAAATGCTATGTAATTCAAAATTAAAGTTTGCTGTTAGATAACATTAACCCGTTATGCAAATGCTATGTAATTCAAAATTAAAGTTTGCTGTTAGATAACATTAACCCGTTATGCAAATGCTATGTAATTCAAAATTAAAGTTTGCTGTTAGATAACATTAACCCGTTATGCAAATGCTATGTAATTCAAAATTAAAGTTTGCTGTTAGATAACATTAACCCGTTATGCAAATGCTATGTAATTCAAAATTAAAGTTTGCTGTTAGATAACATTAACCCGTTATTCAAATGCTATGTAATTCAAAATTAAAGTTTGCTGTTAGATAACATTAACCCGTTATGCAAATGCTATGTAATTCAAAATTAAAGTTTGCTGTTAGATAACATTAACCCGTTATGCAAATGCTATGTAATTCAAAATTAAAGTTTGCTGTTAGATAACATTAACCCGTTATGCAAATGCTATGTAATTCAAAATTAAAGTTTGCTGTTAGATAACATTAACCCGTTATGCAAATGCTATGTAATTCAAAATTAAAGTTTGCTGTTAGATAACATTAACCCGTTATGCAAATGCTATGTAATTCAAAATTAAAGTTTGCTGTTAGATAACATTAACCCGTTATGTAAATGCTATGTAATTCAAAATTAAAGTTTGCTGTTAGATAACATTAACCCGTTATGCAAATGCTATGTAATTCAAAATTAAAGTTTGCTGTTAGATAACATTAACCCGTTATTCAAATGCTATGTAATTCAAAATTAAAGTTTGCTGTTAGATAACATTAACCCGTTATGCAAATGCTATGTAATTCAAAATTAAAGTTTGCTGTTAGATAACATTAACCCGTTATGCAAATGCTATGTAATTCAAAATTAAAGTTTGCTGTTAGATAACATTAACCCGTTATGCAAATGCTATGTAATTCAAAATTAAAGTTTGCTGTTAGATAACATTAACCCGTTATGCAAATGCTATGTAATTCAAAATTAAAGTTTGCTGTTAGATAACATTAACCCGTTATGCAAATGCTATGTAATTCAAAATTAAAGTTTGCTGTTAGATAACATTAACCCGTTATGCAAATGCTATGTAATTCAAAATTAAAGTTTGCTGTTAGATAACATTAACCCGTTATGCAAATGCTATGTAATTCAAAATTAAAGTTTGCTGTTAGATAACATTAACCCGTTATGCAAATGCTATGTAATTCAAAATTAAAGTTTGCTGTTAGATAACATTAACCCGTTATGCAAATGCTATGTAATTCAAAATTAAAGTTTGCTGTTAGATAACATTAACCCGTTATTCAAATGCTATGTAATTCAAAATTAAAGTTTGCTGTTAGATAACATTAACCCGTTATGCAAATGCTATGTAATTCAAAATTAAAGTTTGCTGTTAGATAACATTAACCCGTTATGCAAATGCTATGTAATTCAAAATTAAAGTTTGCTGTTAGATAACATTAACCCGTTATGCAAATGCTATGTAATTCAAAATTAAAGTTTGCTGTTAGATAACATTAACCCGTTATGCAAATGCTATGTAATTCAAAATTAAAGTTTGCTGTTAGATAACATTAACCCGTTATGCAAATGCTATGTAATTCAAAATTAAAGTTTGCTGTTAGATAACATTAACCCGTTATGCAAATGCTATGTAATTCAAAATTAAAGTTTGCTGTTAGATAACATTAACCCGTTATGCAAATGCTATGTAATTCAAAATTAAAGTTTGCTGTTAGATAACATTAACCCGTTATTCAAATGCTATGTAATTCAAAATTAAAGTTTGCTGTTAGATAACATTAACCCGTTATGCAAATGCTATGTAATTCAAAATTAAAGTTTGCTGTTAGATAACATTAACCCGTTATGCAAATGCTATGTAATTCAAAATTAAAGTTTGCTGTTAGATAACATTAACCCGTTATGCAAATGCTATGTAATTCAAAATTAAAGTTTGCTGTTAGATAACATTAACCCGTTATGCAAATGCTATGTAATTCAAAATTAAAGTTTGCTGTTAGATAACATTAACCCGTTATGCAAATGCTATGTAATTCAAAATTAAAGTTTGCTGTTAGATAACATTAACCCGTTATGCAAATGCTATGTAATTCAAAATTAAAGTTTGCTGTTAGATAACATTAACCCGTTATGCAAATGCTATGTAATTCAAAATTAAAGTTTGCTGTTAGATAACATTAACCCGTTATGCAAATGCTATGTAATTCAAAATTAAAGTTTGCTGTTAGATAACATTAACCCGTTATGCAAATGCTATGTAATTCAAAATTAAAGTTTGCTGTTAGATAACATTAACCCGTTATGCAAATGCTATGTAATTCAAAATTAAAGTTTGCTGTTAGATAACATTAACCCGTTATGCAAATGCTATGTAATTCAAAATTAAAGTTTGCTGTTAGATAACATTAACCCGTTATGCAAATGCTATGTAATTCAAAATTAAAGTTTGCTGTTAGATAACATTAACCCGTTATGCAAATGCTATGTAATTCAAAATTAAAGTTTGCTGTTAGATAACATTAACCCGTTATGCAAATGCTATGTAATTCAAAATTAAAGTTTGCTGTTAGATAACATTAACCCGTTATGCAAATGCTATGTAATTCAAAATTAAAGTTTGCTGTTAGATAACATTAACCCGTTATGCAAATGCTATGTAATTCAAAATTAAAGTTTGCTGTTAGATAACATTAACCCGTTATGCAAATGCTATGTAATTCAAAATTAAAGTTTGCTGTTAGATAACATTAACCCGTTATGCAAATGCTATGTAATTCAAAATTAAAGTTTGCTGTTAGATAACATTAACCCGTTATGCAAATGCTATGTAATTCAAAATTAAAGTTTGCTGTTAGATAACATTAACCCGTTATGCAAATGCTATGTAATTCAAAATTAAAGTTTGCTGTTAGATAACATTAACCCGTTATGCAAATGCTATGTAATTCAAAATTAAAGTTTGCTGTTAGATAACATTAACCCGTTATGCAAATGCTATGTAATTCAAAATTAAAGTTTGCTGTTAGATAACATTAACCCGTTATGCAAATGCTATGTAATTCAAAATTAAAGTTTGCTGTTAGATAACATTAACCCGTTATGCAAATGCTATGTAATTCAAAATTAAAGTTTGCTGTTAGATAACATTAACCCGTTATGCAAATGCTATGTAATTCAAAATTAAAGTTTGCTGTTAGATAACATTAACCCGTTATGCAAATGCTATGTAATTCAAAATTAAAGTTTGCTGTTAGATAACATTAACCCGTTATGCAAATGCTATGTAATTCAAAATTAAAGTTTGCTGTTAGATAACATTAACCCGTTATGCAAATGCTATGTAATTCAAAATTAAAGTTTGCTGTTAGATAACATTAACCCGTTATGCAAATGCTATGTAATTCAAAATTAAAGTTTGCTGTTAGATAACATTAACCCGTTATGCAAATGCTATGTAATTCAAAATTAAAGTTTGCTGTTAGATAACATTAACCCGTTATGCAAATGCTATGTAATTCAAAATTAAAGTTTGCTGTTAGATAACATTAACCCGTTATGCAAATGCTATGTAATTCAAAATTAAAGTTTGCTGTTAGATAACATTAACCCGTTATGCAAATGCTATGTAATTCAAAATTAAAGTTTGCTGTTAGATAACATTAACCCGTTATGCAAATGCTATGTAATTCAAAATTAAAGTTTGCTGTTAGATAACATTAACCCGTTATGCAAATGCTATGTAATTCAAAATTAAAGTTTGCTGTTAGATAACATTAACCCGTTATGCAAATGCTATGTAATTCAAAATTAAAGTTTGCTGTTAGATAACATTAACCCGTTATGCAAATGCTATGTAATTCAAAATTAAAGTTTGCTGTTAGATAACATTAACCCGTTATGCAAATGCTATGTAATTCAAAATTAAAGTTTGCTGTTAGATAACATTAACCCGTTATGCAAATGCTATGTAATTCAAAATTAAAGTTTGCTGTTAGATAACATTAACCCGTTATGCAAATGCTATGTAATTCAAAATTAAAGTTTGCTGTTAGATAACATTAACCCGTTATGCAAATGCTATGTAATTCAAAATTAAAGTTTGCTGTTAGATAACATTAACCCGTTATGCAAATGCTATGTAATTCAAAATTAAAGTTTGCTGTTAGATAACATTAACCCGTTATGCAAATGCTATGTAATTCAAAATTAAAGTTTGCTGTTAGATAACATTAACCCGTTATGCAAATGCTATGTAATTCAAAATTAAAGTTTGCTGTTAGATAACATTAACCCGTTATGCAAATGCTATGTAATTCAAAATTAAAGTTTGCTGTTAGATAACATTAACCCGTTATGCAAATGCTATGTAATTCAAAATTAAAGTTTGCTGTTAGATAACATTAACCCGTTATGCAAATGCTATGTAATTCAAAATTAAAGTTTGCTGTTAGATAACATTAACCCGTTATGCAAATGCTATGTAATTCAAAATTAAAGTTTGCTGTTAGATAACATTAACCCGTTATGCAAATGCTATGTAATTCAAAATTAAAGTTTGCTGTTAGATAACATTAACCCGTTATGCAAATGCTATGTAATTCAAAATTAAAGTTTGCTGTTAGATAACATTAACCCGTTATGCAAATGCTATGTAATTCAAAATTAAAGTTTGCTGTTAGATAACATTAACCCGTTATGCAAATGCTATGTAATTCAAAATTAAAGTTTGCTGTTAGATAACATTAACCCGTTATGCAAATGCTATGTAATTCAAAATTAAAGTTTGCTGTTAGATAACATTAACCCGTTATGCAAATGCTATGTATGGCAATTACGAATATAAGTATAAAATTAAAAACATTGTCACAAAAGTACAGTTAATATTTTGTATGAAGCTCACAGTTGTCATTTCGTCAATTACGTGTTCGTTATTTCGAAAAAATTGTAGCAAATTCAACATTATACTTCATTTCAAAATTGTAAAAAATGTTAATTCGCTTTAGAAGAAATACTAATAAAATATTTGTCGGATTTTAACAATCAAATGAGCTAAACTTTGGAAGAGTTAAAAACCAAAAATCGAGTTTTTGCTATATATAGTTTTTTTTTAAGAACAAATATATTTTCGTAAAACAAACATAGGCAAAACCTCACCCGAATAATGTTGAGAAATGGCTAAACAAGAAGCAAGTAAATTGATTTTATTCTTTTTGCATATGTTATATATTGATAAGATAACAGATACGTGATTTCTGCGCATATCCAAATAACATCACCGAAAATGGCTAACACATCTCCGAAGATGGCTAAAACATCTCCAAAGAAGCCTGTTTCCTACTTCAGTTAAAAATTCAGGACACGACAGAATCTCAACACTAAAAGATACTTCCGGTGACATTGGCGGCGTTTCAAAGAAAAACTACTCCTTTATTTTACGCTCTTCTTAGCTTAATATCTAGTTTTTAACATAGGGGAGACTGGGGCAGGTTGCCACAATTTTTGCTTATTAATTTTTAAAGAGGTTTTGTTTACAGTTTACATTTATATCATCATAATAGTCTTTAGTGTGTATCCTTGACTATATTTTCATGCAGTTTTGAGACCATAGCAATACGAAGCTATTCAGAAAATAAGTTTTTTTCTGAGCAAAATTTTGTGGCAACTTTCCCCGACACCGGTTTGGTTGTCAAATACTTACACAAAGGGACGAATACTTACAAAAAGTAGTATTTTGATAGGAACTAATAAAAAAAAATTCAAAACAAATTATTAAGAACAGAATAAAGCCAAAATTTAAGGGAATATTTAAAGATAAATAATATATTAGTCACTTTCAAACACACTTTCACAATTTTGACGCAAGTATAAAACTTTTTCAAACCGGAGGTACATAACTCATGAGCCCTTTCATTAAGGACATTTCAGACAATTAACAACTTAGGGGAAACACCATAGAACTTAACTTCGAATTTTGATACAGAATAACAACGTGAAACGTTATAGAATAGCAGAAAATAGTAGGGAGATTGATTTCATTGAATACATAGTAGGTAATCAGAGTTAATTATATTGTTCAATGAATACTTGCAGCTGTAAAAACCCCAATAAAATTCAAATATTGAAATTACGTACACGCATCCAAAAAAATTCAGATAATTGTCAAAAAACACTTGAAATTACGCATACGAACTTGAAATGACATAAACTTTGAGTTGTTCTAGTATAAACCGTTAAGTGACAGCAGATACTGAGAACTGATAAGTGTGACAACCTGCTCCTGTGTTCTTATAATTCCTGTTAGTATTTGTAAACAATTATACTTGAAGAATGTAAAATGATCTACATTTTCCCCGAGCGTGCGACAATATAACAATATTTTACGTAAGTGGCATAAGCTGGAACAGCGGGATAGACAATCTGTACACTGTAAAAAAAATGTACTTAAAAATTAGTACCTAAACATACTCGTTTTTCTTTGAGTACAATTGCATCGCAAATGAGCGATGACGTACTCAAATTTAAGTAATCGTACTTTATGAAAAATGAGCAGTGTGATTTAATGTTCCTCATATCAGATGATGTTCAAGCCATCTTAACAAATCGAGCTGACAAACTTAAAATATTTGTTCAGAAGATAGTTTTCCACATTATTTGATGTCGTTTGCTTAATAGGAAACTGAATTATTATAATTCAATTATCTTACCTCTCACTCTTTTGGCACACCTTTTTAACATTTATTCTGTTTATAACTCCTTCACGTCGCCCTGGTAGTACAACGGATAAGGCACTGGGCTGCCGTGCCTGAGAGTATGGGTTCGATTCCATGTAAGTCTCAGTTGTAATTGTCGATATTTATTGAAAGTGAAGGCAGCCTATGTAGGCAATCTACTGCTCTGTTTATTCACTGTACTCATTTTTGAGTACATGTCTTTTTCAAAATATAAAGCCTGCTCCGGAGGATGTATTCGGAGCCATGACTTCGGAACCATCGAATGTAATCAAAAATGAGTACATTTTATTTATATTTGAGTACCCATTTTTAACAGTATACTTTTATTCTACAGAACATTCATTTCTCTTTCTGTTCTTTTTCTAAGAATTTTGTAAAGCTCATAAAGGGAAAAAAATTTAAATCTGATTTCATATGAAAAAATATATTTATCATTTCATGTTTCATTAGAAATTAGAGTATCCATATTTGA
The DNA here is from genome assembly GCA_963932185.1 of Troglohyphantes excavatus. Taxonomy (NCBI): domain Eukaryota; kingdom Metazoa; phylum Arthropoda; class Arachnida; order Araneae; family Linyphiidae; genus Troglohyphantes; species Troglohyphantes excavatus. Next base: position 53,555,341 of record OZ010675.1, read on the forward strand.
ATATTGTCTGAATTCTTAATAATTATTTTAAAAATAAGGCTTTCATAGTACAATAAAATAGGTATTAAAGCCATAAATGTGTTATTTTATTCATATTTAAATATCTCTGTTCAGCAAATTATTAACTTATTGGATTTATTCACTTCCTTCCAAATATCGGCTGAATTTAAACTCCATGAAATTCTTGTTCATGAAATTCTGCTAGAAACTTAACAAATATCTCACTAAAACGTGTAGGGTCTTTTCAACACTAAACTTATACATTAGGCAAAGAAATATCCTATATATAATTCGCTTAATGGAATATATATCCTTTAACCTAACATAACCGAATAAATAAATCGACAGAAATGTCCTTTTAGAAAATATATATTGCTTGAGTAAACTAGGCTGCTTATACTTGTTTGCAAAACATCTGGGACGATATATTTAAAAAAAGATTTATTTACGTGTTGCACATATTTTATCAAATATTTAGGATGTAAGCATTTTCCTGCTTTAAAGTATTTGGCGGAATATATAATCAAAAGACAGTTTGTGTGTTTAAATTATCCTACAATCAGCCGTATATTTCAACGGCATTTCTCCTCTTTTCATAATCTATACTTTCGTAAGACTAATGGTTTTTCGAATGCATTTATATATTTGCAATTCTGTGTAAGAATTGGTGGATGTATTTCTATAAAAGGAAACATGATATTCTTTTATTATAAGTTAATAGATTTTACGTCTTTGATTTTAAATCGATGAATAGTTCCATTGTACATTTTAGAGATATAAGTGATTACGTTAACAGAACCATTAGGTAATAAATTCGAAAATAATCTATGAAATGCAACATCAGAATTTATGCTTACCTTGCTGTTACTAAATCTCTATATATACCTTTGTAAATCTAGTATACGGTCGAGCAATTTTAAATGCTGAATCAGATGAATTTAACATGCATTGAGTGTAATGTATCAAAATGGTCACATTCCCCAAACAATAAAAAAGCATAATAAAAACAAGCAATTAGATTTTAAAGGTTTTAAAAAGGTTTTTTCAGTTCGATAAAATGTCGGAAAATCATCTTTTTCGTGTATTTTGAAGTAAGTATAGGCTTTTGTTTTTAAACAGAAAATTACCAAAACTGAAAATCGAATCAAGTATACAGTTATTTAATATTTCCAGAATTTTAATTCCAGATAACTAGAATGTAAGGGCTTTTTATGTATGGTCTTAAGAGATAATTATTTCCAACAAAAAATCATATAAATTCGGGAATACGAATAATACCTTATGCGGTTTAATACTTAAAAACAAGTATAGAGAAATTTAAACATCAATTTTTAAGCTCCGAATTTTTCTGTTAAATGAAAAAAAATTCTACATAGCACACTGGGATCTAAATACTTCAACAGCACATAAAGCTACCTTTCTACAAACCAGCCACCACTTTGAATGGAGATTTGACTTATATTGCAGTTGGAGACCTACATTCTTCAACAGCCCCTACATTCTACATTCTCGTACATACTACATTCTTAAGGCATGCAGCCCTGCATATGAAATGGGGTTGAAGTAAAGGATAAGGGGCACTCGGCCAAGGCGTCAAATTTAATGTCGCCAAATATGATTTAAGGGCAACCCTGAGCAATATTAAAATACAAATACAATGTTAAAACTACGCAATAAAAATCCACAAAATCTAGACATGTTTCGGGAGATACATCCCTCTTCATCAGCAGACAGGAAGTATGCGCAGATTCGAATCCCAATCATAATTTCGTTAGCTTCCCATTTTGTCATTCGCCCTTTTGTGATTAGTTATTACGCAAATTTGACCATTCGCTATGTCGTAATTACTTATTATTTCGTGTATTTAGTCCTATTTTCGTATAAGCTATAAACAATCGCCAAAATGACGTCAAGTAAGTTTTCCACTCGGGGTCTCTCATTGGTTTATTCTACAGCAAGTAGCTCCACTCACTCATTTATACCGGTATTGGGAATCCAAGGCCTTCCGTGCCAAAGAAAATTGATTTGGCGGAGTGCACCACTTTCCTTTAGTTTTACCTAAATAAGTATTTTTCTACAATGACCATATTCATGAACTGTTACGTAGGGTAGACCGGAAGGAGTTATGACGTCATCCTCTAGCAAACTATAAACAATGAACTTGGAATAGATAAAATTGGAAGTTATGAACCGAGTGTAAACTTACAAAATTTTGTTATACAAGTGTTTATTTATAAACTATAACAAGAAACTAAATGTTTTCAGATTACTTAAACATCACAAAATAATTTGAAGGATTGATTACTTTTTTATAGTCATCAGTAAGACTATTTTGGCTGACAAAATTCACATATATAATTTTCTGTGAGTCAAATCCACTGCAATCTACACATGCGTCCACTTGCTACAAAAAGTGAATCGTTACCACATTTTATTTGTGCCATAAACTCCACACATTATGCAAATTTCAACGTTTTTTGAAAAAAATATCAAACGCATTGTTATCTGAGTTATTATTACACAAGACCTTCTCTTCTATAAATTGTCGTCATTAGAAGAAAATGTTTCAAATGTTAATCTACGACTGCAGTTCTTTTTTTATTATTATTTTAAAAACTCGAATTTTTAGTTTATTTGTTTTCCTTTTTTCTCCCCTTTTAATATTTTTCACTTTTGCTGCACCCAAAAGCTTAGATGCTTTCTTTTTAGCAGCCAACTATTTTTTTCTTGCCTTTTCTTTAACCCTCATAGCCTTCAAAAAATGTATTCATGGGGGGGGGGGTTATCTGAATGGATAATAACGCCAAGTGGGACAATATGATGGACTATAATAGTTCACGACTAGTACCAAATTGGTAAATACCCTTACACTAAAAACATTAATACACAGAAAAGTAACTGAATATTAGTTATATGTATGCCCACTAATTACGGATATAAATTAACAAAGAAAGTCCCATTAATGTATATGCAAATCAAAAATTAGTGCGAATCAGTAAAAAAAAAAATCAACAGTAACAAACACACTGCTCTAGTCAGAATCTTGAGGACACTGAGACAGTTTCTTCTATTTCTAGCTACAGCGTAGAACTTAAGGCGACCTCCCCTTAGGTTCGTTACTAATGTATCGCAAAGACACCAACAACCAAACTTTTCTTAGTTATAAAATGATGACATAAAGTAAAATATCGGATGTGTGATGTCTCATATTCCTTTCCCTCCAAAATATTGAGCAGAAAATGTCTACTTTAATTATGTGCGATTTTCTCTATCACGTCTGCATTGATAAGCCTCAAATTAAGTATCAAGAATATAAATTTAATTATGTATTAATTCGATTAAGAACTCAAGTGAGTATTAAATATTAATTAAAAACGCTTACAAAAGAATAAGATTGTGTTTTTTAACTTATAAAACATTAAGTAATTTAAGACTTAAATATTCCTTGCCATTATATTTTCAAAAAGTCAGTTTTATATATTTTTAAAATTCCGAAATCGAATAACTACAAAATTATTTTTTAAATACTCGATTTTAACGCTGACCATCCAATTTTGGTTATAGTAAAATTATCCATTCTTGGGTAACCTTGTGCATAATTAAACTAGCATACAGACCAATTATTATTACCATTATTGCCAACTTTCGGTCCACTAGGAGAACAGAATTAAAAAACATATTAGTTTCAATTGTCTATTTCGTATATTCGTAGATAAAAGTTACAAACTGTAAAAACTAATTTTTCTCTTTGACTTGATGCAAAACCTGTTGCATATAAATTTATGATATTTAAAAAAAAATTATAATTGTTTTTTCAAAAATATGAGCTGAAGACAAATACAACAAAATATTCAATTGTAAAACTAAGAAGTTATATTTAGATAGATATTTAATATTTTAATAATATTTTTACCGTATGTCTAAAATTTCAATATTTATTTTTCCCATGTTTCAAAATTCACTTTCTCATAATTTTGTTAATAATTATATTTCTTTCCTTTTTACACTAGAAAATAATTCAATGCAAACGTGGAAGTATGATATAGTAATTGAAAAAGTTTTCAAAACTGTTTTCCATAAACATATTATGGGTAAACATATTAGAAATCCTTCTTTTCTTTCTTAGGTAATTTTAGACACAAAACTACCAAAAAATTATTTACGATATGCACTAAAGAATGTGGTCTAAAAGAATCCTTTTATAATATATAATCGTGTTGGAAAATATTTTTAATTAACTCTGAAACTACGGAAATACCTTGAAGAATATTTTCTAAACTCAAGTGATAAACAAGTGATTAAGAAATCTCGTTAAATGAAATTGAAAAGAGTATTTTTTATCGAATTCCCTATATCTGATCACTAATTTATTTTAGTTTCTTATGTTTATAAATTACGTTTCGAAAAAGAATTATGCTTTTTTCAAGTATAAGTTAAGTCGTTTGATTTTCATTTTAATTATTAAAAAATATATTATTTTTCGATTGTGTCCCGTTTTTGGATTGCACATATGTAACAAATTTTATTCAAAATTAAATTACATGATAGTCATTATTTTGAATTATTTCTCTAAATTGTATATTAATATAATTTAAAAAACCCTAATGTGTAAAAAATGAATTTTTTTTAATATAAATCGTATATAAAACATTTTAACAATTTTTGTTTTGAGGAACGAATCCTATTTAATTTATATTTTTACTAGAATGTAAAATACGGGGGTGTCACAAATTGTTGAGCAATTGTCATTATTATCTTTATTACATTTAGGTGTATTGGCATAATAAAATTGTTTTTGCCTAACTACTTCGCTTCTTATATTTTAAACAAGTTATTTAGCTTTAGTAACAACAAACAAAGTGGTAAAAGTATAACAGAAATAATAGTTTATTTGATGTAGTTAAACAGCCAAACAATGACCATTGCCAACAATTTATGACCACCCTGTATAATTTTTATGCTTTATAAAAATAACTTTTATCTTCTTATAATAAACTAATTTTCTGTTTATATGCTAATATTTTGTACTTTACTCTTATGATATATTTAAGGAATCAGTTCGATAAAATTAACGATTGTTTTTACAAAAATATTTATATAATTTTTAAGTTTTATAAAAAGTAGTAATATGTCTTATGCAAACAAAATAGTTGCTTTAAATAGTTTTAATAAAACGTTTTGAACCAATAAGAGAACTTAATACATAATAAAACAAATCAATTCCTTATTTGTTTCTTCAAATATTTACTTAAACAGAGTTACAAGTGCCTAGTAAATTCAACATAAAACTTTATAGATATTATTTGGCGTACATTTTTGAAACATCACACACAATCAAAAATGACCGAATCAAGTGTTGCAATACATCTAACACTTTCACAATCATAAAATAATCAAATACACATTCAAAAATGAATAGTTTGGACAAAAGAACGTAAATAATAAACTTTTAAAAGTTTAACTTACTTTAAAGACAACAGAAGAAAAAAATCTCAGGAAGCAATGGATGATGCCGAAATTTTCTAGATGATCAAGTGAAGAAACGAAATCGAATGTCCCTTTTGAAAGTTGTCAAAATCGGTCGTCAAAAAGTTTTCGCCTCAGCCCACGAACGAGCGCGAAACAGGACAGAAGCGAAAATAATTGTCGGAAGTGCTTTCGCGGGGGGGTTGGCCAGGCTTTTGGGGGCGCTGTAGTCGGTGCGTGGGAATTCTGACGACAGAAATGTGAATGGATGAGGTTTGTGTAGTAAAAGAAACGTTGATAAAATAAAAAAATCATATAAAGAGTGAATAAATTTTTTTTAAGGTATTGCTCAAAAAAAAATATATACATTATTTACTGCACATGAAAGGCTTAAGTGACTAAATGTATGCATCGATAGAAAATAGAATAATGCCATGTAATGAACTTGAAATTTTAATTAAATCTACTTTTTAAAAGTTGAGGCTCGCATGGCCTGGTTGTAATCGGAGGGATGAGCTCGTAATCGGTTGGTTGCGAGTTCGATTTTTTCTCTTTTTTACAAACATTGCCTGTGTAGGATTGGTGCACGTCAAATCTATAATGATCTTAGGTTGGTCGTGGTGTGGAAATTTAGAAAGTAGGGTGACAGTTAATGTGTTTTTCTTATTGTTTGACCATGGTTAAAAATTACGAGGCAATGTTTCCAGGAATAAATTTTCCGGACTTCATTTCGGGATATATCGCGACCCGCCTCTAATAGCACCTTATGTAATACCTTCTAGATTAATTGGTATAACAACCAACAATAAAAGTTAAAGTAACCTCAACTAAATAACAGTAAAGTGTGAAAACTATTGAAAAAGCATTAAAGAATTCAAATGTGCTACTAATTTTATGCTTATTAGAAAAATTTAAAAAAAAAGTTAAAATGTAGTTATATTTGGTAGATTGAGTGCTAAAAAAACTTTAAGAAGTAATACTAAACATAATTTTTTAGTTTATTTTAATTCTTAACACTTTTTTAAAATATCAAATATTCCATTTTCTGATATCCTTTCATGCATTCATTTTCAATTCCATTTTCGTTTATTCTTCATTTTTCCCGAGAATAAATTTAATGCCAACCAAGGATACCAAAAATGTATATCTTAATCGACCTTTTACATTAAAATCAGGTCACATTATATTTCTTAAAATTTAGCATCATATATATTTTAACATTTAATTTAAACAAATCTTATAAAAATTAAATATAAACATGGCATATTTTAATAAAAAATATATAAACCCGAGAAGTGTAGAACACGATTTAAGCGGGAAAATCCATAAGAAATACCAATAAAAGTCATAAACTTCAATTTGAAAGCATGCCCTTTTTAGAAGTTGGTAATAATAAGAAAAGTTATAAACTAATTAAGGCTCTAAATAGCATTATTCGTAATAGTTCTAATATGTCTTCTTTATTGTGAAAAAGGTTTTAGTCAGGAAAATAAATACACATTTCTCTTTAAACTAAAAAAGTTTAAGTGAAAGTTACATTTCAGGAATTTTCAGTAGATATATAAAATTATTAATTAATAGACGTGTCTACATATCGGACTAAATAAAAGTTTTGACGTATTCTGCTTAAAAAGTTCTGGAATCATTACCAATATTTGATCATACAACAACAACAGATAGGTGTTATATAAAATAATGCAATATTAAAATTTGAATTTTAAAAAAAATCAATTAGTTTATAATTTTATAGTTTTAAAGACTTATTCAGGAAAACAAACGGAAAGGGAAATTTTTCCAGTTAGATTTAGCATGCACCACTCTACATTTTGGTTGAGTTCATAAAGCTCAAACTAACAATATTCCGGTCACAGATTGTTGTTTTAATAAAAAAAATATATATTATGTACTTCATACACTTACGAAATATTTTTGAGACTTCAATTCCAAACCTGATTGTCAATCCAATTTAAAATGTCCTTTAATTTCAAGTTCGCTTTTATATTTTGAGTCTAGATTCATTTAAATGAAAAAGCCTTATTTTCATTTTTTATCTATGACAGTATTTTAGACGAATAAACCAGTACATAATTCACAAATTAAAATAGAGCAAAGAGTTTCATATTCTTCAAATATAGAACCCTATACTAATAATTAATGTGTGTTTCGAAATCAAACTTATATTTTGATCAGGATCAAAATCTTTTAAAACTGTTACTTGCGTCTGTGGGATTTACTTTAAACACAGTTTTAACAATTAAACACTGAGTTGTTCAGTTTAAACTAAATTGTACACACCTAAGCATAATATGTATAAAAATTATAATTCAGATAAAACTGGAGATTTGTTGAACGTCTTGCTCAGGGAACACTTATATACATGACACTTCTAAGTTCTAAATTGCAATCTAGTGAAAAAATCGGTTATTAAAATTTGAATTCTGATCATTTAATTAAAAACTATAGTTATTTATAAGAAAAGGAATTTTAAATGTTTTCTAAGTGACGATTTCTACTTTCAAAATTAGTCTCTCAAGTTGAACGAAGAATTCCATATATATTCTTAATCATTTTGTATTTTAAAAACTGGATGCAAAAAGTTGTTCATTTTGAGAACTTCGTAAAACAATTTTAATGCTTTATTTTTTATTTTAAAATTTTATAAAACAATCTACTTTTTAGTTACACTATCTTGTATCTGGATAGACACAAGAAGAACCAACTAGTTATCAAAAAAGAAGTTTAACTGGCAAACCATGAGAATTTTTACTCTAATGAAACAAACAAGCTTAACTTAAATATAGATTAATTTTTTACATAACAAACATATTTTAAATTAGACACAAAAAGTTGTCCAGAGCATAAAATATACAATCCTTTAATATATTTTTAAGACTATTCACAAATTTTACTTCATTTTGTTCCAAACCAAATTTCAAACCTTTGCACTTGGCTATAAAATAGTTACCTCTTAAGTTTATCTTATTCCACATTACAAAACAATGTCAAAACATTTAATAAAATTTAATTATTTGACGCGTTTGAAGTCAATTTTTAGCAGAATCCCAACAAGTTGTAATAAACGAAATAAATAGTATGTACTGAACACCTCAATAGGATGACAATACAAATGCAAATAATTATGATCCACTAAACATTCGAAACCTAGTGAGCTTAGTCCCATTCAGCACAATCTAACAACATCCATTTTTTAACTACCCACCTATTGTAGCATAACAACATTATCAAGCAATCTATTACATGTGTCAATCATCCTATTATAAAAATAATTATTTGTCCCATCTCTTCCTGATTAACTTGTGATTTGAACAATTCGAACGTCTAATCCCTATCTCCTGTATTAAATTCCTAGCCTTCCACATCCATCAACCAGTTCCATAAATTTGAATACCTCAATAAGGTCTCCTCTAGTACTCCTCTTCTCGAGTCTATACACATTTAAGGTCCTAAGTCTGTCTCTATAGTTCGTTCCTGAGGTACCGTAGACCATTTTTGTAGCCCTGTATTAAACTCTTTCTAACAAATCAATATATTATAAGATAAAAATGACCATAATTGCATGCTCAAAAGGGACCTTAACAAAGTCAAAATTAAATCTTTAGATTTAGATCATATTTTCTCCCATCATAAATCCCGATATCTTATTCACATTTTTACTTAACCATCCCTCACTAATGTCCCATTTTAAAAGCTCCATTTACCAACATTAATGGACCATTTACTCACCATAGGGACCATTTATGGACAGTTTATTTTCTACATTTACCAACCGTTACAAATAGCACTTCAAAATAATCATAAAACTGAAACTTAATTATTATCTTAGGGGATAACTGGTACTAGGCTACTTTTAACACCAGAAAGTATAAAATAAATAGATTTGAAATGGGAAGTAAAAAATTTGAAGCCATTCTGGGAGTAATACAACGAAAACGTTAAATGGTTTCACCCTAAATGAAAGCAATTGTTAAACATATCATTTTAATCTTTGAATAACCAAAATGATTGTAAAAAGGTAATGTTGTTGTTTTACGCAACAGTACTTAAGAATATAGTTATGCTGACTCCATTGTATTGGAAATGACGTAGCATAGACTTAATAATTTTGTTTACGAAGTACGTTCAGTCTTTTCTGTACCTTACGTAATCTTTGTCGAAAATGATATTTCCTTTTCTACTTGACATTATTAATTTAAGGAAAGAAAATCAGAAATCGTAACTGATCATTTTAATTTTAACATTAACAAACCCATTTTTCCATGATTCAGCATATCAAAACATAAACTATGATTACATTATCAATGAAATCAGAAACGATTAATTGCTTTAGCAATAAAATTAACGAATAATTTTATATAAACTTAAAACCGGATTTTTTAGATACTAACAGTTCACTTATCGAAAAAGTATTATTTCCAGTTGAGCAGATTTTGATTCAATTTATAAGCAGTCAATCTTCGCTCACCTCATAAAATATGAAATCAAAACAAATTATTTTAAAAAGTAAAGATGTAAAATATCAATGACAAATTGAAATCTTATAAAAATCATTGTTTGATTTCAATACTGCGAACTTCACAATGCAGGAAATTAGAGAACGCTTCAGTCAGAACTGCTATTAGAATGATGGATAAAGGTTTCTGGACTTCAATACACGTCAGCTGAAACGGATAAGCAAAACAATTTACTGTCTGTCACTGTTTCCGATATAAAGTAAAAGAAGGATACTTTAAAAACTACGTATCGTATTGAAAAAGCAATAAAAGACACTGAAACTGCAAAATAGTTTGGAGAACATTTCTTTTTTTGCGCCATTTATATAACATGGTGTAATGTAGCTTTTTTATTATTATTTTACCATCAAGTGGTAATTTTAGTGATTGGTGGATTTCAAATAAATCAAGTTAATAAACCTTTAAGTACATCTTAAGTAATTTAACCAGTAGTTTGATTTTATCGCAAATTCAAATATTTTATGAAGCACGCTTGATATATTTGGTCTTGTTTGATAAAAATGAGTTGTACAATCTTTAAATAACGCATATTTAAAGATTTTACACTAATTTCTTATAAAACGAGACCAAATATATCAAACTCAAGTACGGGGCGTAGATGAAGGACCATGGAGTCAGACGGAACAGCTTTCATTGTCGATGTTTTTGTTGGCGATCAGTCCCAATTTCTGTAATCCGATTAAATGAAAATCCTTTATGTAAAATTCTGATGAGCATTTTTCGACAGCCATCGCTTATTTTTTTTTCAGCTCGGATTGAATTGAATTGGTGCGGAAATGCTGATATAAGGCTTTTTGTTTATGTTAAAATTTTAAAACTAATTTTGCGTAAATTTTTCTGTTTGTATACCTTTAAAAAATAGGGGCACTTTTCCCAAATTCCGTATGTGCTCAAAATTATTACAAATTCAATCATTAATCAAAAGAAATCCCTTTTTGGAGATTTTTAAGTAGGTAAGTAGCTAAGTAGGCAAGAGGAAGTTTGGTTTTCAACAAAAACAATATTTGTTTTAATTAAGTAAAAATAGAAAATAAATTCGTTTGTATATCATCCTCAACATTAGTAATGCAGAATAAAATATAGTTCTTTCAAAAATTTCTAAGCATAATTGCTGTTTTTATTAACCCAAAAGCATTAGGTAACCCTTCTTGTCCACTCTACAATCTATTTTGTCTTGATAATTTATAGTAAGGTCCCTTCAATTATAATTTTTTTCTTATTCGAATGCTTACATTTTTTGAGAAAACACATTTAAATTTTTTCCCTGATATGATAGTATGCTGTATAAAAACAAAAAAATCGGGAACAATTTCAGAAAATAACCAATATTCGAACCAACAAGCTATCGCCTCCTACTGTTCTCTAGTGAATTTATCCAATTTTTACCTGAATTTACCTGCATATACATACTCAATATAGCCCAATGTGTATGGATGGCATGACCTAAAAGCCCAACAGGTAAATTGCACCTAGCTTGAAATTTTAAACTCACTTCCCACATTTCCAGACGATTCTGAAATCTTGCTTACATCTTCACACACCCTCCCAAGAATGCGACCTTTTCGATAGAATCTCTCACAAAATAAAAACTGTTTCATCCCCCTTAATGAACCATCAAGGGACATTCCTTTAAAAGCTTAGCAATTTTCTACCCGAGATCCCGTGTCTCCTTCTATCGCTGTTCGTATTTTCCATCCATTCCTTTCGAGAGTAAAAAAAAGGCCCTGCGACGGTTTCCGTGTTTTTCTATTCCGATTTTTCTACATTCTTCGGATGGTGAATACAAAGTGATCTCCGAGGGATGTACGAGTGGGTGTAGGATGCGTGAGAACATGAAAAGATAATAGGGAGGGATTGAGTGTCGTCTGGAAATATCTCCGGCCACACCCTCGTTTTTATTGCGTAGCTCCTCGATTGGGTACTGGAAATTATGCCTTGAGATACTCTCCCTAATTGTTTCTGTTCGTTGTTTTTTTTATATTCTGTCTTCGGGGCTTTGAGTCAAGATCTGTATATAGGAACGTGTCTTAGTTAAGATTTTCAGTAATAATGTATATCTTAAGCTCTGTCCTTGTTAAGAATTATTAGTTCTATTTTGATTCTCTACGATTGGGTCGCTATCTCTTTGCATGATATGCATCGATATTTTACATAAAAAAAATTCTATCGTTAACAAATGACATTAATTGGGCCGAAATAAAAAAAACTTATGATTAGTTTCTGAGTTTCATTGATTGATAGCATTTGAAGTTTGGTATTTCTTCTTTTTTTTTATATAATGAACAGTGGTAAAATATCTGAATGTGAACTCAAATACAATTGAAGGATCAAGGGTAAGAAAGTCCATACGGAGGAATTGTACAGAAAATTAAAAATAAAATTTAATCTGTCATTCTTATTTTTCAAGATTACATTTTTGACGGAATATATATTTATATATTTATTTTCTCACCTTTATACGATAAAAACTTATTTCTAAACTAACATTAACATGTTGAAATCCAGATTTTATAACAAATGTAAACCCACCTCGTGTTTAAATATTTTATTTTACCATTCAATAAAAGGAAATGGTAAAAAATTACACTTATTTAATCACCTACAATACATGATTTTTTTACACTTTGAAGGTGATTTGAAAATTATCGGGAACACACCCAAGACGCTAAAATCACACACAAAGGAAACCCTTGTGCCTCAGCCACATAAGCGCACACTGTTAAACATTTCATTTCAACGTTGCACCATATATTGGTGCTCTGCAGCAACTCACACCATGGTGCAATATAGGGGTTGAATAAAAACTCCTTGATCGAAAATAGCGCAGCTTTTACCAAAAGATGGTACAATCTCCTTAACTGTAACCAAAACCTTCGCTGAATCTGCAAACCGGGGAATCCCTTCAATTCTCTTGCATTAGGAGTTGCGTATGGAATAAAGGCGTTCGGCTAATAATCAAAGGATTGCTAGTTCGAGCTCGTGTGGTGGACTTGGCAAAAAAAGTAAAAAAGTAGTCATCTTGCAATCGGAGGGTTGCCAATTTCGCTACAAAAATAGTTGAATTCAACAAATTATACTGACGTTTCATCATAAAATGGGGAAGCGAAATCGCGAATTTCGGTTCAACGTTTCACCATAAAATGGTGAAGCGAAAATACGAGTTTTAGTTCAACGTTTCACCACTAAATGGTATCCGTGGTAGCATCATAAAATGGTGAAACTAAGCACGAAATAATGGTTGCAGATAAATGAGTACCAAATTCTGGAGCATGGTCGTACTACATTTTTTAACAATGTACTGTTGAAGAGATACTTATTTCATTAACATATTATTTTAAAGAATAAACTGTACAAAACCACGCATTGCACAACAGCTGACGCATCCGTACCGACTTGAACTTGCAATTGTACGTAAACTTGAAACAGTATATATTGAACTATAAAAAATAAGACTTCATTATTCTTTTGAGAAATATTAAACAGAAAATATAAGTGGGGTTTAAAAAAGTATTACTTTGTAACATTATTATTTTTTATTCTTGTTTAAAATAAATTCAATCCCTTTAAATCTCTTTTAATGTCATTGTTGAACTGAACTGCCTTAAACGGATTTCTAAACTTTTATTTCGTTTTATTCCCTTTCGGAAGTGTCAATTCATCGCTTGTATAAGCGAATTATTTGTAAATTCCTTTGGATCTACAGAAATATAATTCAATCTTTTATCGTCTTTATATGCCAAATTCGATATTTTACATTTATTAACTTCAACACTCTTTCTCTGGTTTAAATGGCTTTTTAAGTTTTTACATCAAGTTTACTTCCTTTGATTAAATGGGATGTGATAGTATTCGGGAGACTTTAGAATAAAATTGCGACAACAGCCACTGTAAATTTCTAATCTATTTAAAACTGTGTCATGTGATTTCATGTAAATGCTATGTGTATGTTCGTTTTTTCCCTTTTCTAATGAAATTATGTTCATACTGAAGTTGAAAATCTTAAAATTAACAGCAAAAATGTTCCATTAATATTATGCTTATTAATATTGAGTACACACAACTTCAAGGGTATTGGGAAGCAAGTAAATGACAATTGAAAGTGTTTTACAAAATTCTGAAATTTTACAAGTATGAGTACGTAAATAATAAGGCTTTTAAAAACAACAAACACGGTTATTTATACAAAAGCAAAAAACATTTGACATACAAATTAGAAAAATTAATTGCTGCGATATTACCCTTCGGTTTCCCGTTACAAACATGAATACCCGTTTTGCCGAAAATATGAGTTTTAATGAGCATGCTTGAAAATATGAGATTTTTAAAATGAAGAACATTTTCTGAAGTTTTTAATTCTATTAAATTGAGGATTTTTGATTCAATATCCTTCATAAAACCTGTGAAAAACCTTTTAAAAAACCTGTGAAAAACCTTTTAATTTTGAAGATGAAGGTGTAAGAACCAGACAGCTCCAGTTTTTAAAATTGTTCAGGACACCACTTTTGCCGAAAATATGAGTTTTGATGAGCATGCTGGAAAATATAAGTTTTTTTAAGATGAAGAACATTTTCTGAAGTTTTTAATTCTATTAAATTAAAGATTTTTGTTTCAATATCCTTCATAAAACCAGTGAAAAACCTTTTAAAAAACCTGTAAAGAACTTTTAATTTTGAACACGCAGGTGTAAGAACCAGACAGCTCCAGTTTTTAAAATTGTTCAGGACGGCCGAAAAATACTTTACATTTTTTGCACAGTATGAGACAAAAGTACAGCTCCTTTTTCTTTAAATCTCTATTGCTATTGTTGCTTAGAACTGTCTGGTACTTGAACAAATCGATAGAGAGTTTTTTACTTTATATGAATAAGTGAAAAAGTATAAATCAGAAAAAAGTTATTCTGTTTGCACACTCGTCTTCAATTATTGAAAACAAAATGCAGATTTTTAAAAAAAAAATTATGCAGTGAAATTTTAAACTTTCTTAAAAAACGGCAGTTTTTATTCAAATTTCTTGGCTTTAACTTTCCTTCTTTGGAACCTTTGTTAAAACCTTCAATTTTACCATTTTTATCAAGATTTCAAGGAGCCCCAGTTGCTCAGTAGATAAGGAGTTCAGCTACTAATCAGAGGATTGGTGGTTCGAATCCGTGCGGTGGACTTGACAAAGAAAAGTAAAAAAGTAGTGATCTTGCGATCGGAGGGTTGCCAGCTTCGCTACAAAAATACTAGAAAGTCGTCCAGAACATCCAACAAATTATACTAGGGTGTATACGGGACTGGTGCACGATATATCTGATTGGGGTCCAATGTCTTGACCCTTATTGAGGTTGCGTCGTATGCCAGCTCAGGTGTTGTCCTCGTCATCTGACCATGGTTCAAAAATACGAGGCATCGTTCCCGGGTCTTTCCTTCGAGATAGGCCCCGAACCGTCGCCAATAGCCCACTGTGCAGCTCTAGTGCGATGTTAATTAAACAAACCAAACCGAACAAAGATTTCAAGTGGACATGTTTTTGCTGGAACCCTATCATATGCAGGCAAAATTTACATAAGGATACACATAATCTAAAGATATTTATTTTATTAAATATTACAATTTAAAAGTATTTTTTATGTTTTAATTATAAGTAAACAGTCTATCACAAAAGAACAAATAATTATTTTTTTAGCTATTCAATGTCAATTATAACAAACATACGACCCAAGTTTTAATTCTTAAGATTGAAATATATTATTATTCATCGGAAAATCATGGTACAACACTCAGGAATTAAGCTAATTTCACATGCTCAAAATCAAGTCACGAACATTTCATTCACCAAGTATTTATTGGGAGCCCCCTGATTGGCGAACCACCTTCAGAGGTTGTCAATAGTGTATTGATTTAGCATTTGTTAGTACATTTCCTTTAGGCAGTTATGCATTGCAAGTACAGTTTGACTTTCCCAAACGAATGCGTTTGTTTTTGTAGCATTTCAGTAAATTTAATGAATGCTTCTGTTTAATTATTCAATTTTATTCTATTTATTATTTAAAACTCAATATAGTACAGCACTTTATTTTTATTTCGGACAAACGATATAAAATTAATTTAATAGAATTAAAATTTATACAAGACTTATGGTATGACTAGTGATGTTAAATGTTGTCTATATTTGATTAAGAGGTTTTTTGAGAATTCCGAGTTAAAATGACTTAATTCTTTAAAATATAAAATTGTTAAACAATGCAAAGATACGTTCTCATTTTGAATAATAGTATAATAAGCGTCTTAAAAAGCCATATTTTATATTGTAAATAATCTTTTCAAGATGAATTTTCACATAAAGTCAAATAATATTCTTAATATAATGGATTTGTGGTAAACTTCATCAATGAAAGTATCAAATCTTATAGAATTATCACCAAATTCACAGGCTGAAAAATTAGTGGTAACAATTCTTTTCAACACTATAAAATATATGTATTAAATGTTTGCTAACTAAATTAAGTTGTTTCAACTTTTAATGTATGCTTTGAAAAAAAAATCATTTAAAATAGTTTAAAGTTTATTATGTTGAATCAACTGCAATTGTTTATAAATTTTAAAGAATTTATAAGGGTTTAGAATGTGTTACCAGTTTCATTCGTTTCGTCTTATTTCAAATATTTAATTTGATTTAAATAAAATATGTTTACACATATAGAATCCTTGCAAATATAAAGTCTTATTTAGTTATCCCCAAACTCCTCAGATACTCCTCAGGTCTGTAGATAATGTATTTTAAATTCTATAAAACTAATTCGAAGTCTACACAATCAATTACAATTTCGATGAAGGATTGGTTTTACTCGGCTACGTTTTGTGATCACATTGCTTATTT
The DNA here is from genome assembly GCA_963932185.1 of Troglohyphantes excavatus. NCBI lineage: Eukaryota > Metazoa > Arthropoda > Arachnida > Araneae > Linyphiidae > Troglohyphantes > Troglohyphantes excavatus. The sequence goes on from OZ010675.1 coordinate 53,572,200, forward strand.
CTTTATACTTATTGATGCAAAACGTCTTTAAAATCGTTTGCGATCAGAGGTGTAATGTGCATGTAGTGCAAATTCGACCGTAATTTAAACTTGAGCGACGCACTGTTAAAAATAGACACTCGAAAATAAGTCAAATGTACTTATTTTTGAGTACATGCAAAGCTTATAATGGCTCGGAATACATAAGTTTCAATTAAAAAAACATGTACTCAAAAATGAGTACAATGAATAAAAAGAGAAAATGCTTGCCTACTTAAGCTGCCTTTATAAACCACTTTCAATAAATATCGACAATTACAACTAAGACATACCGGGAATCAAACCCGGTTCCTCAGGTACCGTAGTTCAGTGCTTTATCCGTTAAACTACGAGGACGACTTGAATAAGTTATAAACAGACGAAATGTTAAAAAGGTGTGCCAAAATAATATGAATTAAGGTAAGTCAGCTGTAATAACTCAGTTTCCATTTAAGGAATCGACATCAAATAATGTGGAAAACCATTTTTTGAACAACTATTTTAAGTTTGTCAGGTCACTCTGTTAAGATGGCTTGAACAAAGGCAGCTGAAATTAGCAATATTAAATCACACTGCTCATTTTTAGAAAATACAATTACTTAAATTTGAGTACGTCATCACTCGTTTATGATGCAATTATACTCAAAGAAAAACGAGTAGGTTCAGGTACTCATTTTTAAGTAGCTTTTTTCTACCGTGAAAAAAGCGTTGACGAGGTAGCCTCTATTTTACTCATGTCTGACGTCTGCAAACGTCGTTCTATGAATAAGAATCAACATATAAAGCGTGCAATGGTTTGTTTGAAATATACAAAGGTGCCACTTGATTATGTTTCACATTACATGGCTTAAACTCTACGACAGTTTCGATTGGTACGAATTACTTTTTTTTTCTATATAAATTTCATTTAATTCATACCCAAATAACAATACCGTAATATCAGAATTAAACTTGTTTTTTTTATTCTGGATACTTACACAAAAGGCAAAGACCGGGAGCAATAAAATAAAGGCTTAGAAGTAAAAGGGAAAATACAGCGGGAAAAGTTATTGTGATTGTCATTTGTGAAAATAACAAGGTTAAAAATATCTATTTTAATAGGGTATGAAAACGGCATTTCACTAAATACATAATTATTTCATTTTTTTTTTCAAATAATTTCTATAAAGGTAAAAATAATTTCTTCAAAGAATTATGGTGTTTTGCTAGTGTAAAAAAAGTTAAATACTTTGATTTTTATTGCTGAAATGTGCACATTCTACTTTTTAATAAGAATTTAGAAAATTAAACTTATTTAAATAGAATATTTTCGTAGCATTTCCTGAATTAAATTCAAAAGTGGCAATTATAATATTTTAAAACAAAAAATAACTAGCAAAGACCACTCGAGGTTGTGCGAGAATTTAATTTACATAAGTACAAAGTCAAGGAATGTCTATTATTTCAAAGGAAATAGCTCATTTCTATTATTACACGATTTTATGTAATTCCCCTTTTTCTCGTTGCATCTTCAAAGTTTACAATTCATAATTTCGTAATTCCTCCCTCCCTCTATCACTCGCTCTCTCTTTTCAAATACCATATCATCTTCAAACTTGCCACCCTTTTGTAATCCCGACGATAATATCATATCCTAAATAATTTGTAATTAATACTAGGTACTGTTGCAAGGTTTAAAAATGTGTTGGTAATTTATAAGGTGTAATTACGGTTAACAGTAAAGAATAAGGGTAGAATCCGCCAAGGCGTCAATTTTAATGTCGCCTAATATGATTTCAGTTCAAATTGGAAATAAAATGCAGTAGTGGAAGTCTGATAATTAATATATGCATTGCGAAATTTTGGTTTAAAAAATATTTATTTTTATAACAATTATTCTCTAAACCAAATATTTCTAAAGTACATAATTTTATTTAACTCTTGCAAAGAACGAGTTTTTGTAATAAGTATTTAATAAAGGGAATAATGTTATAATATCAAAATTTATCTTAACAAATTAATAACGTCTTACAATATTATTTAAATATTAACCATCGACTACTGATCATATTCTATCTCAATATCATCATGATTTCGTCTGATTAAAATTTGAAATTCTTTATAGCATAAAAACGTTATATTTTTGGGATTTTTAATGTTTGATTGAATTTTTAGTGTGTTTTAAGAATTATTAACTCTTATTTATAACTAGATCAAATAAATAAAACTTTTAATAAAAAAAACGTTTGTATACTTTACACAAATCAAAATATACAAAACTCACACTCAAAGAGTCTGTTATTACTTAGATAAATACCTATACATGCATTTTTATACAATTTTTAAATGATGAAAATATATAGAAAAATTTTACTTAAAATTTAGTATTTAAATAAATGTAACATGCTTTGTAGTAATTTACTTTTATCTTTTATTTATGACAAAAGTGTTTGGAAAACACAATAAATTTTTTTTAGAAATGCAAACCGTGCAGTACAGCAAATATTTTTAAGAAAAAACATTTTAAATAAATTTATTTTAATTATGTTATACTATCCAACATAACGCCTCCCCCCCCCCCAGACACTCAGTTGATCTTTAAAACCTATGGTTAACTTAACTTTTAGTGTCCTGCACCTTTCAATATCAACAGTATAAAACGATTAAAGTATACGACGTGGCATGACGTGGTCGACCTAACATCATACCACGTGGTAAGAATTCTCGAATCACCGATAAGCTTGTAAGCGTTTTATTCGTTCGTGTAGAATGGGCCTTAATACTAAACATTTACTGAAACTGCCTGATACTAAATTTCCTCCGAAAAGATTTAACTTTAGAAAAATATGTCTAAATAAGTTTTAAATTATTAAAATATTTTTTATATTATTATGTACTGAAGTCATTCACAATATTTTTGAACATGTTTTATTATAATCTATAGTAAACATTTCATTAAAATAACTTAAATCAAAAGTTTCTGCCTTGTACCTTCTGTAAAGATAGTTGCCATTTGAATTCCCAATTCTACATGACATTTTTATTAGCAGCCTATTTCATAAAACTGCCCGCTAATCAAGTAGTTTACAATCATACCTTTCGTACATTGTCTGTTATACATTCTCGGATAGTAAGTATGATAAAATATACAAATAAAGAATTACATTCTTTGGTACTAAACACTTGTTTTCATTTGTTAATTGAACTTATCAATTAATTTCAATCCCTTAAGCATTAAAAATACTTCTTTTAAATGTGACGTATAAAACAAATGAACTTCTTACAATCCTCTTTTACTTTTGGACAGTATGAAAAACTAAGACAATCCTCCAAATAAAAAGTTTTTTTAATCTCAATTACTAAGAATAAAGAAATATATTATTTGGAATTGCATTACGCTTTGTGTAGCATTGTCTCTCAATTAAGACAAATAAGAGAAAATAAAGAAACTTAACTCTTTGTTCTTGCCAATAGCAAAAGATATAATAAATGAAGACAGCAAATATAATAAATAACACTGCTTTTGAAGATAATGGTTCTTTATCTTACTCAAAAGATTGAGGAGGTAGCGTTCCATATAAATATATATCGGTAAATATTTATATACGAAATTAATGTTTAGTGTTATTTGTTAAATTTTAAGTAAGGGGTTTTTATATTTCATAATTAGAAAGAGACCGGTTCTTTTCACGGTGTAATTAAATAAACTTTAAACGAAATTATACGCGTTAGAATTTTCAAGAATAAGTTTTTTTAAAGCACTAAAAAGTTTCTGTCATATTTTAGAATTTAATTTAAAATCAAATAATTGGCGTTTGAGAGTGCAGTTCAGACTAAAATGCTTCCCACAGTGAAAAGTTTTGTTTGAGGAGAATAAAAAAATTATTTTTCCAAACATCACCTATAGATTTTTAGTACTTTAAATACAAAAGAAAAGCATAAAAAAAACTCGAAACAATTAATTACAGATAATTTATTTTGTCATAAACAGTTACAGAGCATTTATGTTGTGCAATCCAAGAACATATTTCAATGAGTGTGCTCTTTATAGCAAAGCTACTCAATCAACTTTTGAGTCATCATTCCTGCGTGACAGCATCAAAACTGATTTTAAAAAATCCTAAGAAACCTGATTTCCTAATCCTAGATCCTGATTTTAAAGAATCCTAAGTACAAACCAAATATAGGTACACGTAGCGCCGTCTATGGGCAAAGTTGGAACTAATTATTTTGGTTTGCTTCAACAAAACATTTTAATATGAAAAGCATTTCATACCAAACCGAACTCTCTTATTCTCACTATTTTTTTTTTATTTTAAATTATATTTTAAAATGTGTCAGGGGCATTTTAGCTCACCCCGTATGTTTGAATTCAAGATTTTTCGAAAATGCTCACCAATTATCGAAACTTCCAAACACCAGATTTTCAATACTGAAGCGATTCGCTTCCAGAATGTCTGTTTTTGAATGACAAACTTTTGCTCAGGTAATTTTCTGTCTTGAACAACGTTATTGTAAAAATTTCTGCTGTCAGCGATATTTTTATTTTTAATTTTAACTCGTACTTTAATTTAAACAACATGTATTGATATTCTGAAGTGTATACGAAACAGCGATACGAATATCATGTAAGCAAGAGCCCTACGAGTTGTGATGCACTTACTGAATTGATTTTTTTTCTTTGAGAAGATTTCTTGGTATTTATCAAAAGTTCCAATTTTAAAACAATAAATTTTAAATAAATACATTTAGTTTAAATAGACACGTAGTTAAAGTTCCATGATGTATTCATTCAGATAATGTATTCTTTTTTTCCGCCTTTTTTATACACATAATATTTTGCTAAAAATTCATTAAAAAACAAAAACATATTTTAATTTTCTTTCTCTCTCATTTGTATTGAATTTTTAAATATTTAATTCTTAAAAATTCACAAAAATACATCAGTTTAACAGAAAAGTTTGTAAAAGCAGTTTTTTTAGTGGTACTAAAATACGGAAATTGAACTATAACATTGTCCCTCTTGTACCTTACCTATTTTATTTGTCCCCTTGTTATTATTTTGCAATTCAATGCAAATTAATGAAATTTTAACTCACTCATAACTATGTAATTCCCACTATTGACCTCGCAAACGTCTGATACAAAAATAGTAATTACTTTGTTAGAAAACCGAAAAAACTATATATTATAGTGTATAATATATTGTATGCTATTTATAGTGTATAAGATATTATATGTATATCTAATTCCAATTTCCTAGGATTTTTCATTTTTTATATATTTTGATTAAACTTACAAATGACAACTAGTTTAAAAAAAAAATATGTGTAACGTATTTAAAATCGTTTATGGGTAAAAGGTGCATGTAGATAAAGTGTACAATGAAAAACACATGCAATTTTAATTCGCTCATAACTTTGTAACTATTGGAGCTATTATCGCTGTTGACTTCGCAAACGTCGTCACAAAAATAGTAATTAATTTGTCCGGAATCCAAAAAGATTCCATTTACTTGAATTTGACATTATAAAACTTGAAACCCTGCACCCGCCTTGATAGGAACGCCTATATAATTTTATATTCCTAACTATAAAACTCGAAAAACTCGTTAATCAATTATTTTTTAAAGATCTGATTTCTGCCTAAATAGTAAAAATTTTAATCACATTAAAATATAATAAATAAGTCAGTTCACTCTACTTTGCTATTTATCTGAAAATCAATACTATTTCATGTCCGAAATTGTGACGTTAATTATTATTTTATAATACTAAACTAAAATAAAAAAATTAAATAATTTGATTTTTTTTTTACTTTTATGTGTAGTTAGCTAAAGTGTCAAACTATTCCAACCAGCAGTTATGGATAGGTAATGTTATGGGTACGTGTTTTGAGGTTTTATTGATCATATTTTTTAATTTCATTTGAAATTATTATTTTATATTTTACTTCGGAAATTTGATGTGCTCGTTAAATTGATTTACCATTATTTTTATCCCACAAAACGCAAGTTAAACTTATATAACGTCACATAAAAATAATGCATTGGATTTTAATTACTAATCACTTTATCCATGCAAAAATATTGAATTTTGTGTAATTTATTTATAGTAATGGCAATCAAATGCAATGCATGTTAAAAGATGTTAAATTCTCGAGAAATTTAGTATTTGTTAAAAAACAGTGTCTAGAAAATATAATTTTGAATTCAGTTTCAATGTTTTTTATATATTATTAAAATAGTTCAAATTAATAATCATAATAAGTTTTATGAAGGTTTTTACCTTATTTAAAACTAAAAAAAATAATAATTACTAATTATAGTAAAAAGCGAAATGCATAATAATTTAATTGTATTTTGTGGCAAACTATTTTTTTGTTGTTATTTTTTTTAATTAAAAACCTTTTTCATCACAAGGACGAAAATATATATTCACCTTAAAATTGAAAACATTTAACTAAAATTATTCACGGTATTAGTTCATGATTTGTTATTATATTATTATATGTTAATTAACGTAAAATTAACAAAAAAAAATTAAACTATTTAAACCCACTAAAAATATTGGGTTTATTTTACGTTAATTAACATATTATAAAATAATAACAAACATTTTAGGAGGGGGACAAATCATGGATAAATTCCGTGGAATGGCCATGCAAACTAAATTTTGTACACATTTGTACATAATCAAAACTATTTGATAATAAATTAGCGTATTAAAAATATAAATTTTAAATAATAAAACTAGAATTAAACTAACGTTTTAACAAACAAAATATATAAATTAATAATTATTTTCTTCAAATTCTATATTGTAAAACTAAAATGCGATTAATAAACTTATTCCAGTCTTTTAAAGTGAAGTATTAACCAATTAGCCATAATTAAGACTGGCATAGATATTCATTTGCCCTGCAAATAACTTCCGTTGCTAGGCAACGATTATTTTAAATGATGTAGTCACAGGGTGGATTAAGAATGTGTCGTGATTAATATAAATTTCGCCATTTCTAACCACATTCGAAAATATTTGTAATTTAGTTATGTACGTTATGACTTTGAATACTGTATAATTATGTAATTTAAAGCACAAAAATATTATTATTTAGGAATTTAAATGTAGTTTATAATTTATTGATTTAATTGCACTTGCATTTTACCCAACAATTTGGCAATTAAAATATTTAAAGAATGATATTTATAAGATTTTTGAATTAGTTATCGTCATGGATGAAGGAGGTAAATATTGTCTTGTTTTTTGACACTGACAAGCACAACTATAGAAGCACTATTAAAAAAGATACTAGATATATAAAAACTAGTCTTATAGAACATTGCTTTAAGAATATAAAAATGTAAATGCAACGTTAAACCTACGAAATAAAAATACATAAAATCTAGATATGTTTCGGGAGATACATCTCCATTCATCAGCAGAAATGGAAAAGTCTGTGTACACAACAAAATGAAAATTAACCCAGAATTGAAAGTGTTGCCTAAGAACAAAAACTATCTCAAGCGCTTGAAATTAACTATTATGTGCCAACAAGCGGAAAATACTGGAACAGCAAAGGTTTCACTTACAATAGAATATCATATATTCATAATTAATTCATCATAATTAATCATATATTTAATTTTTCTACCCCACATTTGATTTTCGAGCTTAAATCTATAGTCGAATTTCACTTCATGGAAGTGTTTCACATTTTTAGCAATATTGATTTGATTGTTAATGAAACCTTTGCTGTTCAGGTATTTCCTGCTTGCCGGTTCCTAATAATTAATTCCAACCGATTGATATAGTTTTTGTTCTTTTGTAACACTTTCAATTCTGGGTTTATTATCATTTTGCAGTGCACACAGACTTTTTCATTTCTGATGATGAATGAAGATGCATCTTCCTAAACAAATCTTATATATTATCATTGCATAGTTTTAACGTTGCATTTGTATTTTAATTCGGATACTATTGTCATGAAGGAGGTATTTCCTGAATGTTATAAGCCGAGTGTTTTAGCGGGAGTGTTTGAACCTTTATTGAATATAAACTATTAATTTTATAATGTCTTCATATGCTGCAATATTTGATGTGGTAATAAAATCCTATTAAAAGTCCAGCATTGCAAAAACAAAGTGTGATATTGTAATCGAAATTAAACATACAACATGTGTCCGAATTGGTATATAAAGAAACAACTGCATTTGAATAGATACAAAAGTTTGTCAATTAATAACATCGCCGTCAAATAGTTCCAGAAATTTTTAACGAATAATGAAAACCAATAAATGGAAAAACCAATTACGTTTATTCTAAAAATCATAATTTATCACTACAGAAACTTTCGCTAAATCTCCATTAACTTCCTTTTTAGATGCATATTTGCTTTTTATATTTTCCTAACCTTTCACTAGGACAAATAAATCAGTTTATAATTTTTTTTTTATCTTAACTTACTTTCATTGAAAGTTGAAAAGAAAATGCATTTTTACCTTCAATAATCGAATAAAAAATAAATAGTACGCAGAAAAACAACAAATGAAAATAAATTCTATTACTATGACATAATGAAAAGGAAATGTATAATAAGACTACATGTATAAGCGTAAGTTAAATGTAACCTTTTTAATGAATTAATACAATTATTTTAATAAAATGCAACAGTGTTTGAACCATTATTAGAAATAAACTATTAATTTTGTTCTCAGTAAAATTCAATTAAAACTTCCAACTTACGTACAACCCCATTAAAAGAATTTTTTTTATGAAATTCATTCATTGCAAATTCGTTATGATTTTATAAAGGTTATTTTTAAAAAATTACAATAATAAATATTCGTTTAAAAAAGAACTATTTATTTGCGTTACAAAAACAGGCAAAAGCGTTAAACAAATAATGTGTTTATAGAAATTATAAATAAATCAATATTGACACAAAATTATTTTAATTTTAAATAAAGAAATTACTTTAAAGAAACATTTTAGGAGTTTTATATTTAATTCCCTCTAGAACACGTCGTTTTTCTTGAAATTTAAGTTACAGTAATGCGTATTATATTCGAAAAGTCTCGAAGAATAAAAATAACAGTCAAAACCGAGTGATTTTACGAAAGATGAAAACACAAAGTTATTTTTTTATGTTTCATAGTCATTCACATCATTTTAATTGTATAAATATGTTGCTGTGAAATTGCGAAAATCAGTGTATCTGGAGATTCACTAGTGACTCTGTAGATCCAAAAGATGGAAAATTATTCAATGACGCACATGCACTAGTGAGTCTCCAGATTCACCAGTGAATCTGCAGAAACACTAATAGGCATTCGTAAAAGTGCAAATAAAATCGATATTCGAACATCAAGGTATTTATACGCTTACTGTATATTACTTTTTAAAAACATTAGGAAATCACACAAGTCAGCCCCTATCATTCGGTCAACCCCTAATTTAAAAAAAATGGTAAGAGATTTTTGGTGGTGATATGCCAAAATCGACAGTTCGCAGGAGATGAAATGATCCCAAATGGAGGCTCCAGAGGTGTACCAACTGTCTTTGAACAGTTATTATAATTCTAGATTCTCGAAATGACTGCTCTAAAACCAAAACCGGCTGCTCGTAATTACGATTCAGTGTTCGCGGGTCTTTCCTTCGGGATAGACCATTAACCGGCGTCATTATCCCACTATGCAGCTCTAATGTGACGTTAATTCAACCTACCGCATTGTAATATCTCACTTAATACATTCAAGCTTCTCAATCCAGCTTTGAGGGCCTACTTTATTCAAATTATGTACTTAAATTTATACTAATATTTATATAATAGCCTTTTTTACTATTCTCTTCTTTAATTTAAAACCGTCTACAAGCGTCCCTCGTAATTAACTAAACACATTTATATTACTTTCTATTTGGTGTGAGGTGGTTACGTTGAATAAATTTTAGGATAGATTGTTTCGCACTTTCACAATTCGCAATACTTAAATCTGCAGATTCCCTAGTGAATGTGTGCAAAACTATTATTGTTTAGATGATTCCGCACTTTCCCTGAACAAATCCGTGTATCTGCAGAGTCACTAGTGAGTATTCAAATAGAGGGCTTTCGCACTTTCACGGTAACATATATATTTTCTGTCATCGTTCCTACCTTTTACAAATGAAAGTACACCCTACTGTAATAATTAAGTTTATCTTAATATTAACCAATAGAGCTTTACGGGATCGCACAGTGCAATTACTTAGCTTTTTACCCAAAACGTGTAATTTGTCTCTTTGGCCTTTCTTGAATACATCTGGTTTAATTAATGTGCAATACATAGAAAAAACATAAGTGTATTTTCCATATTCAATTGATTATTTAGAAATAAATAATCAATTGAATATGGTTTCTTAATTTGCGGGAGAACAATGTCCGAAGAGACTCACCATACATGAGGTAAAAGGTGGTTATCTAGGAGGATAAATCCGTCAAACAAACATTTGATAAAAATGAAGTCGAGTTTTCGTAACATCACCGATTATTTTAAACTATCAGGTCAAGCAGTTCGAAGAGGGAGAGCAAGTCTATCAAGAGAAATAGTTATTTTTGAAGCACTAGAATCTGAATCTTAATAAATAAATATGTTAAAATCAGCCCTGCAGACAATTTTTGTGGGATGAAAAATCCGCCCCACTGGGTTCAGGACCAAGTTCATTGATCGACTTGCATAAATCGTTTTTGTTGGTTTGTTTGTGATTTGTCCAATGTCCTTAGCCCGTCCATTGGAAGTCGGGGATAAAAGCACATAGCTTATTTTTGAAGCTCAACATGTCGATACAAAGTATGGGGTCTTTCTTAAAACATCCATTCATACTATTTTATGATTGGGCGAGATCGAGGGTGTCTGGGGTTTTGTGTGCCAAAGCACTGAATAGAAAGGTAACGGATTACGGAACGAATAGAAAATATAATGGCGAAAATTGCGTCGTACCACACTAACATAAAGTCATTTTCCTCAATAAAAAAAGAAGTGGACCCACATCGTTCTCCGGACAACTAATAAATGTGCCGTTACAAACTGTATAACTAATTAATCTCTATACAAGTAACAATTCGGCATAAATAATTATGTCAAAAACCTTTAAAACATTTCCTAAACCATTTCTGTCAATTCTACATTTTTAAAATCTAATAAATTTCTAGCAATGGTATTCGCTTTGAAATATTTTCATTGAAAGAAATGTCACATACACTGTCACGAAAAACATTAAAACATAAATATCCTTCACAACGAACATAAATATATTCTAAAAAAAAAACTTTTTCTGAAAAACACACTAAAAACAACGGGACAGATTTTACAGCGAAAATTTCATTTGAAAGTTCGGAGTGGTTTTATATTGGTTTTATAAATGCTTCCCTCGAAATCAGTATCCCAGTCCTGTAAAATTCACTCTAAAGCATCCAAACTAAATTACTCTCGGAAAGCCATACCCCATTTCACCAACTCAATTCTCCTATAAATTTAATTAGATGCACTTGTTCACTAAGATGCACTAAGATCTAAGGATTCTAGCATTGAAACGGGCTCGGTCAAAAAATATTGCTTATGCTCTTAAGACATTTTTCATTAAAGTTAATTATAATGGTGTATTGATTGAGATTGCTAACCTATAAATATATTGTATAACTAAAATATTATATAATCGACCATATAGATTTCGGAATGTCTATTGATTGTTATGTGTGATAAGTGGGTTATATAGTAAGAAAAATATGAAACTGAGGTTATGGGACTGTTTTTAAAAACTTAAATTATTAATTAAAATATTTTAATGGAAAATTGCAAGAACTGTTATGTCTTTTCTTTTCTATTTTTCAATTTATTCATAAGGAAAAGTTCTAAAAAATTATAAGCCTGAGGTCCCTCAGTGGTAGAATGAAAGAGTTGTGAGTTCGCGTCTTATGGATTTAAAAGTTTAGAGAGCTCTTGATCGGAGGATTCCTAGTTTCTTTTGTCGTCACCAAAAATCATTCGACTTGCATAAGGGGATACATATGTTATAAATATGTTTTGACCATTATTCAAATGTACGAGGAAGTGTTCGAAGATCTTTCCTTCCAGATAGATCTCGAACGTCGAAAATAGCTCATAGTGAAGCTCTAGTGCACCGTATCTTCAACCAACCATCTAATAAATTGTAAAACATTATAATCATGCATTTGAAGGGTGAGAAAAAATTTCAGAGAAATTCTATATTGAATACAATACTTCAACGTTTTTATGTGTATTACATCTTTTACAAAAACAATCGGTACAAAATTTGGGTATAGTCTGGTTCCGGTTAATTGGCCGTTGAGTGCAGCCCCTCAATACTGATTTTAGTGAATTATAAACGAGTTTACAAAATGTACCTAAAAAATTGAAAATTCTCTATTATTTTTTTAGTATTATTTGCCAAACTTATAGTTTGGGATATTTTAAACATTCTCGTAAAATTATAGAGCTGTGTCTATGTTTTTTTATTAGTTATTTGAGATTTTATGCTGGGTGATATGTTAAGTTTTTCAAGGAACAAAAACTTTAAATCATTTTTCCTCAGTGCTTGGTTTTTCAATGATATAATTTTTTTTCTAAACGCTAAAACATTTTTCATTATTAATGTGGAAATGTGTAGCATATTGCAAAATGGGTGTATATTATAAATTCGCATGCAAAGTAGTAGTTTTTTATAATAATAAAGTAAAACAAATATTGAATTTCCAAACAAAAAATTGTTATGAATAACTATTTACATAAAAATCAAATACTATATGTAGTATACAAAATTGTAGAGCCAATTTGTATGCATTATAGTTCAAAGAATCGGAAAAAAATATATGGGTGAAAAAACACAATTTTTTTTTTTTAAATTATAAAATTAAAATTTTGAAACAAATATGAAATTTTTGTGTAAAATATTGTTTATTTATATAAATTTAAGTAATTTACACTAAAATTTTTATTCAAAAAGTCAAAAATAATTGTTTAGAAGGTACCGTGTTCTCTTAAACGAGTATACAAATGGGCGTATTCTAAGTATATGAACAAAGTGACGTAACTGCGGTATTTAACCAAGAACCTAGCTATATGGCATCCATTGCGAAAGCTTTATCCATTAAGGAAAAATTAAAATTTGAAACATGCTAATCTAAAAAGACCCAAAGTTGCCACTGGGTTTAATTAATATTGCTTTTTATCATTTTGAAAAAAAATTATACTACAAAAACAAATGAAAATTATTTATGCTACTAGAAAGCCGTTGTGATGGCAGTTAGAATTTCAAATAAAAAATTAATCAGTAATTAATAGTATAAAGTTTTAAAAAAAAATCATCATATTACAGAGTATTGAATTAAGAATATAAAATACAGTTACAACGCAAAAAATAAAAGTTTTTAATACAATATATAACAATGTGTAAAAGTTTATATTGGTATTACTATTAATTATAAAATACAGATATAACACAAAAATACGCAATTAAAAACACTATACAATCTGAACAGGTTTCGAGAGGCACCATATCCTATCATCAGCAGAAGTAAGAAAAAGTCTGTGTGTGCAAAGCAGAATGAAAATAAATCCAGTAATGAAAGTGTTTCCGAAGAACAAACACATTATTTCAGTTGATTGGAGTTACCTACAGTGTGCCAGCAAGCGCCAAAAATTGGAAAAAAGTCTCATTAGCCAACGAATCATTATCGATAAAAATGTGAAAAGCCTCCTGGAAATCAAGTTCGACTGGAGAGTTGGGTTTGTAAATTAAATGTGGGTTCGTAAAATTAAATATGTGATTGTGTTTGTTCCCAAGAGTTTTTGGCGACGGAAGACTCTTTTCATTTCTTTGTTGTGCTTGGTGATCATTAATGCAAAATTTGAGGGCTCTTTTAGTTTGACCGATGTACGACATTCCACATTCGCATGATGTACGGTATATGCCCTACTTGTTAAGATCGTTAATGGGGTCTTCAAGTTGCGTGAAAAGGATTTTATTGATTGGTGAAAAATTTGAACGTATGTCGAATTTACTGGGGATTTTAGAAATTTTATTGCTGATTAGGGGTTAATACGGCAAAACAACAAAAACATAAGAACGCTTAAATAGATTGGAAGTTGCAAGTAGATTTATTTTTAAGTCGACGACGTTGTAACAAATTAATTAATTTGGTTGGAGTTATGTATTCTATGCCAGCAAGCGGGAAAAACTGGAACAGCAAAACTCTCATTAATCAAAAAATGAAATCAAAGAATCAATCGACGTTGGAGGAAAAACCTCAATTGCTTTTCATACAACGCCGATATTGATTCTTTGAGAGTTTTGCCGTTCAAATTTTCAAACGCATGTTCATTTGCAAACGCATGCAATTTCATTTCTGGCATGGAATACTTAACTCCAACCAACTTAAATAATTTGTTTATCATTTGACAATACTTCTATTATTGGATTTATATTCACTCTGCTTTGCGCACAGACTTCTTCTTATTTCTGCTGATAAGGGGAGATGGTGTCTCTTGAAACATGTTCAGATTGTATAGGGTTTTTAATTGTGTATTTTTGTGTTGTATATGTATTTTATAATTAATAGTAATACCAAGGTAAACTTTTACACATTGTTATATTTTGTATTTAAAACTTTTATTTTTCCTTTTTCATAATATGTATACCTTTATTAACTCAGTTTGTGTTACCAAAAAATCTTTAACCTATATTACGCAGGAATTACAATTACACAGGAACTTTAACCAACGACAAAGAAAAAAGTTGCGCAATATTTTTGACATGATTTTTTTTATTCCCCTGCCCAGCGTTTCACTTGCTTGCTATACATGACTATTCTCAGTTTGACACTACAAACTTGTATTTAAATAGCTGTTTGAAGACATCGAGGTTGTATATAAACAATTTCTTAGATGTGGAATGACGGGCTGCAGAACAATGAAGTATATGTTGGGGTGTATTGCCAAAATTGACAAAGTTTAAAAAAACAATATTTGTGTGAAACTACAATTTGAATTTAAGTGCAAAAAATCCTGATTTGATATTCCAATATACTTACTTTCTGTTAATTTTAATTTATAATTTAAATAACAATTTTCTTTAGAACTCGAGGAGTTTTAGTAGGAGGGGTGAGTTTTGACTTGGTCAATTTTGGCAGTACACATCCCATTATATCCCTTTTGCGCAATATAACGAGCCTCTTTGTATACCTTCTTCAATATAAATGCCACATAAATTAAACATGTATATCGATTCAACCTTCAATATTATTGAACCATGCCTATCGATATTTTTTGTTTTGTAGAAGGATATTGATATATATCTATGAATCTAGAAGCAAGAGGAACAACAAAAAAATTCGTGATAAAGTTAAATTGTAAAGCAACATTTAAGTTAATCAGATTGGTAAATGTTAAAATTGTAATTTGTTAAATGTAAATATATAACATCAAGTTTACTAGCAACATTATAACTGTATAGTTTTCCTTTAAAATGTTATTTATTTTTAGGATAAATAAAGTTATTTCTATTCCCATATCAAGTTAAAGGTTCCATCCATAAAACAGGCTGTTTATATGGTATTTGGAAAAAGGCAGTATAAACAGACTGTTTATACTGTTTTCTTCCAAATGTCACGTAATAGCTGTGCTCAGCATCTTATTTTATACGCCTAGAATAATTTCATCCCAACTCTCTTACTAAGTGTATCAAAATGTCAAAATTTAGCTTCAAATTGATGGATTGCTCTAGTAAAGAAATATGCTCGAAAGACATAAGGGAAAATGCGTCGTAAAAAGCCATTTCCGATTCAAGCATGGCGTTGAAAGAAAATAAAAAAATATATTTGTGTTTAATACAAATGTTTTAAGTCTTAATTAATTTTACTTAAACTTATTTAAGTTACAATCCTGAAATTGTTAAAGTTCCCTTGTAGTTTAAAGGAATCTCCATCTGCAGCAGTTTAATCTTATTTTTTTTGTTGTATATCATTTCTTACAAGGGAATGCAAAGATGAGGGAGGCCATTTCCGGGCCTGTGCATACGTCACTTGGGGGCAAACAAAAATCAGCCAATGATTGTCTTTTGACCCCTGGGTATGTTATCCAAACAACATCTTCGAAACTAATATATATATTAAGAAATTAATGTTATCTACCTGAAAGCAAAGCACGCGAAACATACCTTTTGGTTGTTGTTTTTGAAAATAATAAGACATATGTTTGTTCTTGGGATTTTGCATTTTAACTGTTTCTGCGGGCTAGAATTACATAAAAATTTATGATTCTGAAATAACTTATTAAAGTATGGTTAAACATAAAACTTGATTCAATTGTATTGTTATACCGTAAAAGTAACTTATTTCTGCAATTGTAAAATTTGTGCAAATATACCTTATTATGAAGCAGGTTTACATACACTCTTTTTAATTGATAATGCATGCAAAAATAATCCCTAAATATGCTATTAAAATCATTTATAATTAAAAAAAAAAGTCAATTAAATCATGTTTGTTTAAATCAAACAGCATTTTAAAGTAAAATTTTTTCATTTAAATGTTTACAATCATTAGAAATCACTATAAAATCATGTTACTGCAATGTGGTTCATCCCAAATAATAGCAAAAAATTACTCAAAAAAATATTAAATATGCAATTTAAGTTTATGTAATACCAAACAAAATTAAAAGTTATTATGAATGCTTTTCAATAAAACAAATATGGCATTATAAGATTTCCAATCATTTTGGATATCCATAAAATATTAACTAATTATTCAAATGCGGGTATGTAATGGAATATATATATATAATATATCTTTATTATTATATTTTAATTATTATATCATTTAAATATTATAACTTTAAATCAATTGTATATGAAAGTATAATTAAAGAAATGTGCATGTAACAGATAAAAACGTATATCCTTAAAAATATTCCTCTAGGAACGTGATGTGTCAAAACATTTCAATCAGTTTTATTTGTAATCAATTCTAGAATATTCGTGAAAACAATTATTTTAATTGTATAATATATGAAATAAAATTCCATATTTTAAAAATATTTCTTTTAATATTTACAACAAAAAAATATCTGACAGGTAATGAATGATACGAATAAATTAATATCTTAAATTTTTTTATAAAATATATTTATATTTGTTAATTTTGTTCCAGTTCCAGTAATTTTGTACCAGAGGAAACAAGCATCATTATTATTTATATCAAATATCTGTATTATTTCAATTTTACTAACACAGTTGTCCAGTTTTCTGTTTAAATAGTTTAAAATGTCTTAATGGGCCTTTTAACTAAAATAACTTGGTATATCCTGACGTAAATGTTTCATTTCTTTCACTAACTATAAGCCTACCACTACTACAAACTGGAATTTGAAAAATGTTCTTGTTGAAATGTTCTTAAGGGGGACCCGAGCCCCAAAATTCGGAAAAATTGCTAAATTTTTTTTTCTTCGTAAAACGATGCTAAACGTACTTAAGAAGGGGTGTACAAAATTTCAAAACGGTAAAAGAAACATAACATATGTTTGTTTAGATGTTTATATACCATTTATCATCTCTCTACATACTTTTCGTCTGCAACAATCGTCATTTACTCAAAATATTTTTTTTAAATTTTGGTCACGTTTAAAATGCTAAGGCTTTGTTAATAATTAAGTTAAAACTAAACTGTTAATAGTTTTTGAAGCTCTAATATTTGTTTTATAAACGTATGTACAGCTTTTTTAAATTAAGTTACAAATTATTTTTTTACAAATTATTAAACTTAAAAAATTGAATATTTTTTGGGTTTTGAACTTAAAACAAATATTTGAAGACAATTAAAACACAAATCTGCAAAAGTCTATACATACGTTTATAGTATGTACCTTGACATTATTTAATCAATTAAAAAAATTTAAAAACATTAAAAATTAAAAGAGGAGTAGTGATTTTAAAAAAAGTCTTTTTAAGCTTAAAAAATACAAAAAATAACAAAAATATTTTTTTAAATATATTTTTGTTTTTGATTATTGTTTAGAAAAAGATGTTCTAATAATATAAAAAAAAATGGTATGTCTGAATTCATTAATAAACAAATTAGGATTTGGGGCTCGGGTCTCCCTTAAATGTACTTAAATAATGTATTTCTCATTACTAATTTCTTTAAACACCCACTTAAATTATCCATTTTTTTTACTTGATAACTTAATTGATATGATTGGAATTATCAAGTAATCAATTTTCACAAGAAATAATTGATGTTGAAATTAAAAAGAGTACTCAAAGAAGGAAGTGTCATACACAAATCAGTTCATTGAGGAACAGCTTGGTATCTTGTAGTTAATTATTCACCCAGATAAGAGGACGGATTCGTAATGAGAATACCTGACAAATAGGAAAAAAACTAAGTTTTCTTGAAAAGGGGGCAATTAAGACTTTAGATTGCGTGCATTAGTTGCAAGAAGTTGCGTGAGGAGAATACAGGAAATTCTGATTTGAATGATCAAATGAAATCTCTTTAAATTGCGAGAAAAGTTTTACTCTTCCTAAGAAACAGAAAAATATATTTTAAGAAGAAAATCATTTGAATATTTTCATTAAAAATAAGGATCAAGTATAGATTAGTATGATTAAATTATGCATTGAAGTTTAATTTTTGAATGCAAAATTAAAGCTTATGACGGAATTAGTGATTTATAGCGCCAACGTTCCCTTTAAACGTTCCATTTAAACGTTCCATTTAAACGTTCCCTTTAAACGTTCCCTTTAAACGTTCCCTTTAAACGTTTACTTTAAACGTTTACTTTAAACGTTTCCTTTAAACGTTCCCTTTAAACGTTCCCTTTAAACGTTCCCTTTAAACGTTTCTTTTAAACGTTCCCTTTAAACGTTCCCTTTAAACGTTCCCTTTAAACGTTCCCTTTAAACGTTTCCTTTAAACGTTCCCTTTAAACGTTCCATTTAAACGTTCCCTTTAAACGTTCCCTTTAAACATTCCCTTTAAACGTTCCCTTTAAACGTTTCCTTTAAACGTTCCCTTTAAACGTTCCCTTTAAACGTTCATTTTAAACGTTCCCTTTAAACGTTCCCTTTAAACGCTCCCTTTAAACGTTCCCTTTAATATTGTATTGAATAGTATCCTTTATAAACATTTTAACTATTACCCAAATTAAGGGTTAACATTCGAGTTATAAAAATGAATTGAGATTTTAAACATTTCACTATCATTTTCGTTTCTTCATTTATGTAGCTATCATCATATTATAATAAGTTTTTTTATTATAAAAACGAAGTTAACAGTATCGTTTGAAACCTGTTATGATAACAATTTTCCAAATTTTTATTTAGTTTTTTCGATGTTAGAAAATATTAAAAGCTTTTACAGCGCTCTTCAGTTTTTAAATATAATATGTTAAACATACAAAAAATGGCAAACATAAAATCTTAATTCAGATAAAAAAATAAAAAGAAGAAGAAGAAATGTGACATTAATCGTCTGTATCAGGTTCCTCCTCGATTTTTTTTTATACTTTTTAGAAACAAACTATATAATAATGAATTTTTATTTACTAAGATTAATACTATTTAATAACTAGCTAATTGCTTATAAAATATCTATAATATTTCTCACTATAATTGGATAGGGGCTTAGGTAATGTTTATATTTAATGCAAGTTTTATATAATTTCTTTTGTTTGATCTTCGTAAAAAAAATTACAAAATTCTAATCAGACAAAAAAAAAGTTAATTGCTTCGTTATATTTAAGAAAACAAACAATCACGGTGAGTGCGCGCCCACGTAAAAATATTTTATATTGAAATACAAATAAAAATTATATGATTCATAGTAATTTTTTCCTCAATGAGATTTTATTCCCAACATCTAATTAAAGTATCAATGGAATCGGTAAAAAATAAAATTGTTGTTATTTTATTATTTACCACAATTCGTTTTTCCATACATTATATTTTTTTTCTTCATTCCTTATATTTTTAATTGGTGATATATGTATGTTATATATAAGTTGAATCGTTATTTTTTTTAAATGGCGAAAGTGGACACTTACTTATACACGGCCACATTCGCCCAAAACGGGCCGTGGGTGATCTCTTATAAAGGAGTGCATTGTTAGCGGACCATCGTTGCTACCACCAAATGTTATCTTTTCCCAAAAGTTGGCCTTCCCACCTAAAAGATTTTTAGCCATATTGTAATGTTTGAAATACACATAAATCAGAAATTACCATAAATAACCTTTAACATTATATAGAAACATTGTAATCTCGAGGGGGAGGGGAGATAAACTTTTCTTTGTTATTTTATAATTTTTTTTTGTATTTTTATTTACAATTCTGAAGGTTGCCAAGATACAAATAACGTTTTTCTTTGCAAGTGTTTAAAGTTATGGTTAACTGTTAGAGGGCGCTAGCATCAGTAATGAAGAGTACTTTAAAAGAAGTTACAAGTACATGTATTACAAATTCAACTATTTTGTGAAAGATTAGTTATAATAATTATTTTGAAATAAATCACCAAAAGCAAATTACAAAGTGTAAATACTTAAGATTGTTAAACCTGAATTATAAAGTAGTTGTAATTCGAAAAGTAAACATTTAAATTCTGTTTTGTCCAAAATTTCTAAAACATTATATAAATAAACCACTGAATTCGCCTCCAAATTTGCAATCTTTCTAAACTATTTTATTTGTCGAACAGACATGTTATGTGATTGAAAACAACCTGTAAAAATTAGAAACAAACTGTAGGAATTGTTTAGAAAAAGTAATTTGCGTTTCCTCGCCAATCAGCAGAATGTATATTATTAATTGTACGTATGTATATACATTTTATTGTGGTAACTTAAAGTGTTTTTAATATGTATGAATTCGAATTTAGTTTATAACTCGCTCTGTTTTAAAAATTAAAATCAACATGTCTACTGTCTTCCATAAAATAAAAGATACGATATTTCTTTGTACAGCTTATGTGATAACGTGCTAGTGATATAATTTTACACTTCTTTAAAATATCGTTTTCTGAAAGAAAGATGAAAAGGTTAAATTTGTGGTTTTTAAAATAAATAAAATTTAATCCTAAATTTGTTTGTTTTTTCCTACTGCTATCTAGCAAAATATACGATTAACGTAAACGTTGCATTAAAATATGTTTCATTTTTATATTTAATTATTTTTTAATACCTTTTCAATTGCGTCATATTTAAATCCCCAAGATACTCAAAGAACATAAATATTTAGATTTTATGCAAGCTTTTTGTATGCGAATTCCAAGATTCTAAATTACAACAATCACATACACTTCCTATTCCAGTTTTATATTTTTCATTCCAAAAATGCGCATTTATAAATACAATATATTAACAGATCCACAATTGCGACATCAAAAAGAAAACGTTTACTTTTTTCAACAAAATTTGACAAATAATTCACTTCTGGTTAAAATGCATAGGAATGAAGGTAACGATAAAAATGGTGACCAAAATGCACAAAATGTTGTTTATTTTATGTAAGAAAGATCATTTGAATATTTTGGTATAAAAAAGAATGCATTATCGAACAATGCTTGACTTATTTATTTATTTACTTACTTACTTATTTTTTTTTTTTGTTTGTTTGGTTTTTTTTTTTTTTTTTTGTTTTTTTTTTTTTTTGTTTGTTTGTTTGTTTGTTAGTTTGTTTGTTTGTTTGTTTGTTTGTTTGTTTATTTATTTATTTACTTACTTACTTATTTATTTATTTATTTATTTATTTACTTACTTACTTACTTACTTACTTACTTACTTATTTATTTATTTATTTATTTATTTAAAAGAAAAAAATTAATTGTACAAAAGTCCCACTGACCCCTAGTTATCCGAGGACCAAAGGTTGGGAACCACTGCCTTAGAGGAATGTTCTATGGGTAAAATAATTTATCATTAATTAGTTGTCTTAAAACTTATAGCATTAATTAACTATACTTTTCTACAATTATAATTCATAACTTTTCATGCTTCTACATCTTTTATAATAGTTTCAATAATTAAAGTCTTATCAGTCTTTCCGTGTTAATTTTACGAAACGAAACTCCTGTATATATGCGTTTTACCTTGATTACTTCTCTCCTTTCATTTCCCTTTTGTGCCATAAATTATTATAAGTCGCGCTATTATTAATAGCGGAATATGAACTCTCAGTTCCGAAGAAACTTTGATCACTCAAACTTTTAATTAATCGCAAAGTGTGGAAGCAGAAAAGTTCCCATTGCTTCTAACACAAGGAAGTGACTTGTCTGGTGTATATGGGAAATGTAGCTTTACCGTTTATTCAATAAAACAGATCAATCTTCAAACATTTCAGGAAACTAGAATGAACAATTTAACACATAATGTCCTTTACGATTATTTAAAATGTTCATAAAGATTGTGAACATTCCCAACAGACAGAATTATTAAAATCGATGATTTCGTATATGCTGATTATTTCAAGTAGACATTGAATGGTTAATTAAAGCATTAGTATATAATTTTATATTTTAAACTTTTAACTTTAAAAAAAACACCAATATCGTTCTCGTATAAATCAAATCCAAATGTTTTAAAAACTGGAGCTGTCTTGTTCTTGCACCCACGTTTTAATTGTGTTGCGTGTTTTCAAACTCTTATTTATACCAATGAAAAGATTTTCATTATTGTTAATGGCTGAAAATGATTGATTTTTGATTTTTTTTTGTATAAATATAAATAAAATTAACTTTTACCAATATTTTCGTTTACGTTTTCACTTTATTAAACTCGTCTGCAGTGAAAACTCTAAAAAGAAATAATTAAAAATAAATGAAAGATATAACTAATGTGAATCGAGCTTTTTGTCATTACATTCCTAAAAGTGGTGAATTCATTAATGCTTTGATAATTCTAACCACTTATTTTCTTGTTATTAACTGTAGGTATTTTCCATACTTCGAATTTGTTCTAGACACACTTTTTGTTACCATTTAGATTTGCTGTTTTAGTTCACTCTTATAAGTACTTTTTCATTATATTTTAATTTTCCTTTTTACGATTATTTAACACCATTTTATCGATAGCTCAGCATACAGGTGTGTTAAATGTATTCCAATGTGCTTAACATACCAGAGGTCTAACACATCGATATCTGCTAATATATAAAATTCAACAAATGTATGCCCCTTTCCTTGAAAGACGGAAATAACCATACAGTAACATATGTCAAATTTAAATTTAGTATGTCATTCGCTATATGTCAAATTTAGTATATTACATGTCAAATTTTTTAATGAATTAAATAATATAATTTAATGGGAGGGGAGTGGAGCACACTCCCCTCCTCATTTAAACTTTGCTTCATAGTTATAATAATTATGCATTGTAATAGCCATTTGAAATTTGTATTAATGGAAAGTTTTTTTAATATTGAGTGCTACTTTTTATTGTAGTCATCATTTTGAGTGCTACTTTTTATTACTTTCGTTGACATCGGTAGCTGTTAAATACTAAATTTCAACTTTAACTCTATTAATAAAGAATTCCAATAAAAAAATATTTAACTTTTTTGGGTTATTTTTTCTATGCTTGTCAATAACACCCGGTGCTACTATCAATTACTAAAAGTAGTTAGCAGTTTGGGACAGTTAAAAGTATTGGAAAATATCATTTGATTGCCAAAGAAACCTATTGGTTTTATTGTTAAATTTTTGTTAAAGTACAAAACAGTTTAGTTTTAACAACATTTACTTTTTGTACTTATCGAAAATATATTTGATATTGAAAGTATCTCAGAGGATTTTTAATAATACCTTTAGTTTTTAGGGCATTATAATTCCCGCTTAATTCCCTAAACCTGTCAAAGGATTGTCCAAAATAAGTTTACCATCCAAATTCATGCCCTAAATACAGCACAAACTAATTTAATAGAAATTCCTTAAACTATATTCCACAATAAATTTATTTTAATGAACACCCATCCATTATTGACATCAGGACATTAATTCATTAATTCGCAAAAATTGTCAATATTATATCCTAATAATACAGGATCAATTTTATTTTGGAAACCACTAAAAAAAGTAAATGTTTTTCGGATTTTGTTAAACTTTTTCTGCAGTATACCAACCTAAATGTCTTTCGGATTTTAACATAAAGGTGCAATCAGACTACGTAATTAAAAAAACGTAATATACACTGATCAGCCAAACCGTACGTTGCTATTGGTTACAAAGTTAAAAGTTTTACAGATTGATCTGATGAACATGCTGAAGAAGTATACTTAAAGTCTGTCCATCTAAATCTCCAAATATGAATTATTTTCATATTTGGAGATTTTCATATTATAAGATGTCATAAAATGCCCTTTCAGAGCTCACAAACAACATCTTTGTAATATATGGTATTAACTAAACTTCTGTATACAAATATGATGTATATTCTTCTTCCGACAACTTACCAGGAACTTGTAAAATCCATGTCAAAACAATTTGAAAGGATTTTGTGTGTCAAAGTTCAAGCAATACAGAATTAGGAGGGATGTCATAAAATTTAACTTATCAGTGTTGAGCCTGTACAACTATGCTTAAACGAATAAAGAATGCAACAAAAAACCAAAATAGTACATTCGCAACTAAATAGCATATCAAATAAACAGTAAAAACACAACAATTTAATCCAAATATCAACATAGTACTTTCATTGCTAAAAACAGAAGAAAATAAATCTACAACCCTAACTAGTTGATACATCCAACCTTCGTTGCAATGGACTTCCATTCCATCTCCCATGATAACGCACGGCCTTTTCCCGCAAATTGCGTCTTAACGGCAGAAGTAGTGTCCCATGTTCCGACTTCTTACTCATCCAAGGACCTTACACGTGTCACTCATAATCAGACGATATTCCTGTGGAACAGTATTCGTGTCACGGATACAATTTGGGAACTCGATCAACCGAGAGCCGGATATCCAGGAAACTCTTCAGATGCACTCCTCGTGGGAATCGATACCTTATGTACTGGACACTGGTGATGTCGACCTAAGTGTTGAGGGGTTTTGTTTGACCTAATGCGAAACGTGTTAGTTTCAGAATGCTGAACTGAAAAGGGATTTATATTTAAACGAAAAATTGGTAATTTGACTGTGTTAACAGTGCGAGTAATATTTAATAAATCGTTTGGTTTTCTATAAAAGTTTTCGCTAATATTGATAATAAATTGTTAAAAATCGATAATAAACCCAAACATACAGTGTAATGTTCGAAATAAACATGACTCGGGAATTAACATAAAGAATCTTTAAAATATACTAACTGTAAACTTAAACAATATAATCTTTGGGAATCGATTCCTTATACTCTGGACACGATTTTTTTAAGCTCACACATTCAAAAAAGATATAACTGACGTTTTTTTTTTAGAATGTTCAAAGTTCTGACTGACCACTAGGGTTCGCTCCAAGGGTAGTGGAAGTTGTAGTGTTTAAGTGAGATGTGATGGCTAATTGGGTGGGAATGGTGCTGAATCTGCCCTGATCCAGACCAATTGATTAAGAACTACCTTTAAACTCAAGGTTCCCAAAAACATGAAAAAAACATTGATACAAACATATTACTTTCATTCATGTAATTCATGTAGAGGAACAGAAAGTAAATAGATATGATTTTACAAAAACAGTTATTTCAAATACATCCACTTAAAATTTATAATTTTCATTCGGTTTAATAACCGTAGTTTTTTTTTCCTAAGTAATATTCCTCTTAATTCATTATTGTAAATATTTTCGTCTTGAATTGTTTACTCAGCAGTTTTGGAATCACGACATATTTACATTTCCGAACTCAAAAATAAACATATATACCCCCGCCTTTCAACTTGCTATATAAACTTTATACATCTATTCGCCTTTTTACTATGCTCTGCATTATAATATTATAATCCAGTGAACTTATCCATATTCCAACAAAAAAAAAGGAACACTTAAACATATAACTTCCATTCTCTTATTTACCTAACCGGCCTGACCGGAAAGTCGAAATGTTCCACTGGATACAATAGCAGAATAAATTCCACGTAATCCCGTCGGCCAATACACCCTCAAATACCATCACGAAAAGAATCTTTCATTTTCGTTTGCTTTTATAGGTCCAAAGGTGCAAAGGGGAGGGGGGGGAGGGGGTGAAGAAAAGAAAAGGAAAATCCCATCTTTCGAAGATTGTTTGCATTGACCATATCAACGTTTCGGACGGCCCCAATCAATACCCCCGCAGCTTGGGCATTGTATCTGTAAAGAATATAATCGAGGTTTGGCGGGATGTTTTTTTTTTTTTTCAGATGATTTTTCCTTGCGTTTGTTTCGTTTCTATCACGAATTGCAGCCGAGAAGATTTTTAATCTGAAGTGATAACTTGAAACAAAAACTCGGCTAAGATTTCGATTTAGGAAAGCGTTAGAAACGCATTGAGATATTCGAAGCTTCTTGAACATTCGTCTGGGAATTTGTTTTTCGATACTTGGGGGATTCGATCCGAAAAAAAAAAATGGTTGGATTTGTAGTCACAAATAAATTTATCGTTATCTTTGAAAAATGCAAATCTATTTATCAATATTTTCCCAGCAAATATAGGATAGCAACACAAAGACATAACAAACGGGCTAAGTTTTGAAAAGCCGACTGCAAATAGTTATGCAATTTTCTTAACCATCTGTGGTAAAAAAAAAACATCAAAATTTATTTTTGTGTATTAACATAACCATTAACCATCATATCAGCAACACAAATACAGAACTTAATGACCTATTATATTAGTATTTATGTATTTGTAACGTGCATGCCGTGGTTCATACAATAAAGTGACCGGAGGGTCGTGGTTCGAATATCAACGTTCATTATGCAGCGAACTTGTGATCACACATTTGTGTTCCTCACTGTCCTTGAAATACATCCACTGTGTATAGGGGACTGGTTCACGTTAAATCTGTCATGGTTCAAACATCTTCTTGACTAGTCAAGTACGTGGGGTGCCAGTTCAAGTGTTGTTCTCGTCATATACAAAATTGCGAGGTAATGTTCACGGTACTTTCATTCGGGATAGCCCTTTGTGTTGCTCTAATGCGAAGTTAATTCTACCAACCAATTATAAATTTTGAAATAAGACACAAAGTTTGAAAAAAAAACATGCTCCATTAGATAAATATTATATTCATGCCTTTGTTCTACTTTTGATAATCTAGTGTCAAACGTTACTAAATTCATGTAAAACCATATATTTACAGTGTCAACAGTAGGCACGGTACCTTTTCTTTATTTTTGACTTTTTGAATCATAATTTTAATATATATTTTTTTAATAATAATTAATTTATACACAATATTTCACACAAAAATTCCATAATTGTTTCTATTTTTTTTTAATTTAATCTTTTAGAATTTTTGGAGCTTTTTTACCTTAAGGCTTTTTTTTAAATGTTTATATTATTTCAGCAACATTTTTTCTCAGATGCATTGAACTTTAATACCAAAGATTTAGGCTTAAAATTTTGTATACCTGTTTTAACTCGACCTTATAGCATTTTGTCTATCTATAAATTTGTTTGTTACGCATTTACGACAAAACGTGTTGTTCGATTTTCTTCAAATTTGGTATGAATGTTGCTTGACGTCATTAAAATCGATATTTGTTTGTTTGTTTTTCGCGAGGTCAACTATTCCTAGAACTACTAGTATAAATAGTTACATATAATAGCACAATTTTTTCTTTAAAACTCAATTTTTTTTTTTTACTTTATTATTATTTACTTTTTTAGTTTTTTGAAAAACTACTACTCATAAAGCAATTTATAATAAACACATAATTTACAATATGTTTTTAAAATTATACATTTCTTCATTAATAATAAAAAAAGCCTTGGCATTTTAAAAAAAAACTTAATATCAAGGAAAACCTAATGCTGAGAAAAAGACGATTGAAAATCTTCGTTTCTTTAAACGCAAACCTGTCATTCATCATTAAATCTCTCAAATAACTCCTTAAAAACATAGATACAGTTCTAGAATTTTACACGCATATTTAAAAGATTTTAATCTATAATTTTCGCAAATGAAAAAAAATAGTGAATCTTACAATTTTTTGGTTATTGCGTCCCACTGAAAAGTCTATTTTTAGCTTTTGCAGTATTTAGTTTTAATTTTGAAGAATTATTTATTAGTTTTAATTTTGAAGTATTATTTATTAGTTTTAATTTTGAAGTATTGTTTATATCGTCGGCTTTATTCACAAACCACGTAACTCCAAAACCCGGATTCATCAGCTGTAGCGAAACTACTTGGAGACAAAATTCAAGCGATTCACTTTTAAATATAGAATTGTCTAAAAACAATCGGAATACCTGAACTTATTTTCGTCGCCAAGCAGCTTAATCGTATTTACGGAATAACTTAATCGTATTTACGGAAACGTACCTTTTTAACGATTTACATTGAAACGTTTTAAAGGGAACCCAGTACCCAAGCGAAGACTCTGGAGATCCATAAGTTACGGAGATAAAAGAGCGTGTTTCTCTAAAACTTCCTGCATTGAATTTCTTTCAGATTAGGAATTTCGATTCATTCTTTCACTGGTTTTTTTAAGTAGTATGAGTGAGAATTTTACAACATACTCAGACACACTGATTTTCAAACAAATAAAATTTGTTTTTGAAACTACTCAGTGCAAGTTTAATCAAATTTTCAAACTACTAAACAGACAATAACATGAAGATTTTACAGCCGAAACTATACTATAGAAGCTAACTAATTATGTCTGAATTTATAAATTCATTTTCACACAAAAATTAAGTTTTAGTAAACTTAAAAGTAAACAAAAAATAATAGCATAAATTCATAATTATCAAAATCTAGTAATTTATTGTCCGCATACATTTCTATATTTCGTACAATTTTCTAAACAAGCGTCCAATACGTCATCGAATTCTCACTAGTCTATGAATTCATATTGATAAATTATATAGGGCTAAATTATTCTATTGTCTATTCGTAAACACGTCGATTAATCTCATTTAGTCAAGGCATATGTGTCTCGCATTTCTAATTTAATTATTTTTTCAAAAGGGGCCGTCCACAAATGATGCCACGCGTGGATGGGGAAATGGGGGTTCGGGAATCGTGACACTGTGACAAGAGGAAGGAGGGAGGTAACAAGAAATGTGACATCACACACATAAAAAACATTGCAAATCAACAGAAAATCAAAACAACAAACAAGCAAAATTGTTCAGAAAAATAAAATGTTTAACTTCCAGTTTAAATCGATTTGAACAAACGTACTGAGATATACTTGCAGTTGGAAAACACGTGAGAGAAAAGGTGTGTTTTTATTTAGTCCCCTAATTGAATGTTTGCGAAAATTAGCAATTAGAGTTATCAATTTAACCTATCGGTGTTGCCCGACGTACCTATTGACCCTTTGAAGCATATGCATGTAAGTTCCCTTCTATAAGGTTAAAATTGTTTGTAAAATAAACTGAGTTCTTGTTTAAGTATTAGAGTGATAATTATATATTAATTGTGGGACAGTAAAGGAGACATTTTGATCTGTCACCCTACTGGTTTTTAAATCCCTTATATATGTGTTTAGTGTACGATACATGCGCCACTTAGCAATAATTTTCACCATGTAAAGCTAGGCAACGAACTGCCATAGCTGCTAACTCGTTTCATAATCACCAAACAGAATACAGAAGTGCAGATTTCTAAAAAAAAATCTGCATATTTAAAATACATCATAAATATAGTTGTATACAATTCTTACATTTTAATTTAATTTACGTCAAAATTTTAACTTAAACACAAAATTTTGCCACATTTACAAGCAATTTCCCAACTCTATTAAAAGAGTTTTTATTTTTTAAGTCTGGCCTGACTAACAAATATGGTGTGAATGTTAACGCCTAATTTTTAATAGCAATAGAAGGTGACATATTTAGTTCTTCAATACTTTAATTGAATAATATGTTATTGTAGCTGTTTAATAAGTCACGAGGTACACCAGCGCGTAAGTCACATCATCAACCAAGGACCGTGTTCTACAGTTAAAAGCCAAAATATAAAACATATTTCTAAACTTCAGTCGAACATTACAACTATTGCTGATTGTTCAACCACACAAAATTACATTTATTTGTTGACAAAAGATACACGGTTTTATTGAATCAAGCCTTGATCCTATAAAACCATGTATCTTTTTTTTAGCCTAAAGGCAAGTAGTTCATCCTGTTTTAATTATAAATTCTTTTAGTTTGTATAGTGTTTGATATTTATACTTTAATATTTTATTTACAATTTAATTATCGATGAAAATAATTTTGTTCAGTGACAATACATATTAAATTTTTTACTTCTTGGCCAAATTTATATCCGAATACGGACATTCGAAAAATCATCTCATATTTCGGTTCTTGAGACAAAAAGTTTAAAAGGTCAAACCAATTCCAATTTTACCCAATTTTTTTTAATTTTCAATAAAAAATCTAAAACCCTATTATTGCAATAAAATTACAACTCACAAATAAAAGTAAATTTCCATCTTAATATATCTCCAATAGAGCACTTATGCATTGAATGTATTCAGACATAAGAAAAAAAACACTCATTGAAGTACCTTTTATATTTTTAATAACTTATATCACATAAGATACAACTAACAGTTCATAGAACCTAAGTATAAAAATAAATATCCATAGAGTCATAGAATATGAAATGATCCTTTCCTTCGCATAAAAGGTTAAAGCTATCAAATGCCTCATAAATTCCCATATCTCATCTTCAACTAGGATGATATCAGCACCATATAAATGCAACGACTTTCATCTTAAAGCCACATTATAATGTGATGTCGGTATAACAAGGCATTAAAAGGTCTCGGACACAATGGAAGCCCTCCTGGGGATAGAAAATAAAAAAGAAAATAAGGCTTTAGAAGTTTTTCCCATTCTCAACAACTTCTTGAGAGAAAATAAGATGACTCTGTATCGTAAACGTAAAAGGTTAAGCTGCCATTCTTAAAGAGACAAATTATGTTATCAAGTGAAGTAAACAAATATAATTGAAGTTATATTATATATGGTTGTGCGATTTGTTTGAAATTAGTTGACTCCATGCATATGATATCATCAGATGGATGTACTAAAGCATTTGTTTCGAATTCCACATCGTTTCGCGTATTTAAAAAATATCTATTCTGTGCAGTTTTTCATCAATGAAAAATGGAATTGTTTATCCTTCTACATTTAATATAGACGCCAAGTCATACATAGTACCCACTTTACATTAAATAAATATTTGATTTGGTTGTATTAACACCATAACAGATTATTGAGTTTTTGATGACTGTGCGGATATATGCAGAGTGAAAGAAAAAATAGCTTTAAATAATAAAGAATTTACTCTAAATTCATGAACAGTAAAAATTTATTTTAATACGAAACAAAGCATTTCATTTGTTTTAAAAATGTACCATGTAATTCATAAAAATTTGTGAATACAATTTAAATACAATTATTATCCAGATTAAATATTTGCACTGAAAGAATTCTAAGAAAAAGAGGGCTTATAAAAAAATGTAGTTGTTTGGTTTAATCACAAAGAGTTATATTTATTATTGCAGATCCAAATCACCACTGCGTAATTTAAACCTCAAAAGACCTAATGACATTTGTCCTTTAGAAATATCTTAACTCTTTAATTCTGTACATTTACTGCACGTACATTTAACATTCTTAAAAAGAGATTCATTATATTTTAAAACTTTTTTAAAAACACGTGTTAGAAAGCTATAGGGATTGGAAAAAGATTGCTTAAAAGCATCCTTGTTTCTTGAATACAAACAAAGAAAAAATTAAGATGAAAAAGATAAAAGGTTTCTACGTTTAATAAAAAAAATTATATTTCCTCAGTTTTCATACAAGATATAAGTTACTTATCTACTTCAAATTGGAAAAAATATCACTTATTTTTTTAAATATTCTAATTTTATATAAGAATTTAAAAAAATAAATATTTCAATAATTAAACTTCAGTTTTATGCATTCTCTTGGGTCATAACGGATTATCATTATAAAGCTTAAAAATTTTTATTAAAAAAATGTTTATCCCACATAATTAATTATTTTTAATTTACTGATATTATAAAAATGATAAAAAATTGAAGCTTTCAAGTATAAAGAAACC
Organism: Troglohyphantes excavatus; assembly: GCA_963932185.1. Lineage (NCBI taxonomy): Eukaryota > Metazoa > Arthropoda > Arachnida > Araneae > Linyphiidae > Troglohyphantes > Troglohyphantes excavatus. The sequence continues at coordinate 53,604,455 of OZ010675.1, forward strand.
TTCATTTAGGGACCTACTCTACTAATTACATGAGATTTTCTAAGATATCCCTTATGTGTCATGTCATATTTAAATGTGTTTATCTTTGCACAACTGAATTGGTTAGATTTTTTTTATTATTTGCCACCATTAAATATATTTATATATGCATAACAGAATTTATTAGATTTATTTTATTTATTATATAGATATTTTTATACATAGGATTTTTAACCATGTGTGTATGTTAATATGCTTCGAAACTGTGTGACAAAAAAAATTATAATGATATCTGCAAAATTATTTTTAAACAAAGTTAAATGTATCCAATATACCCCCTTAATATAGTTTTTTTTTCGGATTAAAAATATTTGCCTTAATTTTTACGTATTTATTAATAGTTATTATAACTTATTTTTTTATTGCATAAAAGTACTCTTGTTGAAACATGTTTCCCGTCATAAGAAGTAATCATTATAGTGAATGACTCCATAAGTATTGAAATAGAAAAAAAATAAGATTGAAAGAAAACTTGCATGCAAAGAAATTCCATCTACATTTTACAGTCATAGCAACTGAAACTCTTCAATTAGGAAAAAATTGCAGCTTGGAAATTCCCCAATGATTAAAGTTTTTAGTATAGATATAACTTTCGCCAAAATTGAATAGATAAGAAAATCAACACGTGTTTCGGTAATGCATTTATTTTTTTGTGTATGTTCTAGCATACAAAAAATTACAAGCCATTAATGAAAGTTTTCATTTGAAAATCTCTCCTTTAACTAATACATTTTATTGAAATAAATGTGATAATATTCAAGGCATCTTTTAGGTGATAAAATTTTTAACATACTTTGATTCCATTAACGATTTAAAAAAAATTTTAATATATTTTATCTAAGGCAATTCCAAATCTATTTTTTTAATATATAAGTAAATTAATTATACATAATGTGGATATTTTTATAACGTAAATTATTTATTTATGAAAAAATTTCAGAATTTAAATGATAATGCCTTTTTAAATATCAAGTAATAAATTTATACACAATACCATATTTCAATAGCTCATATTCTATAATTTTATTTGTTTATAATAAAAAACTAACAAATAGTATTTAAAATATCTTTAAATATTAATGTTTAAAGTATTACAATTAACTTAATGAAGGGGATGCATTAACACTTGAATCTTTTGCGGGGTACATTTCACGCCATATTGCGTAGAAAAATTTTCTTTATACACATATTATATGAAGACATGCGGTTTTGCAAAAAAAATTCAAGTACATCCTACAAAATTAAAGTTGAATATTTTTAAGAAAAAATAATAACCCCAAAATTTTAGATCTTAATACTTTCTATTACTATACATGGAATATAAAGTAATAAAAGAATAATAATGGAGACAATTTTTGTTCGCTTTTTTACACGTTTTGAGATTATCAGAGACCAAAAAAAGTTGTTCTCAAAAATGAATCTAAAGAACGCATAACGTTTCCAGAACTAAATCTGATGTACAGAGGATACAGAAGTTAGATTAAAATAACGCTACAAAACGGGAGGGACCGTTATTTGATTTAGATATTTTTAGGTATAATTCGAAACCGGCTCGACCGATTTTCGGTAAAACAGCAATTCCAAAGTATATTAATACAGTATTAATATTAAGAAAAGTGGAATTAAAATATTAGAAAAAAATCCCAAGTAATCAGGCTCCCCAATAAATTTGAAACAATAAAGACCATGTAAAGAAACAACTAAATACTACATTTCAGATGCATCCACTCAGTGCTTTATAATCGCATACAATTGAAATAGAAGGTAGTTGAAATCGCAAAAATATTCTATTTTCTCGTAGAATTTGACGAAGAGCAATATAAATTTACGTTATGTTGCCTATCTGTAATTTTTTTTTTCGAATAAATTTTGCTTTTCAAGGGAAAAAAAACATTAAAAGCTTTAAAAGAGCCTTACCTCTTAAAGTGTTATCTTATTAAAATGGCTGTACTTCTGAAAAATGTAAGCAACTACCCCACTACATGTTATAAAATAAACTTTTGGGGGGATTGAATGGACAAAGTTTTAAATCTCAAAACCTTAGGCTTTACTCACAGCTGTTGCTCGCCAAAAGCGAATTTTAAGAATGTAATAGGACTTTAACAGAAGCGAAAGAATAATATTACCTTTATATATTGCTCCATCAACCAAACTTTTAAGGAAAATATTGTTACTGAAAACTTAACATTGTGAAGTCTTTTTTATAAACCGGTTTCAATAATCCGACTTTTCGAAAATTCAATTTGAGCCTTGTCACTGGCGGTTAGTTTAAGGTATATTTTTGTTCCGTGTGATAGAAATATTTTCGAATTTTTTTATACAAAAACATTTTACCGAATATTTGTCTGAAAATAAGCTCATAAATAACCGAAACTATGAGACTTAAAAGGTTTCTGAACGTAACTTTTTTTAAACTTATTATTGTTTGTTCGTCTATTAGGAATATTAAATATTTGAAAGGAAATAAATTTAATTCTTAAAATAAAAGAATTTTTATAAGTACACGCCACTAGTTTGGTACAACTCCAATCAGACAGTGTACTTGTACAACAAGAATCTACCAAGACAGTAGATTTTTATTAAGTGAAAAACAAAAGGCCCACCATTAGTGTGCTACAACTGCAATCAATCGGATAGTATACTTGTACCGCACACGGCATCCGATTCCTATTTTGGGAAGAACAGAAAACGCATAACTAGTGTGACATTGGTACAATCAGAAAGTGTACTTGTACCACATGAAGGCTCCTTCCGATTGAAATCAAAAGCCACGTTTATGGCGTGGTACAAATGTGGTCGAATATAGTACTTATACCATAAGCTTATGTAAAAATACTGAAACCAAAACGGAGTATACAAGCATAAAATATAATAATCTGATAAAACGAGCTCCCGTCCACTTCTCGTGAATGCGTGATTTTATTTCAAGGTTTAAATGAAAGAGTATCGTAGAATTTCATATAGAATAAGGCCGAATTTATGTGGATCGTACATTTTTTTTATCACAGATTTATAATGTGGGTATATTAAAAATAATAACACCATGTTTGTAGCCTAATATTCCATGTAGCTGTTTTTACTTCAATTATATTTTTCATACATTTTTTCGTCCCCGTTAATCCAGAGCATTTCTACTAAGTTGCATCTTACCTTCTGTAACAAAACGTTACCGATTCTTCTACTTCCCATTTCAAAAATGCTGCATTGATTCTTGATCAACAACAGATTTACCATAAAAATTAGTGAATCGTCGTTGGCTATTGCGTTTCACACTTCCATACATTGAGTTTCGGCTTAAATTGTTTGAACGCCAAACACTGACCACTTGTAGTAACCAAAGGCAGACTACTTGTATTATACAGTTCGTCAACAGCAAAAGTCACTTTTTATTACAATAATTCGAAAATTAATAACTATTTTTTCTTTGAAAAAGAAAAGCGATATGCATTAGTTCAGATATACGACTACTATTCTACAAAAAATTATAATTAGAAATATTTTCCTATATGCGTTTTGATTGACACAAATTCGAATTCTTGCATTTTTCTACTTTAACTCAAATTTAACAAAAATTAATTTTAATATGTGTTATATTACAATAAAAATACCATCATTGTATTTTCCAAACATTTCTTAACAAACTCGTTAAATTTCATAATTATCTGATAATTACTTTATAAGTAGCGATATGGAAGAAAGAGGGTTACAGTTCGCCGACAGCGGCAGTTATTTTGTTTTACAATAACTTAAAAACTAATAACTCTTTTGTCTTTAAAAAAACCTATATGCATTAAATCAAATATATGGTTACTATTCTGCAAAAAAAATTAGAATTATGGAAGGTTTACTTTTATACGTTTTGCTTGACACAATTCAAATTCTCGCATTTTTCAACTTTAACGTAATATAACTTCTAACATAAATGTTCTACTACAATAAAAATACTATTATCGTATTCCCCAAACATTTCTAAATAAACTCAAAATTTTATAATAATTATCAGATAGTTACTTTTTGAGAAGTGTCTCATGATATGGAAGAGGAAAGAGATTAACTAATTGTCAGCGGCAATTATTTTTTATTTTTACAATAGAGACATACAATTTTAAAATTTTTAATTTTGAAAAAAAATATATATATACCAATTTTTTACTGTTACTTGCATACATTTCATAATTTTTGCAAGTTACATACAAAATAAGTTATATCCATAAATTCGAAAAAAAATCAAATTTTAGTATACTTTGCCACACCATTTCTACCTTACAGTGAAAAAAAACCACCCAGTTATTTAGTTACAAAGAAATTCACGAAAAAAAAACTCACGCAGAATTTATAACAGTTAAATTTTCTTAAGTTTTTTTTTTTTTTTTTCACAAAATAATTGAAAGTGAATCAAGTTTTGCACCTGGACTACTTTTGACAATGACATATACCTATAGATATTACCTCAATTACAGTTTTATATATTTTAGGTGGTAATTTGGGTAGTAAATCTCCGACACATCCAAACGATCATGTGAATTATGGTCAGTCATCAAATGACACCTTTCTAACAGCAATGCATATAGCAGCAGCATAGCAAATCTGCTTTCTTATTCCAAATCTTGAAAAATTGCTTACGGCAAGTCGGTAAAGATACAACTAAACTAGGATGTGATTGAAAATGTCCCATATACTAAGTGTTAAAACGGATTCCATGTTCCTATTATGAAAAAAAAAATGACAGATGGAAGTAATATCGAAAATGTATGTTAAAAAATCCTTTTAAAAATAGGGGCTGGGGAGTTTTAGAACCATTTTTCGAACGCCTTTTGCGTCTACCCCATATTTTGAATTATTAAAGACATGTGCTCGTTCTCTTTTATGTACTGTAGAAAATAAGAGTTAAAATTGAAGACTTGGCTTCTAATTCTTGAATGGGAGCTGATCCCAGAAATATCTTAGAAGTCGATAAAAACTGTAGGATGATGATAAAAATTGCATTTTTGACAGTCGCAGTGAAAAAAGCGATGGCTTAAAGAGAAAGTGGCTTTTAAAACTTTTCAATATATAAAATATTACACAAAGTTTTGAAATTGCTCATAGGATAGATGAGTACGAGCTTTTGTAAATTGGATTGTTTCGAGTTTAAAAAAACAACGCAAAGCTTATGAAATTAATAATGATGGAAGCATAAGTGGTAAAAACATCATACAAATTTTACGGTGTGTGAAAAAAAATATCTGGAATGATTATATCCAGAGGCACCAGAACTTATTTCAAAGTGGTATACCTGGGTGGGAATGACGTTTTTACCATTTGATAAATAAGGATTTGTTTGCGAAATATATATTCAACACATATAGTTTGGATAAAAGTAGGTACAACAGCTACACCGGTTCTGGTGCCACTGAATACGTCAAAAGTATACAGCACCGATAGGGGCGGGTCAGCCGCAGCTTCTCTGCCCTAAAATTTCATACAGCACCGATGGACAGTTTTCTCAATGAACTTAAATTAGCACTTTCCAGCATTTCTTTAACTATAAAAAATACTTAAAAAAACACTTTAATTAAATGCACTAAAAACACTTTTTTTTATTGAATAAAGGTTAAAGTGTGGGACATTCATATGCTGTTTATTTGAGCGATCCGTGCCTTTATTTTCTTATTGAAATAAATTAAGAAAACAAGTTTATATTTTTTGCTTTTTAGTGCATTTAAGGGTATGCTTTTAAAAGTATTTTTATATAAAAATTTAATTACCACTTTATACACGAAAATTATACCAATTCTAAACTTAACAATTCAGCAAACCCAATCGGTGAGGATATCATTTTTGGAAGACTTTTTATTTTATTTGATTTTTTTAATTAATACGGCAAAGCAAATATAATATTTTGGTGGAAAGTAATACAAATGAGATCAAAATACTATTTGCTCGAAGCTACCGTTGTGCGTCTACACAGAGAACAGCTCAGATGATTTGTCGCTCGAGTTAAGTTCTTGTCTAATTTTTCGTATTAAAATGTAAACTATAGTACATAGTAATTATGACTAAAATACAATACCTAGGAATTAAAAAGGGACAAGTCAGGACGACACAACAGCGACACATGTCTGTAGCTACTCATAGTCAAGTTAAGAGGATCATGTCAGTGGCGGGCCGTGGTCAAAAATGTTAGCGCAGCCGAAAACATGTAACTCCCCCCCCCCCCCCCCCCCCCCTTCGCCTTTTTCCCCAACAATACATGAACGGACGTTCTTTGAAATTTATTACACAAACTCAAATCAAAGTTTCCTTTCAACTTCTATTAAAGATAACATGTAAAAATAATAGAAAACACTTACTTATTTTTTGAAAATTAAATCAATTCTCCTATCAAACTTGCGAATCGGTCAATTTTAATATTAATTTAAGTAAAGAAACCACAACACACGTGCAAACTCATCGAAAACTATTTTCGTTTGGAGAGATTCTTCGAAATTATCGTTTTCCTCCACCCCGCCTCGCCGATTCAGCAAAAAAGAACCAATCATTTAATCGAAATCCCTAGTACAGCTAATTTGAAAAAATCCTTTTGCGCTACGTTTGTGTCGTCACATCCTACATTTTAGCGTGTTGGGGAAGTCATACTACGTAAGGTTGCCATGGCAACGATGCAGCCGATTTCGAACTTCGTTTTTTGGCTGCAATTTTGATTGAATGGAGTTTTTTCCTCTCCTGAATATGTGCTTTACGGAAACACGTTTGCTATTTATCGGAGATTTTTTTACTTAGAGTTGAAATTTCATCTTCATTTCCAATTATAATCTTCATTTAAGAAAATTAGTAAAATATATCATTTTAGTTTTAAAATACACTAATAAAATTAGGTGCAGCCCCGCTGTACTTGCTATAGTGCACGAGCTGCCACTGGATCATGTTTCCTCTTAACATTTAGTTTTGCACAAAAAAAAGTAACATGTTTTCACATTTTCTATAAATATGTGATTAAGTAGAGTAATTATTTAAAGCTTTCATTAAAAGTAATTTTTTTGTTGTGTGCGTTGAGTGTTCTCTGAAAACACAAGCAATTACAAATAAGTCTGGAAAGCGAAAATGAGACACCCATGCTTTTTCAGCCGTGTTTATCCAATACATTGCTTCATAGCAAATTTCCAGGAACTGAGGAGTTATTCTTGCATAGAGAGTAGCGACATATGGCACCTTTATTTGCAACTTTGCCTTTTGTTAAACGTACATTTAGGGGGAGGGGATTTAATAACTTACTTGTTAACTAAAAAGGAAAGGAAACGAACTTACAAGTAAAATCTTTTACATTCCATTAGAGTTAAAAATTTCTTATATTTGTTGATAACTAACTTTAACCTTTCGCTCCATGTGGTCCCGCACTAAAACCACCTATTTAATTTATAGGATAGGACCTAGTGATTTCCATGGTAACTACATGCGTGAATAGGAAGCGTAGAGAAGCTATCTGTTAGAGCTTAGTGAAAATTTTAAGTTAATTGGTAAATAACAGTGAAAAATTCATGACACTCACAGAAAATTAATCAAAGAAATCATTTTTTTTTTTTTTTTTGCTGTTCTGATTTTTGTTAAAATTTATCAATATTTGACACTTTTTTATTGTTTTGCTAATAAAGTATATATTTTTAGCCTTAATAAAGCCTGAAGGTTCAAAATGGAAATCGGATGCTTTAAAGATTGCTCCAATAATCCTTTATAACTCTACATTGATGCTTTTATTGCTCTAAATGAGAGTTCCAAAAATTCTTTAAAAAGTAGGTGTCATATTTAGATGATTCCAATTTAAAAAAATACTATATATATATATATATTTTTACTATAAGAAAAAGTTGGAAGTTAAAGGGATAATAAATATCTAAACTTGTTTAACCAGATACGTATTTTGCATGCTTTCTTTAAGGTTTGGTTAATTAACGTCGCACAGTGGGCTATTGCGACGGTTCTGAGCCTATCTCGAAGAAAAGACCCGGGAACGATGTCTCGTATTTTTTAACCATGGTCAGGTGACGATGACAACACCTGAGCTGGCACCCAACGCCTTCAATAGACTTCGGGACTTTGGACCCCGACCAGATTTATCGTGCATCAGTCCCGAATACACGCCAATAATTTTTGTGGATGTTCTGGATGTATTTTGTAGCGAAGTTGGCAACCCTCCGATCACAAGATCACTACTTTTTTATTTTTCTTTGTCAAGTCCGTCGCACAGGATCGAACTAGGAATCATCCGATTCCCAGCTGATGTCTTTATCCACTGGGCCACGGATGCCCCCGCTTTCTTTAAGGGACCTAATGTTTTAATGATGCTGTCACTTTATATTTTACATTAAGGGGGACCCGAGCCCCAAAATCCGGAAAAATTGCTAAATTTTTTTTTCTTCATAAAACGATGCTAAACAAACTTGAGAAGGTGTATACAAAATTTCAAAACAGTAAAAGAAACAGAACATATGTTTTTTTAGATGTTTATATGCCATTTATAATCTTTATACATACTGTTCGTCTGCAACAATCGTCATTTACTTAAATAATTTTATTTTAATTCTGGTCACGTTTAAAATGCTAAGGCTTTGTAACTAATTAACTTAAAACTAAACTGTTAATAGTTTTTGAAGCTCTAATATTTGTTTTATAAACGTATGTATAGCTTTTTTAAATTAAGTTATAAATTATTTTTTTACAAATTATTAAACTTAAAAGTTTGAATATATTTTGGGTTTTGAACTTAAAATAAGTTTTTAAAAACAATTAAAACGCAAATCTGCAAAAGTCTATACATACGATTGTAGTGTGTATTTTGATGTTATTTAATCAATTAAAAATATTTAAAAACATTAAAAATTGAAAAAGGAGTAGTGTTTTTAAAAAACGTCTTTTTAAGCTTAAAAAATTCCAAAAATATCAAAAATAATTTTTTTAAACATATTTTTGTTTTCGATTATTGTTCAGAAAAAGACGTTCTAATAATATAAAAAAATTGGTATTTCTGAATTCATTAATAAACAAATTAGGATTTGGGGCTCGGGTCTCCCTTAACTCTAGAATAAATGAGTTTCCAAAATGGTGAATAACAGTTGAATGTATCACATTTCATATATATATTTCATTAGAATTATTAAAGATTCGCAAAACCAATTTATCAAAATTGTAAGTATACTTCAAATAATGTAAAATTTTATATATTACTTGAAGTATTTTAAATTACTTTAAGTGCCATGTAATATTTATCTACATTTCTTCATTGAAGAACATATTTTAAGTACTATGAAATAAAATTTATTTTAAATATTTTTAAAAATTTAACATATTTAAAAATTTGAATATTTTTTTTTTTTTTGCTTTCTTGTACCATCACAATTTTAACAATTCATTAATGAAAAAACTACTGTATTTAAATTGGAATTTAATTTTATAAGTTATGTAATTTTTTCCTGGAATATTTGATAGATATACAAAAGCTTTATTCCTACTTGATATTTCGCGATAGATAAAAAATATTAGACAAAGTGTAACCTAGTAAAATTATGTTTCGTGAGAACTTCCTTACAAATACTGTATTATTTGTGTCCTATGTAACCGAAAGTGTTGTTACTTTAGCATGAGGATTTCTTTAAATTAAAATATGCTGCAAATCTTAGATAAATTTTTCAAAATGTTGAAATATATAAAAACAAAATATTATAAAATTTAGTTTTACTTTTTAAATAATTGTAATATGTGAGCAATTTTTTTTTTTAACTTTAAAGTGTTCTATCACTCTTTGCAGCAACTGTACATTAAATTTAGGGATGAAACGGATATCCGGTAACTATCCGGTATCCGGCCTATCCGGCTGATTTTTAACTATCCGGTAACTATCCGATATCCGGAAGTAAAATGCCGGATATCCGATTTACCAAGCCGGATATCCGGATGAATAAAACATCAATGTATTAACAATGTGCAGATTTTCCCTTGAATTTTTCTCGTTTTTAACTTCAAAATTCTATTAATTTTTTTTAACGAATCGTAATGGTGGAGGGTGATAACACTTTACAACTAATATAAAGTTGAAATAAAAATAATTTTCTCAAAAGTTTAAGCAAACTTGAGTTTTTATGTTTGCAATGAAAGGGCCTATGGTAAAAATACAATTATTCAGAAATTGAGTTTAAAGTGTACAAAACATACGCCCATTGGCTAGCAGCACCCTAGACTAACCCTTTGTAAATAAAAAAAAGTTTTGTGAAGGTTTATTCAATCTTGGTATCACCTTAAAGGTAAGGAATCGGGGAATATTATAGAATAAAAAAATATTTTGTAATTTTTGACCGATATCCGTTTTTTCTAGTGTGTATGAGAAGATATTTTCATAAAAAAGAAACTGCCGGATATACAAATACAAATAATGTCGACCAACTACAGGCTCTAGGCCCAGCAAGGTTGGTCCTGTCAATCCATCATCCTCACGATTCCCCAATGCCGATCCAATTGTTTTTTAAAACCACTCACCCCTGAAGAATTAACAACATACTCAGGCAAACCATTCCATTTGTCAATAACCCTATTAAAAAAATAATGCTTTCTAACATCCCGATTAAGCTGTGACTTGTATAATTTAAATCCATGACCTCTATTCACATTGGCAATATTAAATTCTAATCCCGCCACATCTCCCAATTTGATAAATTTGAATAACTGAATAAGATCCCCTCTAATCCTTCTCTCCTCGAGTGTATACATATTTAAAGTTCTAAGCCTTTCTTCATAATTCATTCCTGAAGTACCCTGAATCAATTTTGTAGCTCTATGTTGAACCCGTTCTAATAAATCAATATCCTTTTTGAGATAAGGTGACCAGAATTGTACTGCATACTCTAGATGGGGCCTAGTCAAACTCCTATATAGTGGTAAAATTACGTCCTTCGATTTAGATGATACATTTATTTTAATAAATCCCAGCATTCTATTCGCCTTCTTACTGGCTGTCCCACAATGGTGTCCCCATTTAAAATCCCTACTTACTGAAACGCCAAGATCACTAACAATGTCACTGGCACTAATCTCAGAACTTTGCAGATAATAAGAAGCCTTTTTATTTTTAAGTCCCATGTGCAAGACCTGACATTTTTTAATATTAAATGACATACCCCAACAAACAGCCCATTCGGAAATTTTAGTTAAATCGACCTGCAATTGCTCTACCTGTTCTTTGCTATTTACGGTGCCCATGATTTTTAAGTCATCTGCAAAGATGCTAACTCTACTTGTAACGTTCTTACTAATATCATCAATAAAAATAATGAACAACAATGGCCCCAATACAGAACCCTGTGGAACTCCGCTTTTGACTTCTACCCATTGAGAGTATTTTCCCTTAATTTGTACTCTTTGCTTTCTACCTGTTAGCCAGTTTCTTATCCATTCGAGAATATTGCCCCGAATCCCAATCCTATCTAACTTATACAGCAGAGCTTCATGCGGAACCTTGTCAAAAGCTTTCTGAAAATCGATATAAACTATATCCACACTGTTTCCACCATCCAAATCTTTAGTAACTCCATCATAAAATTGTAATAGATTAGTAACACAAGATTTATTCTTTCTAAACCCATACTGTATACTTGAGAGCAATCCCCCTGTCTCTAGAAAGTTCATTACATGATTTTTCAATAAAGTTTCAAATATCTTGCAAATGACGGAAGTCAAGCTAACTGGTCGATAATTCCCCGGTTCACATTTTAAGCCCTTTTTAAAAAGTGGAGTAATATTTGCTAACTTCCAGTCTAACGGTATTCTACCATAACAATATGAAGAATTAAATATTATCATCAAAACATCCCCCAACTCCTCTGCACATTCAACCAGAACTTTTGTATAAATATCATCTGGCCCAGGGGCCTTAAAAGGTTTAATACTCTTCAAACAATGAACAATATCCTCCCTAGAAAATTTGCATTCCCGTATTTCCTGGCATAAGTTATCTCCCATGGTTAAGTGACCTCCGTTGAAATCTCTGTTGAAAACATCCATAAAAAACTCATTCAAAATATTTGCCATTTCTTCATCATCTTGAACAAAATTACCCTGATTATCTTTTAATGGACCCAGATAGGTGTTTACCTTATTATTCCCATTGGCATACGCAAAAAATTCCTTTGGATTTTTATTAATATCCCTAGCTAGCTTTTCCTCCAATGACCTTTTCCGTTCCCTACTGATATATTTGAAATCCCGTCTAGACTTTTCGTAAATAACCTGATCAGATACCATACCTGTCCGCTTAAAATTCTTATAAGCTTTCTGTTTGTTCTTAAGAGCTCTCTTACAGTCCTTAGAAAACCACATAGGAAATAATTTTTTAGCTATACTTTTTTGCCTAAATGAAATATGTTTCTTTACAGCCCTATGCAATTTATCTTTAAACTCTACCCATTGATCCTCAATATTTGACTGTTCTAACCCGTTTATAAAAGTCTTACTTATCTCGACTCTTAATTTATTGAAATCCGCATCTTTGAAATTTGGTATTAACTATTACTATTAACCACATCTGTCTGAAACTTAATATCAAATCTTATAGTATTGTGGTCACTATCACCTAAGTGTTCTCCCACTCGTAAATTACATACCCTGTCTTCATAGTTACTGAAGACCAAGTCCAAAATAGCAGCACCCCTAGTTTCCTCAAAAACCAATTGTTGTAAAAAACAATCCTGGGTCACTTCTAAAAAGTTTGTTTCCCTATCGTTCCCACCTATGTTATTACACCAGTCGATGTTAGGAAAGTTAAAATCGCCCATTAACATTATTTCACCTTTGCAGCATGCTTCCGTAATATGCTTACACAACATTTCATCTTGCTCTTTGCAAATATTTGGTGGCCTATAAATGTTTCCAATAACCAATTTATTTCCATTAGAATCCGAAACTTCCACCCAGACTGATTCAATCGCCTCCGGTTTGTTGCCAAACGTTAACTCCTTACAAAATAGCTTTTCGCTAATATAAATTAACACCCCGCCTCCTTTTCTGTGAAGTCTATCCTGTCTGAATAATAGATATCCCTTAATTTCCAATAGACATAAATCCTCCGCATTTGCCCAACTTTCAGTTATCCCCACTACATCAATCGATTCTGCAGCTAATATTCCCTTTAATTCGTCCGTTTTATTCCCAAGACTTCGTGCATTGCTATAAAATATCCTTAATTTATCTTTTAAATTTGTAGATTCAACCTTGCTGACATAATTACTACCGACTGTTAAAGAATTAATTAATAAGCCAGAAGACATTCCCCCCCAATAATTGCCGGATATCCGGCAAAATCCAGTTCGGATATCCGATATCCGGTTTGTAATGTGCGCCGGATATCCGATATCCGGCGAAACCACTATCCGGTTCATCCCTAATTAAATTAATAAACACTTACAAATAATGACGAACAACTACAGGCTTACAGTCCAGGAAGGTTGGTGTTGTTTCACACATCCTAAAACAATTCTTAATGCCAATCTAATTATCTTTTAAATGGACCTACCCTAATGAATTAACCACCTCTTTGGGTTAACTATTCAATTTATCTATTTACTATTTTATTTAAAAGTAAAGTTTTCTACCTTCTTGATTCAGTTGTGATTTGTATTCCATTAACTTGTACTCATGACCTCTAGTCCCATTGGCTATATTAGAAGTTTTTTACTAACAATATCAAATTCAGAAGATTTAAAATCCAGTAAATTTACTAAGCATATTATATTACTTAATTAAATGTTGCTTGTTAGTCTGAAAGAAGTTTAAACTAAAAATAAAAAGCATAATAAAGAGAAATTCTTAGGCAAAAATATTCAGAGCTGTACATATTTTGCAAAGCTAATTATGGACCTCATTAGACAAGAAAACAAGATTTTTTACTTTTTAATTACTTTATTTATATCCTCCCAATTATATATTTATGTAAAACTTAACAATTCAGATCATACGGGTGTCTGAAACTCTCAAAATGGCCTTAATAAAGGAGGTAACAAAAATATCTATCTGAAAAATATCTAAAAAATCTTCCAAGGTTCGATAACTCATTATCACCAAGAACATCTTGTTAAAAGGATTATTAAAGATAATAGATATTTTTTTAAAAATAAACTAATTTTAATTTAGTATATTGAATATTGTTAGTAACTGATAATGATACCATGAAATGAAGAAAAACGTTTAGTAAACTTTAAAGAAGTATTACTGTATTATTCTGTTTTGAACAGCTATTGTTGGGCATGTTTGACAACCAGGCCATTTTCGTTTGTAAAGTTTTGTAATTACATCGTATTTCAACAATTATACAAATAATGTGTAATCCCACCTTAATAAATATTGTACTCTCATTATATAAATGTAATTTATATACAAACTTCTTAAGTTAACAATAACTTGTCTCTTGTAGTATCATATGCCTACCAACATTTTAAATAAAGAATTCATACAAAAATTTTAACAAACAAATCTGCTATAATAGTTCTGCAATTTATTTCACCTTTACCTTTAACTTGCTTTATAGAGGCTAAGGGAAGTTTAAGAAGTCACACTATTTTTTTTATCTTTTTGTACCTCCCCCCTCTTCTCTCCCTGTAATGTACAGATGTATATTAGAATAATCTAAATACAAAATCCTTGTTTAAAGAAAAAAGGCAAATTTATTTAAACTATAACTATGATATCATCATCGAAATCAACTATATATATTAAATACATTTCTATAGATATACTTGGTTCATGTTTAAGATGAAGATTGTTCTGGAACCTTCTCCCACACGTAAGGTTTTCCGGGAACAACATGACCAACTTTTTTACTAGTTATATCTTTGACTTCAGTGCTAAAATAGAAAAGAATACAATTAAAGTGCTGTGTTCATTTAAAATCAATAAATAATATTATTTCACACGCTGCAACAAACATTGAACTACTTTGCTTATAGTAGAATAGAGTAAAATGATCCACTTGATCATATTACTATATGTTTATTTTATATATTTATTCTTAGAATTAAGTTTTGAGAATACATTTAAGTGCTAGAAAATTAAAACTTTAAAAGTGACCACTGAACCTCACTACAGCAAGCAAATTTTTGAAATAATAACAGACAGAAAATAATTTTAAAATTTTACAAAACAAAATTTATTTATAGTTCTGTAATTTTAAAACTAAAGTTTACCAAAAAAAAAAGTTTAAAGATATTTCATAAATGTGTATGATGAAATTTACATTTTTTTTTAATGTTAATATGAAAAGAATCATGGAGAGTGGAGAATTCTGATAAACATTGCATTTTGACCAAATGTCCATAAAACTACTATTAATCAAAAATTACTAATTTTACATAAACCAAATCTTTAATAATATTGTGTTGTCTACAAATTGTTGAAAATTCACTAAAACAATTTTTTTTTAATCTATTAATAAAAACTGTTGTAACATATTTTCCCCACACACTAATCTTTTTATTCGTGAATTTTAGGTGTGACTGGTCTAAATTAACAAAAACAGTCAAAATAGCATTTTACCCCATTGAAAACCAAAAATGTCCCCAGTATTAACTTGCAAAACTCATAGTATTTATTGGAAATTGAACTAAAACCCAAATATTAATATTTTCAATTACTAGGGGGCTTTGCCAACCACCGAGGATTACTATGCAATCTCATGTCATTTGTTTCGCAAAAGAAGCTGCCTTTGCTCTCGGATAGAGAAAAATTTATAAATATAAGGAGGATACTTTTCATTTCCATTTGCTGTGGAAACCAACTTGAATTCCACAAAAGATAACAGTTGCAATTTAGCATCCATAAGAAGTTTCTTTACTTTAGTACTGCATTAGCCGGAGTTAGAGAAAAACACTGTTTCCGAAGCACAGGTGGCAGAGCCTAAATCAGACTGCCGAATAATATTCAGGGCGATTATTGATGAACACGTTGACCTGACCAGGTACTCAATCCCCCAATCAGAACAACAAATATTGAGAAATCGGGGAAATCAATGTTGATTCGAAAATAATGAAACTAAAACAAACGCAGAATTGAGAAGTATGCTCCTGCTCCAGGTATTAAGGAGCGTTCCTATAGACTATGTGTTGTGTCACTTGCATTTTAAGTATAGTTAGATATTAAGTCATTATTAAAATGTACTAAATAAAATGACTTTTAGGCAAAAGCCCCAATTTAGAATAAAATAAAGCGATAAAAAGGGGAAATACTGCATTATTCTTAACTTTAATATGATTCATATAATTCCTGTGTTTAGAGAAAAATAAGCCTTATAAAGGATTGTTGAGATCATTTGGACAGTAACCATCTAATACTCTGCTTACATTCAGACACAAGATTGTATTCAGTAGTGTGCATCTCACACTTTAGCTGTATTGGCATAATAAAAAAACTGCCCAACTACTTCGCTCATATAATTAATAAATTTAATTTATAGGGTCAGGTGGGGTAAAGTGGTCAGGTGGGGTAAAGTGGTCATACTCTAATAAATGTTGTAGTTTTTCCTCCCTATTTTTTAATTTTATCGTAAAGGTTTTACATATTTTTGTTTTAGTTTTCAGTGAAGAGGAGCAATGTTTTTCACACAAAATTATAATTTTAGCAAGACATTGAATGCCAATAAATAGCCATTTTATTTTTGTACGTTTCAGTACAATCTTTTGATTCTCTAATGAACTTCTCTCCTACATTTTGTTTAATCAAAATCTTAATATATTAGTTATACAGGAGGCTTCAAACATATCTCAAGAACACATTTCCATTGATAGGCAAGTTGTGTTTATTAAATTTTTTATTTTATAGTGTTTTTAATAACATGGGGTAAAGTGGTCATATTACTAAGTTTAACATATTCATGGTAACAATGAGTTTATTTAGGCCTAATATTTAATGATTGATTATTAAATATTAATTTAGAATAATAAAGCATATATTAATTTATCATAGTTTATAACATAAGATAAAGTAAACAGCATTAGGCTTAACTTTTACATTGCTTGGAATGACTTTATTACCCAGGTAGCACAAGTACATGGGATTCGCATGGGCCGACGTGGGACCCACATGGGATAGCTGGGCTCGTGTGGGCCCATCTGCCCACCAACAACCCATGTTGAACCCAGATGATCAATTTCGTTGAATATAACGCTTAGAGTTACTTAATGGAAGTGATTTTAGTGTTACAATACTATTTTAATAAGTTTTCACTCAAGATAAAACAGTTTAATATTCTGATTTCTTATTTATTGGTTATTTCAAAGTGAAAAGGAAATTCACATAGATTGACATGGTTCTATATGGTCCCCCCCTTATGGAAATTCATGGTCTTCCCATTAGATATCCTCGAAGAAGATTTCAATTTCAACGCGCATGCGTACTACGTCAAAGAGACTATAATTCCTGTGCTGGTTCCAGAGTATCATCAAAACAACAACACGTTTTTCCGTGGATTTTTTAAACAGCAAAATATATTATGAACGAAATAGGTACGTACTACTTCATTTAAATTATGTGTATACATTTTATACAACTTATTTCAGATAGATGCCCCGTTTTTTCTTTGTTGGTACTATTTTGAGATTATATTCAAATACCCGCAATGCAAATGCAATGCTAGTTGAAATGTAGGGTTACGATACAGGTGGCTCAAAGCGGTTTCGAGGATAAAATATAGCATTTAACATTTGATAATTTTTTTCTAGAATCTTTTTATGAAAACAATCATTATTTGGATGAAAATATGTATGGCGACCGCCAGACTCGTTTCGGTGCCAATGCGTACATGGTACAAGAGTCTATTATGGATTAATGTTGTTGTAACCACACAAATTTAATCTAAGTTATGAATTTGCTATTTTTTTACATTGTTATCAAACAAGATTATTTCAGGAACATTTTGTCTTAATCTCTTGCATTGAAACCAATAAAATTATGTTATTCGAATTCCTGTACTATTTCAGAATAACATTAAATCATCTACAGTTGTGTAACAGTAGTGTTAATTAATACAACTAACTATGCTATTTCGACCCTATTTCTATTAACTTGGAAAGAATATTGCATGGGAATGATTAAAAATACACTTGAATGGTAACCCTGTTTTCCCGCCAATTCTGTGGTTCTTTTTGGCAGACCTGCAGGAAGCAATTCTTTGATCAGCAAAACCAATATTTGTTGTCAAGTATGGTTAGCGTAGAATAAATTTTAGAAAAGTGGCCTTGGATTGCTGTTCACCGTAATTTAACTGAATAAAATATATTACCAGAAGTTCCTGTTTATAATTTTTTCCTTTACATTTCAGGTTAGTCTTGGTTCCAAGGAGGGGGACCTCCCAGTGTAGACATGACCTTGAATGCAGCTGAATACACCCCTTTTTCCACTCTACTTGGCCAAGTTTCTCTCCGTCATGGCTCCCACACATGTAAGGTAATATATGCCCTAATTTTAACAACAAAAGACTAGGCCATTTTGGTACTAATAATCCTTTATTGACAGACGATGAGTGATGTTCCTCACCCGAATTTGTTTTTATTTCTCCGAGATGTCAGTTTAATAAACCATATTTTAATCCGTATGGTTTCATAACTAAACTATGGTTTGGCGCAGCTTAGCCATAACTGGCAATTGTGTTCTCGGCCTCCGATTACTTAGCATTCTGGCTGGTACCCCTTATAGCAGTCGACTATGGTACTTGCATGCAAACCCTGGAGCAGTTGATTAAAACACCTAATTATAATTGTACAAAACACAGTGATAACTAAAATCAAAATGAAGTTTAACAGCTATTAGTTTCACATTGGCTGGATAATTTTATCGTTAATTGTAATTTAAGCACCTTGCATATTTTTCGATTATCACATTTGAAGTAAATAACTTTTTAAAACATCGGTGCTGATGTGAAAATCACAAATAAAAAATATTTACAGTATACCGAAATGTGAAATATATCCAAAAATAAAAACTTGCCTTGAACATACAACATTCCATGGTTAATCTGTCTTTTATGGTTGCCTTAATTTTTTGCCAAATCTGGCAACCCACCTCCAAACGGAAATGGAGTTCTTTGGCAACCGAACCAGTTTTTGTCGATAAGCAACGTTTTAGTCTTGCGAATATAGGATTTTTAGAAAAGCTGCGAAGGCCAAAAGTCGTTAATTGAAAGTAAGAATTACAAAATTTTTCATTTAAGTTACGTTTTAAAAAAAAGAAAGAATGCTTAATTTAAAATTCAAATCTTTTGAATGTATTTCAACTATAGACTTAATTTCTTCAGTATTTTGAAAAAGGAATTTGTAAAATGTTAGTTTATAAAACTAAACTTTCTATTAAATGTTAAAACTTGCGATTTTTTTTACTGATAATGTATTTCCATCCCACACAATAAATTTTTAATCCATCCTTATAGTTTCATAATCAACTTAGCGAATTTGAAAAGAAATACTTCTCTTTCTGTTTGCAGTATCTATAACTATACTTATTCCCAGAAGGAGGAAATACTTATGAGAGAAATCGTAATTAGGTGCAACTTAAAAATGCATGTGTTCTATATATTCTGCCCCATAGTTATTATATTTTGGTTTCAATTACTAATTGTATTATCTCCAGTATCTACATTAAAACTATATTTCTTCGCTTAAGCCATTGTACTACGCAAGTCCTATCGCAGTAATATTAGACTTACATGGTGACACGGCTTAAGTGACGATTTGGTGTTAGATCAGATTTAAGTAATTTTTAATAATCTTGTCACACTCTTGTTTCAAACCTGAAAGCTCAAAATCATTGTGTTTCCAGAAATGGAAAAAACTTTTTTTAAAAACAATTGCTTGACGGCAATTAAAGCGACACAACTACAGTCCCATTTTCAAAGTTGAAATAACTCAAACATTATTTTTTGATTATGTCACTTTTCAAGCAAGAATGCAATGTGTTTTGATAATCTCCTTTTTAATGTTATTCAAAATATGTTTTTTTATTGTGATAATTTTTACTTTAAATTATTATATAAAAATGTTTACATTACAAATTTATACAAAAATAATTAAAATGCCAAATTATTCAGAACCTAACCGAATATCTGTTTGACTGTTAAATAGGTGGTACACTGAATATCAGAGCTTCCCTAGTTTAAATGTTCAGGAGGCCTCATTGCATTTTTGGAAAATATGAAACATTCAGATCCAGATGTTTAAAGTGTTTCATAGTTAAGTGTTAGCTGGTAGGGGGCATAATTCCAGTTTGTTTCAATAATTAGATTGCCCCAAATATATACTAAAAAGGTTTTTCCTGTTTGCAATACTAAATTTTGTAAATATTTCTTCAATGAAAAGGTTATGAACTTTATTTTACAAGCCCAATCATGTATGCAAGAAGAAAAACTGCATGGCCGATAAAAACTTTTACAAATCATTGGCATGTCAAATTATAATTTTTTTAAATCCTACATAGAATAAATCTGCACTGCATGCCAAATTTGGAACAGATTGTTTATAAGACCCCATTAGGCAATCTTTTTTTTGGTGGTCGACAAAAGTGAACACAGTGATGATTGAATGCTATAGCTATATTAGGCTTAGCGTTAAGCATTTATCAGAGAACTATTTGCATTATTCTTTTTAAATGAGATACTTGGCGTAAGTACATGATATGTTTTCATACTGTGTCTCGCTGTTTAGAAATGGTTATCTTGACATACACAGTACCTAGAGCGCATATGGCATAGTTCCACAAATATCTCTGCCATGCATGCCATGGTAGAAGGAATACTTTATTGTATTCGATAGGGATATTTGCCTCGTATAAAGGTCTGTAATGTGGCTAAGGATACACCTAAATCCAGTGACTTGGTGGCTAAACGCGATGCTTTTAGTAATCTCGTTTTAAGAATAATCAATTGTCAGTAATTATCTTCAACTTTAATTGGAAAGAAATCCTTAGTTAATTCTATTAAAGTACTAAAGTAATGTGGTTCCAACACCACTGGAGCACATTCGATTACACATTGCTTCTCGGAACGACCATTCATTAAGCCTTTGTCAAAAAACATGTCGTTTCCATCTCCTTTACTTATCTTTTACAAAATACATAAAAGTCGAATCAAGTTTCTATTATTTTACTATAGCATGTTATATTTGTGTGTCAAATCTTGTAATTAATTTTTAAAATCATGCTTTGTTTGACAAAAATCTGGTTGAATATCATCACATACATTAAATTAAGCCTTTTTAGTTGGAAGAGCTGTAGCATGTCTATATGAATAAGTTAGAGTATATTTATTTTAGTATATTAAAAAATCTCATCAATCTGTTCTAACATTTTGTGTTTGATTAGGTTCATTTAAGCTGGTGTACAAGTAGTTGTGAAATTTGAAGTAAAACAACAATATTTGTTTTGGTAGATGTCAAGTTCGATATCAGAAGGAACTGGCAAAGTAACATGATTTTTTGTAAAAGTCATAATTGTATTGTTTTAAAATAAACTGAGTTTAATAAATGTATTTGTCATTTTTAATTTGGTTGACTGCCAAGTGGAGTAAGTCACAAAATAGAGTTATGAGATAAGAATGTTTAAAGTTCGCCCCTCGCTATGGATATAATGTTAAGTGGAATGATATTTAACTCGTTATTGATCAGCCTATTGAAGTAGAACCTACTACAATTTTTCTAAATGATAGTTTAGCTTACCTAGTAGTGGAAATTTTTTTAGTTCATTTTCAGGTTTTGTGACATAACCTCTTGGCAGACAGCAGGCCTATTTGTAGCATTAGATCTTTACTTGTATTTTATTTCAGTTTTTGTGTAGAAAATATTAATCATATTACATTTTAATTATCTACATTACTGAGACTGATTGTAAAATAGTCTCAGTAATGTAGATTATTACATGCAATTTACTATGTTATTATGTATTTGAAACCAATACAATAAGAGAAGCTTATAAATCACATAAGCTTACCAGAATAAAATTTCCTGATTTCAAAATAATAATTCAATATAGAAAAATTATTAAATACAACTGAAAGATATATTGTTGTCATACTCGTCTTGCAAAAAGTAAGAATATAACTATCTAAATTTTGGATTGGGTATAAGCAGATATTTTGCCACTTCATCTTAAGTAAAGACGATGTTCTTTTCTGTACCTAAAAGGTCAGGGAAACTGAACAATTTTTATTGAAATTATAAATTTGTAAAAATACTATTTTCATTACTTTGTACTTAATTTTTTTGTTGTTGCTGAAACTTTACTTTTACCATCTTTAATATTATTATTTGAAAACTCCGTTAGATCTTATGTATTTCTCAATCTAGAATTTTTCAATAACCTTCTAGGAAAAGTGGGGGGATTTTGATCTTAATATTAAGTGGCAATCCTGATTACAATTTAGTTCCACTTTGTATAATTGTTGTTAAAATGCTTACTGTAAATCAAACTGCTGAATTTAAAGAATTTATGTATTTTAAGTCAGTATTTTGATTTACAGCAAGTTAAAAGTACATATCCATACAAGCAAACTATACCAGTAAAGATAAAAAGCATATTTCTTTCCAGATCCATATGGGTTGCCCATCTGGGGTCACATGGATAACTTATATGTGAGGTTTCACTACATGGATTCAAATGGGTTTCTTTACTCTGGCCTTTTTATTAGTTTACACTTTACATAAGGGCTAATGATTTAGCCAACGTGGATCACTATTCTAATCTCCTATAATTTCTTTAAATTGTGTAACTAAAAAATCTATTTGGCGTATTTCAATATTACCAATTTTTCAAATGTCATATAAATAAGAATTTTATAGACATTTAACACTATAAATCGCCAATTTAAATCGAAAGACAGGTTAATTTGAATACATATGTTAATACTACATTATCAAATTAACTTTTTTTTCTTAAAATTGTCACTAAACAAAGTGTTAAAATATTGATGGAATTCTTATATATATTATGACAATAAAAAAATTGGTAAAATATTAGAATACACGAAGTTCCTTTAGATTCACCATTTCAAGAAATTATAGCCATTTAAATAGTGTTCTAAGTTGACTAACTCATTGGCCTTGTATTGTGTCCTAATCTAGAAGGGCCAGTGTGGAAAAACCCATTTGAATCCATGTAGTAAACCCTCACAGGTCCATATAAATTATCCATGTGGGCCCGGATGGACAGCCCATACGGATCCAGAAAGAAATGGCCCCTTTTGTTCTATACTGGCCCAGTTGGGTTGTCCCACATGAACCCATATGGAATTCCCCATACTGGGCAATATAGTTTATCCATATGGGCCCGGATGGACAGCCCATACGGATACAGAAAGAAACGGCCCCTTTTGTTCCATACTGGCCAAGTTGGGTTTTCCCACGCGGGCCCAGATGGAATTCCCCATACTGGGCAATATAGTTTATCCATAGGGGCCCTGATGGGCAGCCCACGTGGATCCAGAAAGAAACGGCCCCTTTTGTTCCATACTGGCCCAGTTGGGTTTTCCCACGCGGGCCCAGATGGAATTCCCCATACTGGGCAATATAGTTTATCCATATGGGCCCTGATGGGCAGCCCACGTGGATCCAGAAAGAAACGGCCCCTTTTGTTCCATACTGGCCCAGTTGGGTTTTCCCACGCGGGCCCAGATGGGAAATCCCATCTCGGCCCAGTTGAGTAATCCCACATGGGCCCAAGTGGGAAAACCCCAACTGGGCCAGTATAGAACAAAAGGGGTCGTTTCTTTCTGGATCCACATGGGCTGCCCAGCAGGGCCCATATGGATATCCCATTACCAACCCAAGTGGGCCCATATGGTCGTGCTACCTGGGTAAGACCTAATATTCAGTGATTAAAATTTGGATAAACTTGTATAATAAAATAATTTTTATTGTCTTATTTTTTTCCTTATTTTTACGTAATAAACATGCCGAGAAAATATGTTAGGAAGATTGTACCAAATTACTCTGATGCCAGTCTACAATTAGTTATGCTGGCAAGGCTAATTAGCTATGCTGGCAAGGCCAGTTAGCTATGCTGGTTAAAAAGGGCATATCCATTTATGCTGTAGCTCAGAAATTACACGACTTTAAGAAGATGGGTCATTAACAAGTCCATGCATAATGGTCCTAATGAGAATCATTAAAAGCTTCATATTCATTGCCCATGTTGGGCATTCATTCGATTGTTCTATTATATCAAATGTATCTTAAATATCCTAATAGCAGAAAAAGTCCATTGGTTGATAAGACCACCAAGACCTGATTACCACAGAATTTGTGAAAACTGTCAACAAACAAATTGACCAAACATAACAATGTCTGTACCGAAATTACAGAATTGCCCATTGACTTCACCAGATCAGTAAATAGATATTCATCAGAATTCAGAACCATCAACATCTGATATATGCAATTTAAATTTTAAAAGTACAAAAGTGTCAAATATGGCTAATACAACAAGTGTATATCCACTGAAGGACTTTAAGCTAATACTGACAACAATATCTCCACCAGTGTCAATTGTACATAGAATGGCTATACATAACTCTAAAGATGAAAACAGAAGAAACAGTTGCACTTTGTCTACAAAAAAAAACAAGGGATGCCAAAAAAGAAGTTAAAAAAAAAGAAAATTATCAAGTCAACAAATTCTTTTCAGCCAATTTGTGCCACAGATATACAAATTTGACAAATTATATTTGTGGGATGTTAGTAAAATATTAAGGGAAGAAATCAATTAAACAGTTTATTGGACAAGATTGAGATAGTAATTAATGGGTCACTTCATTAAATATCTAGAAAAATCCTAAATTGGTGACTACTACACATTTTCAGAATATAACGACATTGAAAAAACAGAGAGTCGGAAGTTATTAAAATATCTTTTTAAAAAAAAACTTTTTACCATAGAGAACACTATAAATTTATAATTTAATAATAATATTATTTAAAATTTAAATAATAGTTCACAAATATAGAAGTTATGTAAAATATTTTTAAGTAATAAAATAGCACTGTTTACTTATAATTTCCTTTTTTATGTCATATTTCTTCAATATGACCACTTTACCCCACCCATGGGGTAAAGTGGTCATAAAAACATGACAAAAAAAAAGATGTAATTAAAAGGTGTTACTCTTAAAACATATTTTTGAAGTGTATTCTAATGTACTCTAGAACAATGTAATGTAAAATAAAATCCAAAACAATAATATTTTTTAGAAATTTTTTCATATTTATATTCCTGTAAAGTTAAAAATGCCTGTTTTTATGACCACTTTCCCCCACCTGACCCTATCTAGTTTAATTTATAGCTAGTTACATGAGTTTAAAAAGTGTAGGGTTATTAAAGTATTCAATTTATTTATAAACAAATTACAAACAGTGAATTGAATATACTGAGATATTTCTACTCATTTCTAAGACATCCCATTTGCCTCTACTTTAAAAAATAAAAATTATCAAAAGTTTAAAAACAATCTTTTGAAAAAGAACATTTACATATTTGTAGGGTACAGATGTAGTATAGGACATTTGGCGCGCGAGGATTTTTTGGCGTGTTTTATTGGGGCGATAAATTTATAGTATGGCAACCCCACCTGACATTGTTGGTATACTCTGATTCTTGTATCGACTTTCAATCTGGCAACCCCATGACGTCATAGCGCTGTTTAACGGCAATTTTTCGTCGCCAAAAACAAAAACGCGCCAAATGTCCTATACTACATCTGTTCCATTTGTAGAACATGAATAACCTTACTAACAGTCGACTTTTGAACTGCAACTCGCTGCAGAAGAGAAGTTTTTTTTTGTCTCGGATCAAATTATATTGCTACATTATTTTGGGGCTGTGGAAAATACAGTTCAAAAGTTTTCTTCCCAATTACTTTAGAGAAAGCAAAAGGAAAATCTACATTCTCACTTGCGTTAAAGTAATTAATTTATGATTATTACTCGACTGGCTTTTTTTTTCAAAATTGATAAATCCTAGCTTACAATAAAACTAATAAATTAAAAACAAATTCCTGTCAATGCAGCAGTTTCAATATAAATTATTGATGAGCCACCAATGGCCTGTCGTAACATAAATTTCTTGAATAGATAGAAAAGGTTGTATCTGTTTCAATAAATACTACCATTTCCGTGTGTAGTACCTCTACTCTTTCCCTAATTCTTAAGAAAACTTACTTTTCTTTTACTCCAGCTGTCAAAGCCTTCTTCTTTGTCTCCTCTATCAGTATAACAGGTGGACGAGCAACATGTCTTCCATCTCTGGTGTAATAATAGTTGTTGGACAGCTTATGAGATGGTCCCTCAGGAAGGTTTGGGGGAGGTGGTGACCTTGAAAATTGCATTTATATTGATTACGTGTTAAAAAGTTCACTACATAACTGCACAAAAAATTTCTCATATTATGTATATATCTATAAGAATAAAAGCAGTGTTCACTCTAGGCATTTTATGAAGGGCGGTCTGCCCTGCCCGCCCGTTTTTCATCTCTATAGCGCCCTCATGTCCCTTTTTTCAAAAATACCGCCCTCTTTTGAAAAAATTCCGCCCCTCTTGCCCTTTTCAGTCAAGCACAAGCGTCCTTGCTTCCCTAGCCGTCTTTAAAAAAGGCATCAATTAAAAAAAATGTGTGTGTAAATTTTAATTAAGTGAATTATGACAATAGAAACACAAACTCCTACGCTTGTTGTATAATCGCAATGATTCCGCTGTTATTTCTAGCACGAGGCATTCCACGAATTCCATTGGTTGCCTGTACCCCAGCATATGAAATGCTATGTTTTTTTTAACGTGTAAATGGTTTGCGGTTACAATATTAAGCTTTTTATTACCAAATTTTAGATTTAAGTAGCCTTTTCATCAGTTTTGTAAGGGGTCTGATTAGGGATACTTACAAATTTGGTTTTTAGCAAAAACATTAATTTTTAAGTGTCAAATTTTGGTTTTTAAGTTGTATCTTCATAAAGAGACATCAATTTTGTACGGGTCTTTCCTTTAAAATAAGCCCCGAATCGCCAATATGCAGCTCTTGCAAATCAGAACTTTTTTTTTGGTCACGGGTCCGATATATCAACGGGTGGCCATGCCCATCTCATTTTTTTTTTTCAAGTGCCCTTTTAAAAACAAGAAGTGTTGTTTCAAAAACAGGGTGCCCTTTTACAGCCATCAGCACCCTGCCCTTTTTCATTTCTAGAATGAACACTGATAAAAGAAAGTGTGTCTTCCACAGCACGTAAATGTCTAAAAATGTATATATAAGTATGTGAGAACATTGATTCTTGAACCAACATACTTTGGATGACTCCCAGTTTATTCAATACTGCTTCTAGCAACAAACCTCAAACCAGTTCAAGCAATACACATTAGAGAGCAATTGCCACTAATGGAAAATTTCACCCACAGTTTTAAGCTTATGCACATACATGAGCCAATGTCATCAATTGACAACGATTTAAGGTCCCGGGAAATTGTTGTCTCCGTCCCTCTACTCTTCAGAATACCAATGGTACTCCTTCAGGCTGTCGTTTGGGGCACCACAAACTCACGATTCCATATAATCATTAACTTTTCAGTTTGAGGGGATACAATAGATTGAGAGAAATGCAGGCTGCTGGATGTTCAACCCTTCAGTTATGCAAAAACTTCCACCTTCCCAAGGATTATAGTTATTAGGGTTTCTAGCCGATTTACACCATATCACAATGTGCGATAAATACAAAAAAACGAGCGATAAATACATTTGCTTATAAATTTGATAATGCGATCGATCACTTTCTTTTAACGAAAGGGGAGATAAATGTTGGTTTGGAATCTATTTCAAGTTGGGCTAGTTGAATTAGTCGTATTAAAGCTACACTACACAGCATATTGTTGACTATTGGTGACAGTTCAGGATCTATAATAAAGGAAAGATCCATGAACACTGTCCCTGTACACAGTGAAGGGACTAAAGTTGTAGATTAAATAATAACTTTATATACAAAATGCCTCAAACACTTGCATCTCATTATCATAAACAAATGCATCTTATTGGTTGTGGTGTAGAAGTTTAGAGTACCAGATCAGGAGTTTACCTTGTCATCTAACCATAGTTTAAAATTATGAGTAATTTAAAGTAGCCGGGTAACCAAGTAGCCAAATTACGAGTAGAGTTCCAATTTTTGTATTAATTGCACACAAAGTTAATAAAGTTCAAATTTTTATCTCAAATAAGTTATCTCTTAATGAGCACAACATGTTAAAAATATAGATTTATAAAGCTCTTTCCTTACCTAGTTGCAACGAGATCTTGAAACCTTAAAGAATTCTTAAATTTCCTCTGGAACGAAAACAAATTAACAATAAATATCAACGCTTCAAGAAACAAACTCCAAACTGTAACGAGTATAAAAAAAACTATATTTTTCATATAATGAAAATAAAACATAATGTGCGCAATGCTTACCCCTAAAAAGAAATTTCGAAACGATCTTAAAAGAGGTGCTAAATCTCTTGGGGGAACAGAAGGCATTTTTAACACTTTAAAAATATATTAATTTCCCCAAGGATAAAAGGAGCAAATTTTAATAAATATTACATTTCTTCACTTCAGTTATTAATATCAGTTTGCGTATATTAAAGTTTCATATATAGAAAATATAACAATATTAATATTAATTATGAAGCATAATACTCATAAAAAATATTTGTACAAATAAAGTATTGTACTTAATTAATATAAATATTAAATATATTGAGTGCATGCACGAAGCCAAAGAAAACAACTCTAAATATTTATATTTTGGTTGGCAACAATTACCATTTTCTTGAAAATCAGCAAGCCGCCGAGGCATTTCTTTAAATTTCATTCCTGAAATTTACTTCTGCCATCTGAAATTTGCATTTGCTGACTAAAATATAAGAAAACATGGATAAAGTCAAACTTGCTCGTGTAAGTATTTTTTTAAATAACCCAAATACTTTTTATTTGTTAAGCGCTTGACGGTCCTTAAGCCTATTGTCGATTTCCACGTGTGATATACACGAATCGTGTGTAAAGAAGCGTTGATATCTATCAATATTTATTCATGCAATAAATTCATAAAAATTTGCTATTTGTAAAGGGGTTTTGAGTCTAAAACTTATACCATACCCTAAAATAAAATGTAAAGTTATTTATGAGATTGTATGCAATAAGGATAGGTATATATGAATTATTTATGTAGGTTACATTTACATATTGAACCTTTATCAGTTTCAGTACTTTATTTATTGCCTTAAAAATCGCTCCACAAACATTTTTTTAATTACTGTTAAAATATTTCCAAATCTGTATGAAGTAATTGAATAAGATATGTCATTAGTTCTGGATTTTGGCGAATTAAAATTCAGACACTTGGCCTTATCACATATTTTCAAACTGTCCCGTCTTAACATAGGACCTACATATTTGTGTTATCTAAAGTTAAGGGTCAAGGATTCTGCTTAAAATACACTGACTGGTTCCCCTAATTTTTTGCCAAAACTTGACTACCCTTTTTAGCAAATCTGCAGGGGGGGGAGAGAGAGATGAGAGTTCTATGATTAGCAAAAAATCTCCAAGAACGTATTGGGGTTGCGAATGACTTTTTCAGAGAAATCACAAGGGAGGACCGTTCAGTTAAGAGTTAAAATTTATTGAATAATGTACAGAGATAACGTACATGGAAGAAAAGCAAGAATGTTTAGTGAAACATCCATGTTTTGAAAATGTCAGCCCAGAGAAAAAAAACTGTATTAAAATGCATTGCACGGTTCACCATGCTAACTTTTCTGAAAAACCGATATTCACAGCGCTAACTTGTTCTTCATGTCCTCCTTGCAGGATTGCCAAAAATAGCTAACCCCAGTTGCTCAGTTGGTAAGGCGTTCAGCTACTAATCATAGGATTGGTGGTTCGAATCCGTGAAATGGACTTGACACATAGAAAAGTAAAAAAGTAGTCATCTTGCGATCGGAGGGTTGCCAGCTTCGCTACAAAAATACTAGAAAGTCGTCCAGAATATCCAACAAATTATACTGTCGTGTATACAGGACTGGTGCACGATAAACCTGATCGGGGTCCAAAGTCCTGACATCTATTGAAGGTGTAGGGTGCCAGTTCAGGTGTTTCCTCGTCATCTGACCATGGTTCTAAAATAATGAGGTGTGTGTATGTGTTCCCGGGTCTTTCCTTCGAGATTGACCCCGAACCGTCGCCAATAGCCCACTGTGCAGCTCTAGTGCGACATTAATTAACAAAACCAAACCTCCTTGGAGGATTGCCAAAAATAGCTAGATTCGGTGAAAATTCAGGCGGACCGTATTAACCCATAGTTTTTATTATCTAATTTTGAATTCAATTGGTTATATTAAAATATCATTGAGATAACATTATTTTGATTTTAGGTCACTAAAGTATTGGGAAGGACTGGCTCACAAGGACAATGTACGCAGGTACGAGTAGAGTTTTTGGACGAGTCAAACAGATCCATCATAAGAAATGTCAAAGGACCCGTGAGGGAAGGGGACATTCTTACACTTTTGGAATCTGAGAGAGAAGCCAGGAGGTTAAGATGAAAGATTAGTTTTTTACAAAGTAAAAAAAAAGTAAGTATCTACAGATTATTTTATTATTTGTGCTACATTTAACAAGTGCTTATATAGTATAGTGTGTAGGTCAAGCACATAAATAAATCAGATTTTTAATATGAAAGGTGATAAGAATCGCTAGCAATACTTTATGTGTATAAATTATTCTATGATCAAGAAATAAAACCATCTTCTGTTTTGCAATCTTGCATATGGTTAATAAAGGTACGTATGGGCCTTAGAAGTCCCAAACTCCTTATTGTCATTGAAATGACTTTCATTTAAATCATTTTACTAAACCACTATTAATTACAAATTGTTTGATCATATTGTGAATTAAAAACCACAACTTTATATCCGAGTAAAAAACACTTAGCTACTTTGCACCATGTTAATTTATTTTAATATTTTTTACTAAGAAGGCTAACTTTTCTTTAAAAATGTATTCAAGTTTGCATTTAAAAAATAGCCAAGGTACTATTATTTGCATTTAAGGTCCTTGAAAAAACTCCTTATTTTTAATTTCGGAAAATGTGAATACTTTTTTTATTAAAGTGTGCTTTGATTACACTTAATTTGCCAAAAGAATATATATTTTTTTGTGTTTTTTATAATGATCTTTCAAATTTTAACTAGTTGTATTTATAAAGTAACCAATTGCGTCTAATTAGCAAATGACTCATTATTTTGACCAAAATTCAGAAAATACAAATTAAAACAAGAAAAAAATATGGTATATTTTTTTTCTTGCTTTTTTGCTCATTTAAAGACTTATAAATTGATAACATAAGAACTTTTTATTACAAAACAACAATGATTTTTTTAAGTGTAGTTTGGTACAAGTATACGAGACTGCTATTTTTATAACGTTAACTGACTAGCATGATCACATAAAGCGGTGTCCACTGTAGTTACAATCTAGCGGATTTTAGTATTTAAGGCTAGAATATACATACGCTGATGAAAACAAATTTCAGAATATCTTTACTGGCGTATAAATAACCCTTTTGCACAATTTTTGTTTTGCCAAGTAATCATCACACCATCAACATGAAGTCTTCAAAAAGAAGTTCATTTTGTAATTGATAATCATTATATAACAAGTAGGGATGAACTGGATAGTGGTTTTGCCGGATATCCTGTGCATATTATATATCGGATATCCGAACTAGATTTTGCCGGATATCCGGCAGTTTATTTTTTATGAAAATAACTTCTCATACACACTAGAAAAAACGGAAATCGGTCAAAAATTGAAAAATATTTTTTTTATTCTGTAATATTTCCCAATTCCTTATCTTTAAAGTGATGCCAAAATTGAATAAACATTCAAAAAACTTGTTTATTTACAAAGGGTTATCTAGGGTGCTGCTAGTTAATGGGCGTATGTTTTGTACATTTTACACGTAATTTCTGAATAATTGTAATTTTACCATATGCCCTTTCATTCCAAACATAACAACTCAAGTTTGCTTAAAATTATGAGAAATTTATTTTTTAATTCAACTTTATATTAGTTATGAGATGTGATGACCCTCCACCATAACGATTCGTTAAAAATATAATTTTAAAGTAAAAAAATTGTAAAAAAGTGTGTGTTTTTTTAAAGTATCTATTGGTTAAAGGGAGAATCTGCACACTGTGAATACATTGGTAGAATTTTTAGGAAAATACCTAAAGCAAGAACAAAGAAAATTGATTGCCACAAAAAAAAATCTCCGATGTTTTATTCATCCGGATATCCGGCACTTTAATTCCGGATATCGGATAGTTAAAAAACAGCCGGATATCCGTTTCATCCCTAATAACAAGTGCACAATTAAGTTATTGTATAGTTTAATTTTAGTTAAGCATATTTCAATGTTTCCAGTACAAGTAAAAGTTGTCACTTGCAAGTAGTAGTCGAAAGTTTGGAAATAAAGGGGAACGAACACTTGTGTTTAAAGGAAAAAGACCATGTTCTAACCATGCTAACTCTACAAACTACCTTGTTTCATATATGCGAGTAAGCCCTAATTAGTTTTAATGCGCTATGGGTGAAGTCCTGTAACGAATTATTCACCTACATATTTTTTTTTTCTTTTTAGATTTGTTGCTGGAAGTTTGATTGGAACATCTGTATGACACTGTAAAGCAAATAAAGCTTGTTTCAGCTGCACTTTTTGGTTGTCATTCTAATTTGTTTTCGTAAGCTTGTGTTTCCTCTAGATGTAGTGTATCTTTGAAAATCTGTTTTCAGTAAGTGATTGGCTTTAAAAATCTTAGATTTTAAAGTATCTGAAGTATTTTCATAAAAAAATTTTAAATATGTAGTTTGCAAATAATCTAAATTATTCAATACAAGACACCTTTAAAGCAGACGTGCCTTTATTATCGAACAAAAATGTTTCCTTTATTCAAAAACCCTCTATAAATATATTTATTGGCATTTATGCTTTATTTAAAAATAATCATAAGCGTATTATAACGTTCAGTAATAACAAAATAGGTTAACTTAGTCATTTTATATACAGTATTGTACCATATTTTTTTGGTAATATTTTGTAACTGATAAAAGTTTTGATTAATGAAGAAATGGATGGAAAAACCAGGTATTTTTTTTTATTCCTATAAAGAGGAAAATCCTTTATAGATTGGTGATAGAGCCAGACATCTGTAAGAAACCTACAACTCTTGTTTTTGCAGTGAATTAGTTTGTTGCTTGGTTGGGATCGCTATCCATGTGGTCAGCCATTCATTTGTTGAAGTTCATTATGCAATCTTTAAATTAAAGAATATTTTTTGAGGTTTTATGTTCATATTCTCGTTAATTTTGGATAACTGGCAATTCTAAAGCTAATGCATACGTGTCGGCTCAGTGTAACAAAGGTATACTGAAACTGATTAAAATACTGTTTAAAAAGTACAACAGTCCAAAAGAAGAAGATATTTCTGTTTTACCCAAATTTGATAAGTGGAACAGTCTGGTTCTTCACCCACCCCTTCCATGCATGAAAAGAAGCATTTTAATCACAACTTTGCAAAGCCCTATCACATTAAAGTCCAAATTTCATTAATACTTTTGTGATGAAACTAGATTTGATACATCTTATTTTTAGTTAAGTTTATAAAAGGATTTTATTGAGCTTTTTCGGAATTAGAATATGCTTTGTATTTTTACATTTTAATGAAAAGTTGTTTTTTTATATCAGATTAGGAAAGATATGTTTAATATAAGTAGAAATATTTCTTTAAAAGTTCTTGCAAGTTGCCTGTTTTTGAATGAAAGGAAACGAAGTTTGAAAATGCCTAACACATTTGGAAAATCTTTAGATCTGTTTTTGACACTTTTTTATTAACCTTTGTGTTAGAAATGCTTGTCTCTAAAGGTGTATAGTTTAAAACAGTATTTGAAATATATTTGCCTCGCATACACTTTGGTTTGTTATTTCAAATATTTTTGGCTTTTATTAATTCTAGGATCTACTCTAAACTTAGAAAAATATTGATTCTGGTCTTCAACACAAACTTACAATATTCAATCCTTTCTGTTATGATTATTTAATATGAGTTATGTACAGGGCTCATAACACTTATTACATATGCAGTGTTCACTCTAGGTGTTTTTTGAAGGGCGGCCCGCCTTTGTTTTCTCTCAATTGCGTCTTCGTGCCCCTTTTTCAAAAATTCCGCCCTTTTCAGTCACGGCACAAGCGTCAGTGCTTCCTAGCTGTCTTTAAAAAAGGCATCGATTAATTTTTAATTTAATTAATTTTTGTGTGTAAATTGCAATTAAGTTAATTGTGACAGTAGACAGTTTTTTAAAGAGAAGAATGGTTTGGGGCGAAGTTGCAAGTCTAGGCATTTTATTACCAAATTTTAAATTTAAGTAGCATTTTTATCAATTTTGTAAGGGGTCTGATTAGGTCTACTTACAGATTTTGGTTTTTAGGGAAAACATTCAGCAAGTGCCCTTTTAAAAACAAGAAGTGTTTTTTCAAAAACGGGGTGCCCTTTTACTGCCAACTGTGCCCTGTCCCTTTTTATTTCTAGAGTGAACATTGACATGTTCCTAGGGCGACATTAAATTTTAAGTTTAACATGAGTGATAAAATTATAAGGAAAATGCAATAGAGCAAAAAGAGATGTAAATAAAAAAAAGTTATATTTTCTACATAACAATACAGCTAACTGTGCACTGGCAAATGAAAATCTCAAATTGTATCTGCTCACTCATTAAATATTGGACATGCAACCATTGGATAAAATATCGTTGCTCGTTACCAACTTTGTCAAGTGACAATTTGGAGATTCTGTACCGAGTGGAATGCAATGAAAATAATAGCTGGACAGTTGCTGATTTTTTAGTTACTCGGTAGTGCCAGGAAAATAATTTATAATCGGAGATTTGATTACTCATTCACCGTGACTTTTAACCAGCAAATTCAAGAGTTTTAATAACTATTGGTTAAATAGTGTACAAGTTATGCATTAATGATCCCTATTCCCAAATCATAGCATCATAAACACCAACTGTCTGCAAAAATTTACCATTTCTTTTCCAGTTTTATAACATCAATTCCATTCGAAGGCTGCATATATTGAGATGGTTTTGCATTGAGTATAACTCTTCACAAGTAGATTTAAATAAATATGCTTGTAATTTTTTTTCTCCATCATTGAATGTATTGTAAGTTGTTTGTTACTTTTGGCAGAAATAGAGGTATATCATATAAATCAGTGAATAAAATACAATG
This sequence comes from Troglohyphantes excavatus, assembly GCA_963932185.1. Classification (NCBI taxonomy): domain Eukaryota; kingdom Metazoa; phylum Arthropoda; class Arachnida; order Araneae; family Linyphiidae; genus Troglohyphantes; species Troglohyphantes excavatus. The sequence goes on from OZ010675.1 coordinate 53,639,841, forward strand.
GATAGCACATTCGTTTTGCTGCAGCTCCTATTAAAATTTTTGAAAAAATAATTTCATTAAATTTCCTTTTGAACTATAACATTATACTATTTCAAGTATTATTTCCACCAAATTTTGAAGAAAATCGGAATATTATTAAACTGCAAACATACTTTTTAAAATATTTTTGTAGTGTCATTTTTTAATTATGGCCCGAATTGAATTTTAGAAGGGATGCTACCTACTACAGAAGATATCTATTTTTCAAATGCAATGTAAATCGAACAGTATTCAATACAAGATACTGGGAATTTATATAATTACACTTGCACCTGCTACTTATTAGTCTTCCTCTGAACAAGCTCTTCATTTACATTTGTTTCCGATACAATGCATAAACGAGATACGGTGGTCCCGAAGGACAGAAATTGCTTACAAATAGGCCTACATTCTACACCAATGTGATTAATTACATTTGTAAAGACAAAAACAGTAAGCCTGCTCCTAGTTAAACAATATTATGAGAGTTGCAAGACCCTATCGGCAGACTTTTTGTAACGGCCATTACAAAATGAAAAAAAATCTTTGGTTAAATAGTTACAAGAAAAGGAATGTGTTTAAGCATGGGGATAAGGGACTTGTTGCGAGGCCTGTATGTACTAAAGGTTTAAATTGCACCAATCGGGGAATTTGTGTTTGGAAAATTGGTTGAGAGTTTAGTAGGCTCCCTGCTATAATGAAAAATAAAATCAAGACACAAAATAACAATATTAATCTTGTGTACCTCTATTATCTAATGATACCAAAAATACTGTCCATTATTAACCCTCTGATGGATGAACGACTTAAATCGTCCATGGATTTCCAGTTTTTCTAGCAATACACAAATATATCAAATCCAAAGAGTTGTCGTGTCTTGGAAGCTATATCTGTTAAAATATATATAATAAAGATGCTTGGAAATATAAAGTAAACAATTTTGCCGTTTTCCTAAATACTCGGAGGATTAAAAGTTAATACATGAAATTGCAAAAGTATGTAGTTAATTTCATAAGCTACTTTCACTTTAGGATAATAGGCTTGTTTAGATCAACATAAAAATTGCTGAAATGTTTTCATTGGGACCAACGAAATTGATACTTGGTTGAAATCAGTCATTCACAAAAGTGAAATTCATAGGAAAATTACATGTCTGATAATAGTCTACTTCGACAGTGTTTTTTTGCTCATACTTTGTTATTTTTTACTTGTTTATTAAACATTTGAATAGTCATTTTGTCTAAGTGGGTGATGTGAGATCTAGTTAGCATATTTTTCACTTTAAATTAAAATTTTAGTTAAAAAAAATACTTGTTTCCAAAGGTAAAAGCAGTAAATATTCTTTATTGTTAACAGCTTATATAATTGCACAATAAAATAGTAATAGTGAAACATGAATACATATAGTTCATCAAATGCTACTTATGAAAATCATTTAGAAAAAGACGAAACATTTTTAAAATAGCAGCATTAACTTATACACTTGGCAATAGTATAACCCTTGTGTAACCTTATAAAATGCATCTAGACTAGATATTCTACAACATACTATTCATTTCTAAAGAACTAATTGATTGCATATAATTTGCAATTTTTCAGCACAAATTATGAAAATATATATAAAAAGTTTATAATTCTAAAAAAATAGTTATACATGATTAGAAGAATTAAGGCATTCTATAATCATTTCTACATATACTAAGATTCTGCAAGATTTAAAATCAACTTCAGAGAAATTACGCATTTAAACATGTATAGAGAGCTCTGTTTCAACTAAGGTTTTCATCAAAAGGAAACTTAAAAAGCAAAGTATATCAAAACATTAACAATATACATAGAAAAATTTAAATGTTTACCAGCCATGTAACATATACAACATCGTTAAAATACAACAATTTTTATATAAATATTTTTGTGAAGAACTGAAAAAATGAATTCTTTAAAAATGAATTTCAGTTCTCTTTACATAATTAACATAGACATGTACATCAATTTGTAAAGCTTTGTACATGCCTAGTCAGCTGCCTAGTGTTATATTTCCACAAATGTGCATGTTTGTGTAATATGTATAGTGAGTTAGATATTTATTTGCACCTCTAGTGGTGATCAGTATCACTTGCATTCATAGTATTGTAATTGGACGTTGGAATATCAACCGATATATTTTGCAGCCCAATATCTGCATTTATTTTCTTTCGTGTGGTGAAGATGTCCGAAACGAAAAAGGCCTGCAATTGTAAATCCATATTAGTTAGTATCCACTCACAAATAGTCAAATTATAAAAAGTACTATACCACAATGAAAATATCTTATAAATCTAAACTGTTAATTTCCTCAAATTATGTTTAATATATGTTAATTAATATTTAAACCATACCTGTAAAAACTTACAAAAAATAAAATTGTATACTGCTTGGAACAAAGCTCATAATCCATGTATAAAAAAATCGTGTGGAAATAATGATTTCCGAAAACAAAAACAATTCACTTTTAGCATATTAAAAAAATAATAAGGTAAATATTAGTCAAAAATGCCCCCCAAAAAATGTATACGCCTATTGATAGTATATATTGGCACTACGGTATAGTTGTCTATTTATTTTAGATAAAAGATGTACATTAAATTGAAACAGCCGTGAAAACGTAATAGTCCTCAACTTCTCTATACAAAACAGTACAGGGAAAATATACTATTTGATTTATCAATCGTACAAGAACCACTGATTAGATATTGTTGGGACTTTCAATGGTAGATAGCTTGTGAATCCAGTGTGAAGGAAAATTACAATTTGTAACAAAATAAATTTAAGCTTACCAATTTCTTTTTTTTTAAGATTGTATGGTACAAAAGTTACTCTAATAATTTTGTTTTATTATAAAATTATTAAATTAACATTTTTATAAGAAAACTTTTGGCCCAAAACTTATTTTAAAAATATGGAAGTAGTCTATTAAAACAATATTTAACCGCTTAGGTTTATTAAGTAAGATGTTAATGTAATGAATTTGAGATCTTTAAAAAAAATTATAGTATTTTTTCCCCTTTCAAAGCATCAATTAACTAATTTTAATAATAATATATTAGTTATTACTCTATAACACAATGAAAAAATAAGATAAATATATTATATATTCACACAAAAAAGTGCTAAAACATACCACAATTACTGCTACAATAGCACCTTGAAGAAATCCAACTAAAACATCACTCCAATGATGTTTATAATCTGAAATTCTTGATAAAGCAGTAAACCACGTCATCATTAAAATTAGAAACTGAATAAAAGGCTTCAGGAGTCTGTTGGTTTTGCAAAGCATACACACTTGTAGATATATCTATAAAAAAAATGATAAAGCCCATAAATATAGTATTAAAATACAAATAGAACGTTAAAATACGCAATAAAAGTCCGTCAAATCTAGACATTTTTCGGGAGAATACGTCTCCCTTCATCAGCAGAGAATGAAAAAGTCTGTGTAATAAAATATAAATAAACCCAGAAATTTAAAGTGTTGCCAAAGAAATAAACAAAGACTATTTCAATCGGTTGGAGTTAACTATTGTGTGCCAACAAGCAAGAAATACTGGGACTGCAAATGTTTCGTTGACAATCGAATCAATATTGCTAAAAATATGAAACGCCTCCAGGAAGTCAAGTTCAACTGGAGATTTGGGTTTGCAAATTAAATGTGGGTTAGAAAAATTAAATATATGACCATGTTCCCAAGTGTGCTTGGCAATGGAAGACTTCTTTATTTCTTGTTTAACAGTATGTGCTTGGTGCTCCTTAATACGAAATCTCAATGCTCTCTTTGTTTGACCGATATATGACATGCCACATTGACATGAAATCCTGTATATGCCCCAGTTATTCAGATCGTCAATAGGGTCTTTAAGTTGTGTGAAGGTGATCTTATTGATAGGTGAAAAAATAACGCAATGTTCTATAAGACGAGTTTTTATCTCATAAATATAGTATAGCAAAAATAGCATTCCTCTGTAAACATTAAATTGTACAATTGAAGTAAGGGGACACCCACTCGCTCTTGACTTGTATCTTTCAAACCTACTTTTTAAATTAAATCTCCTTTATTATCATGATAAAATCTTTTAAACCAAAATGTGAAATTTCTAACCCTTACATCATTTTGTAAAAATGTAAGAAAATTTCAATTATTTTTCTGTTGACATTGTAGTTAATAAATTCGGATTATCATTAATTGTGTATCCAGCTTGGAAGGAAATACAAGTATATTATTAATTAAAATAATATTATGGATGAATATACACTTATTGAAATATTTAGTTTTAAATTGTGAAATAAATTGCTTAAAAAGCTTCAATTTGCAGATTAGCAATGTCACTATTTCATCAATTCAATTCGAAATTCTAATGAAACAACCATTAATATCTTTACATAATATTATCAAGCCATAAAATCTGTATTGGTGAAATAAATTGTGCTTAATTATTGCAATCGAATGAGAAATATTAACTTTAAAGGGATGTCATTCGCTACACAAGATATCAACTTCTTAGTCTTCCATCCAAAATCCTATTAAAGTAATATATACTACCTTCATAGATTTTACAAACCAATGAAATAATTATCGAAATATGTACTAAATCAATTACACAGGTCTGCAATGAAAAATTTGTCTTAAAAAAGGAGATTTTCGGATGCTGGGCGAATAAAATTTACATCACACACAGTTTTATCATAAATCGCAAGCATAATATGTATGAATTTTGTATATTTATGAACAATGTAATATTACTGGTTTTGAACTTATTAAACATATTTATAAGTTTTAACTAATAATTTGCTTTAAATTAACAAAATACAGTAAAAAATTTAACATTTAAGGTTTTTCGAAGAAAAAAATACTTTACATATTTTTTCCTGAAAGTGAGGTATCAATACAAGCCTTGGGCCCCAGTTTGTTTCGTTCACGTAGAAGAATTAAGACAGAGGTTTAAAGGTAAAAAATAACAATCTTTTAGGTTGGTACCAATGATTTCTGTACCTATTGAACATTCCAATCATTTAAAAAGTTTCGTATACAGAACACAAATGGCCTATGGATAGCACATTGCTTGGTCAATAGAGTGATTAAACGAAATCCTCATGTTTCCTTTGCGATTGGGACAGCCGTGAAAGAAAAGAAAATGCTATAAAGGAAGAATGGACAAAAAGGAAGACATTGGAATGCAATAAAAAATATTCAAAAAGAAAGTTTGATAAATCCAAAGAAAGTATTACTTCCACCACTTCATTTTAAATTAGGCCTTATAAAACAATTTGTTAACACATTACCAAAAAAAGGAGAATGTTTCAAATATATTAGTGAAAAGTTAAGGGGTTTATCCACAGCAAAGCTGAAGGAGTAAGTATTTGTAGGACTCAGAAAATTTATGAATAATAATAATTTTAACTGAAAATGGAAACAAGCGAGAGAAAAGCCTGGAAATCTTTCAAAATAATGGTAAACAGCTTTTTTGGATACCAAAAATATTCAAACTACAAATCTATTATAGAATAAATGTTAGCAAATTTCAAGATATTCAAAATGAATTTCAATATGAATTTAAAAGTTCATTTTTGCCATTCCCACTTGAACTATTTAGGTGCAGACAGCAAGAAGCAAAGTGAAAGATTTTACAAAGACATAAAGGAAAAGGAAGGAGGGATATCAGCAAGATAATAGACTATGCCCGGATGTTCAAAAGAGGCGATCCGCAGCAAGTTCACAAGAAGAAAGAGTAAATGTACCAATAAGCACTTGTAACCTTTTTCATAAATTCATTTAAATCATGACAGAGATAGAATACAAATGTAAAGTAAATATTTATGAGGCGATTAAATAAAAATAGAAATGTTACAATAGTATAATTTGAGTTATTTTCTCCAAAATATGAAATCATTTTGTGAAAAAACTTTACTTAATAGAAAAAATGGATTTCATTTTTGGTATAAGCACCGGAAATATAAAAATTAGTTAATAAAAAATAGCATTAATCATATAAATAACACAGGTCTATGAAAAAATACTTTTTGAAAATTTTTTAGTTTTATTAAGATTACAATGCGCAGTACAGTCCAGCACACAGGATGTCTCAGGTCGGGGAAACGTGATCAGCAGATTCTCGAATCCGACTTTAATCTAACCTTCTCTTCTCCTTCAATTTTAGGCAAATATTATAATTGACCAGTGTATAAGCCGACCCTCCTACTTTTTGAAGAAATTTTTGACTTAAATTTCTTGGCTCATACGCGAGTATACAAGATAGGTATCGTATGGTAAGAGACGAGTGGTCACATGGATTTAAAACTTGAGTTTTATTTACAAGACTGTAGGTCTAGTAATTTTAAATTTTTATCAGACAAAATGTTCGCCAGAAAAAACATTAGTAATGTCTAGAGTTCTAGCGTTAATTTTGCGCCCTGAATACATACAAGTTGGCTGGTTACACATAAATATGGTGTAAATTAAATGCTGATCAAAACATAAACAGATACTTTTAGCAGAAAAATTGTTGAAAATTTCTGTTGGTCTTTTTTACAAGTAATATATTTTGAGTGTTTAGATTGCTTGTAATATTAAATTTTCAATCAACCAAGAAAACAACAGTTCCATTCAAGATCTCAAATATTGGAATAAATTCAGCGGTTTTAGATATAAAATTTGATCATAAAAATATATACAAGGATAACTTTAAAGCTATTCAATATAGAGATTATCCACATTATTGTTACTTACCACTGTGTAAACCATTGTATAAGCAGAAAAAGATGAATGACCCGATGGAAAAGAAAGCCTGAAAAGTTTTTAAATCCTAAATTACAAAATATTACTATTTCATAAGAAAATAAAACTATTTATAAAAAGTTTACATGTGCACCTGTCGACTTAAGAACATTCAAATTGTTGCAATTTTTTTTTTACAAGAAAAATGCTATTAACTTGTAATGTGAGCATCAATGCAAATCACCATGTTCAATTATCGCATTTAACCCCATCTTAGCTGTTGTATGATAAAAACTTTACTTTACAAAACTAAAAATTAAGCACATTTTAAAACCAAAATAACAAAAAATATGAGCTAAGTAATTTTTTATAAAAAATTTCTAATTTTTTTTATTATTTTGCAAAATGAGCTAACAAAAAAAAGACATTCTAATTAATTTATAGTTCTCTCTGCTGAGGTCCAAGGTTTATATGTTTACAGAATGTTTTTTGTTTATAGTTATATGTTTACAGTATGTTTTTAGTCCTATGTTCATAGTAAATTATAAGTTTATGTATGATTTTTGAAATATCGAAAATTATTATTTTGAAATAAATAAGAGAAGCCTTTTTAATTAAGTTATGCAAATGTTCATAAATCATTTAGTATACTGAAAATCATAACAAAAAATAATTCATCTTAACAATTATTATAACTTAATTAAACAGTGAAAAACATAGTGTAAATAATCTATAAAAATTGGTATTTTTTTACATGTACTTTTACCACTAAACATATAAAAAAGATGTTCAACTATTGTTACTTACAAGTTTTATAAACTATATTTTTAATAAATATGAAAAATCATAAAATATAATTAAAATCACAGAAGAAACAAGTTTTAAAAGTGGATTAATAATTTGAATAAGTTCAAAATCAAATTAAACAGTCAAAAAGATTCTTATCAGCAATTTTTAAAGTTATTAAAATTTAAAAATTTTCTTTCTTATTTCAATTAAATAGGAAATCTATTACCTCATCACATTTTCTTTTCCCTGAAAGTTTTTTAAATTGATTTTGGCTAAGTTTGGTGTGCTGATTTCAAATATGAAAACAGTTTTTTTTATATATATCAGCTGAACTTTTTAAGATATAACAGTAGCAGGGCTCGCAACACTTTTTACATATGCCCCTATGGAAAAAGGGACCAAACTCCTTTAAAAAAGGACAAAACGGGACCTACAAAATTTAAATCCTCATTAAATTTTAAGTCATCAATGTGAGAGTGACAAAATTATATAAGAAACGCAATAAAACAAAAAGAGTTTTAAATAAAAAAAAGTTAAATTTTCTATGTAACAATACAAGCTAGCCGCGCACTGGCAACTATCGGACATCCAAACTGAACTATTTAGTTGTGTGCAACTGAAAAATTCAAATTGTATCTGCTCATTTAGCAATTATCGGACATGTAACTATTGGACCAAATACTATTTCGCTCTATACCGCACTAACAACTTTGTCAAATAATCGACAATTTGACGATTTTGTATGGAATGTGAAAATTCATATTTTTTAAATAAATTCATATTTTCTTAATTGAAGTTTGTGCGATTTTTCATCTTTACTTTGGCGATTAAAAAATCTGAAACGTGGCAGCACTAAGTTTAATGCGATCAAAATGATAGCAGGACGGTTGCCGAGTGATTTTTTAGTCACTCAGCTGATTAAAAGTTGCAGTGCAATTATTGGTTGTGCCAGACAAATTATTTATTTAATTTCCAGTTTTATAACATCAATTCCATTCGAAATTCTTCAAAGGCTGCATAATTTTCCGTGACTGAATGTATTATAAACTGTCTGTTACTTTTGGCAAAAATAAACTTATACCATATAAATCAGTGAATTAACATATAACGGGCAGCGCACGCATTCTGTTGTAGCAATAAAACTATATTTAAGTACATACACTGAATCGTTTTGACTCCTTTCACTCATTTTTCCATTACCCCTAGTAAAAATTTGAAGAAAAAAAAATTCATTTGAGTTTTCTTTTGAACTATAGCATTCTACTATTTCAAGCAAATTTTCTGACCAAATTTTTGAAGAAAATAGGGACATTAATAAAAAAGTTAGTAAATTTGTGCGAAAATACTTTAATATATTTGAAGTAATCTCATCTTTTTTGTAACTTTTTGAATTATGGTCCGAATTAAAATTTAGCAGGGATGCTACTGGAGAAGATGTCAATTTTACAAATAAAATATAAATTGAACAGTATTTTTCTAATTACAATATGAGATACTTTGAAATATATATAATTACAATTTACACTTGCTATTTATCATTCTTCTCCTGAACAAGGTCTCCATTTACATTTTAGTTTTGATACAATGCATACACGAGATCCGGTGGTCTTGGAAGAAGATAAATTGTTTACACATAGGTCTACATTCTACATCAATGTGATTAATTACATCAGTAAAGACAAAAACAGCAATCCTGCTCGTAGTTTAATAATATTTCGAGAGTTGCAACACCCTATTAGCAGAATCAATATAAATATGAAATAAATGGTGATTTTTGTAATGGTCATTACAAAATGAAAAAAATAATCTTTGGTTAAATAGATGAGGGAAAAGCATCAGAAATGTGTTATCATAGGCATAAAGAGGAAAAAATGTTTTTGCTAAAATAAGAGGAAAAGAGACCATATTCTGAAAAAACAGACTTTTAAGTACTTCAAGTAACAAAAAGGACTTTTAGGGAAAAAAGGGACCTGTTGCAAGGCCTGCAGTAGCGTTATTTACGTTTGCATGTCAAATTAATCTTAAGGTACAGCTTTAAATTAAAAAGCTTCGACGTAGTTTTAAATTAAACATTTGCCTGGAATTTTTAACTGATTTTGACTATATTTGGTGGGCTAATATTAAATATAAAAACAGTTTTTTCTCTATCAGCTCTACTTTTTGAAATTCGTTGTAGCTAAACTATTGGCATAGCCAAGATTAATTTGGCATGTAAACATAATTAACACTACTGTCATATCTCAAAAAGTAGAATTGATAGAGAACAACTGTTTTCATATTTGAAACCAATACACCAAACAGTCAAAATCAACTAAAAAATTCCATGCAAAAAACTGTTTTGGCCAGAAACACATTGCTTGATTTGTAGATCAATTGTATATGTTTACTGAAAAGTTACAGATGATTGTTATAAAATAAATATGCTAATTAAATTAAAGTATAAGGTACATAATTTTTTCATCTGTAAATAAAGGTATTATAATTATAAAAAATAAACATTATCATAACCAACCTAGCTTCTCGAATGGCTTTTAGATTTTCCCCTAAGCAAATAGGCACGATGTACGCATGTGGATCACTAACTAGAGTACAATTAATTGATGGCTTGCAAACGTCTAGAAAATGAGGTCTTAATCTTCCTATGCTGTATTTTGCGATATCTGTGGTTAATTGAGACATGCAAGCACCAAAGAGAAATACACCAATCCTCGTGTAAATTCTCCATATCACTTGTGGTACAGGACGTCCTAAAAGGATATAAGTACGCCCCCTGGTTTCTCTTTTTGAACTTGCTTCATTAACAAACTCAGTTAAAGTTATCTGAAAGATAAAGAGAAATATTAAATAGAACAATTTGGATTATTAAATTGTACAAGATGAAAAACAGATAATCAGAGCATAAAGCAACTAAAATTGTGGTAATTCTGCAGTTGATAAAAACCTTTTTTTTATAAGCTTGGGTCAGAGCCTGTCAGATTTAAACAGTATATTTACAACAATAATATGAACAAGGCCTGACTACTAAATAGGAAAATAATGCACCAAAACCATTAACTTACATTTTTGATGGTTATACTTTACATTTTTTTTAGGGGCTCCCCAAACAGGGTGGCAACAACATTCTGGAAAAATAGTTCCCTGATTTCCATGATGGTGTCACAAAAATGTCCCTGATTTTACAATTACATTAAGAAATGTTGCAATATATGCTTTGTATAGAAACAAATTATCCACCAACAAAAATACTATAAATATATTGCATTATAAATGAAAAATAAGCAATACTTATTGACAGTTAAAATAATAATTTATGGATACAACACAAATTATGCAATTGCGACAGACATTATAGTAATTAAACATGTTCTCTGGAAGCAGAAATTGCAAAAAAAGCAAGTTTTTTCAAATTATTTCTTTTGTAGATAATTTTAAATGTTTTATATGCTTCATATTCCCTATTCCAATCTTCAATAAATCCAATATTATTAGCCCATCACATGTTGCTTACAATTCAAGGTCCAACACACTTTGCTTTTGCTTCTCCTTCCAGCAGTGGTTCATGTTTTTACAAAAATAAAACTGAAAATGTGTATAACTATGCTTTTCTATCTTAAATTCCTATTCAGAACTAAAAGAAAATATTGACTATTAAATTACCCAGAATTGAGGGCATAACAGACGATAATCGCCATTTTAACGATCCAAATTTCCCTGATTTTTTGTGACATTTTAAAAATTTCCCTGATATTTCTTGAATTAAAAATTTCCATGATAATTCCCTGATTTCCAAGTTATGTTGCCACCCTGCCAAATAACCAATACTATATAAATATTTAACATCCTTAACATAGTTGTCTAGTAACTTTACCTTAAAAAATTGAATTACAAACTTTAGTAACTAACAATTTGCCACTTATTCTGTTAAATTTGTTCATATATTGGAGAAAAAAATAAAGAAACATATAGAATATATTCATTACTTATTAATAGGTTTTAATATATAATTTGTTTAATTTTAATGCTAATAAAGAGTAAAGGTATTAGTGCATGTCAAAGTTAGATTTCATGTCCCATTGCTTCAAGATCTTCATTGGGCCTCGAGTATGAACATACCTTTCTCAGTGGGTTGAGGAAAGGTATTTGTAATTGTATGTTCATAGTGTGTAAAATTATGTAAATATACTAAAGTGATAAATTATATAATCCAGATATGATAGATGGCCCATAAAAAAGGTTATCAAACAACTTAAAAGAAAGTGTGCTTTAAAAACATATTTATTAAAATATATGAAAACATAAGCTATGACAGTAAAAGTAATCTGCTAGAAACTTACTATAAATTTTAGATATTTCTATAACTCTTTAACAAAAGAACATAAAAAAGTTAAATTTGTTTATTCATTTAAAAAGTTTTCATTTATTAGAGCTTTTTAAGTATCAGAAATTTCAAAAATAAGACAAAAATAAGTTTGTAAGAACTTTATAAACTTTTTTTCTTGTCTTATATATACACTTTTGAATTACAGTTTGGAGTCATAGTTAAGTGGCCTAAAATACAAAAATAGTTTCTAAAAACAGACATATGGGTAAGAAAGAAAACTATTCAGAGTTGGATAAAGTTTATACACAATCTATAATTTTTAATTTATTTCAATTTGTTATTAATTTTTGGTAAACAAATAAAACTGTAGCATATTGTTCTTCAATTTGCTAACTTAATTACAAATTATCTTCAAATGCAAAATACAATCTTTTTTCACCATCTAAAATGACTTAACGGCATACATGACAGTGAAGTTAGTTAAAATGACTTAACGGCATACATGACAGTGAAGTTAGTTATAAGTGATGGTATTATAAAACTTATTACATTGTTGAAAAAGAATAAAACGAAGCGTATAAAATAATATATTTCAGATTCATATAAAATTTTTAGGAAGATAGCACTTGCGATTTTTTTAACAAAATAACAATGAACTCCATCATCATATTTTAAACAAAATAAATAAAAATTCTAGAAATTTCACTAATTGAGAAAATTCAAGAAAATACATGTAAATAAAGACACATTTTTACCACTGTGACAGGAAGAAAAACTCCAACTATGTAAAGCACTGTGTTTGATATAGTGGATTCCCTAAACGGATATCTTATACTGTCATCATCACAGTTGAATCCTCTTTTAAATGGTTCTCCATGGAGATAATATAATAACACAGGAATTCCAACTGAGAAAGAAAATAAAAAATAGTGATAAGAGACAAAATATGCCAGAAATCATCAACAAAAATAGTTTATATAAATTTTTTTTAACCCTCTGAGCTGAACGACTTAAGGATGGATTTCCAGGTTTTCTAGCAATACACATAAACTTTAAATTCACAAAAATATCCGATGTTGAAAAAATTTTCAATTCTAAAGTGTTAGGGGGTTGGAAGCTATATATATTAAAATAATAAAAATTAAATATATATATAATCAGTGTTCACTCTAGAAATAAAAAGGGGAAGGGCGTTGTTGGGAATAAAAGGTCACCGAGTTTTTGAAAAGGCACTTCTTGTTTTTAAGGGCATTTAAAAAAAAAAAGTTTGGGTTGGCCGTGTCCACCCATTGACACATCGTACACGTGCCCAAACAAATAAGTTCCAATGTTCGTTGACATTGCGCTAGAGCTGCATATTGGGCTACTGTTGACGGTTTGGGGTCTAATTCTAAAGAAAGACCCATACAAAATTGATGTACCTTTATAAATATACATACTACTTAAAATAAAATTTAACATTTGGAAATTAATTTTTTCCTTAAAATCCAAATATGTAAAGGTGCCCTAATCTGACCCCTTACAAAACTGATAAAAAGGCTACTTAAATCCAAAATTTGGTAATAAAATGCCTAATCTTGTAACCTCGCCTCAAACCATATTCTCCTTAAAAAAAACACAGGAAAAACTTAGCAGTTCATATGCAAGCACAGGCAATAGATAGGATTCGTGAAATGCCCCGTACTCAAAGTTAAAGTGGAATCATAGCGATAGCACAAAATGCGCAGTTACAAAGGAGGTTGTTTATCTACTGTCATAATTCACTTCATTCCAGTATACACACAAAAAAAATTAATCGATGCCTTCTTAGACAGCTAGGGAAGCAAGGACGCTTGTGCTTGACTGAAAAGGTCAAGAAGGGCCGAATTTTTTCTAAAAGAGGGCAGCATTTTTGAAAAAGGGACATGAGGATGCTATCAAGATCAAAAAAGGGCGGGCAGGGCGGACCACCCTTCAAAAAACGCCTAGAGTGAACACTGTATAATATACATGTATTGGAAATATAAAGTAAATTATTTTTCAGTAACAGCAACTTTACAATTTTGCCCTTTTTCTGACCGCTCAGCGGGTTCAAAAATCATTAACCAGACATGACAATTAGGATGAGCATATTCTCTGTATTAATATCATGACTAACCAAATGATATATACCTATATGTTTAGTGGACAAAAATATAATCTTAAAATATTGGGTCGCCTTGTTTGGTGTAGGTGCTGGACTGCAGTTGCCTAGATAAGACTTGGTTGTATTTGTCCACTACACACATGTCTTTATGTATAGTGTATAATTAAAAAAATTATTCGTGGAAATAAAAGCATCCCACCAATATGAGCAAATATCCTTTAATACTAATAAAATCTTCAATCAATTACCCCCATTATTGGGACGTGGTTTGTATTCACTAATCGAAGAGCCATTTGCAAAAGCTAACATGCATAAATAACGTTCATGTAGAATGGGCCTTAGCAGTGTAAATATCATTTCCTCAGAAAAATCGCCAAGGAGACTGCTCAATGCATTTTCAGCTAATTTTCTTTTAAATAATCATTGTAGTCATTTCAATTGAAGATATTCAGACCACAACGATGTTCAATCCTATAGAAATCTTTAAAAAATTTAGCCATGTAAGATATAAACAGTTTAGATATAAGTGAAAACACCGATTAAACAATACTGAAAACAAAAATAGCATCAATTAAAATAAATTACAAAATTCTTTATTAAATTCGTCTTTGCAATAATCAGTTATTTAACCCTAAAAGAAAGATAATTAAACGATCTATATTACTCTTTTTTAAATTGGAAATTAACATACCAAGCATTCGTAAAATATCGACAAAATATTGGATAAAGCAATTAAAATTATTACTTCTAAATTAACTCGTATTATAGCAACTATTGCCGTTTAATAAAAACTTCATGTTATCACACTCTACTGATAAAAAAGTAACTAAAACTTACCTGCAAGTAAAATAACTAAGTCAAGACAAATCTTGACAATTGCTCTTCTGTCTTGAGGCATTAAAATAGAATAACTTGTTAACTACGATTCTACAGAACTGAAAGTACGAGAATTGAATGCAGTATTGTTTAAATGATTATGATTAATTAATTATTGACAAAAACATGTTTTAGCTGATCAATGATTTCAATGTTTACACTTTGCGTTGCGGTGTACATCCGGTGCCAAAACTTATTTAAAAATTACATTTGTATCCTGCGCATGCGCATTAGTGGGGAAATATTTCCACACCTAAATCGCAAGAAACTCACACTGTTAGCCAATCATGGGCATGTAAACAAATCCTTGAAATCCAATGAAATAAATCAAAACAATTCGTTCTGGAAATGAGCAACGGATATAGCCAAACATGCGCTGAAAAACGTACGGTTTCTAGGAGTAGTTGTAGGAATTTAGTGACAAATGACAATGCTTTGTGTGTCTGTAAAAGGTTGCATGTGGTTATTCAAAATACGCCCTGAAAATGAGGACAAAGGAACCGGTTTTATTTTGTAAAGCAACTCAAACAAAAAAAATCTCAAAACAATGAGCACTCATAGTTTTTAAAAACATTTTTATCTTGGTGAATCACTTAACAATATAATTCGAATTGCAATATGTCATTGCAGTGGAAAAAGTCTGCTTCTACATTTTAAGGCCCCATTTGAAACAACTTTTAATGACGGACGAAATGATGTCATCGAAAAGCAACAAACAATAAAATAAGTGACATTTAAAAAATTCTATTGCACAAATGCATTCCTGCATGCATGACAAAATTAGAACAACGGAAATTCAACTAACGATTTTTTTTTCTTAAATTTGTTCTAGCAGAATTTTTTAAAACACCAGTGGCGGCCCGTGGTCGAAAATGTTAGTACAGCCGAAATCATGTAAAAACCCCTATTTTTCACCATACATGAACGGAAATTCTTTAATATATATTTTTAAAATCAAAGTTTCCTTTCAATTTTTACGAAGCGATAAAAAAAATAGAAAACACTTAATTTGAAAATTAAATCAATCCTCCTTTCTTTTAAACTTTGCGAATCAGTTAATTTTAATATTAATTTAAGAAACGAAACAACAATACACGTCTAAGCTTATCAGGAAAACTATTTCCGTTTGGAGAGATTCTTGGAAATTGTCGGTTTCCCCCCAGCCCGCCCCGCCGATTCACGCACAAGCCAATCAATTAATCGCAGTCCCAAGTATATCAATCACAAGTCCGAGGCTTTTCCTCACCAAATTCAAGGGTTTAATTTGTTAAATAGTGTACAGGTTATGTATTAAACATCCCTATTCCTAAATCATAGTGACTAAACAGCAGCTGACTGCAAAAATGTATAATTTCATTACCAGTTTTATAACATCAATTCCATTCGAAATTTTACGAAGGCTGCATATATTGAGATGGTCTTGTATTGGGTATAACTCTTCACAAGTCGTTTTAAATATTTTTTTTTCCGTGATTGAATGTATTATAAACTGTTTGTTACTTTTGGCAGAAATAAACATATATCATATAAATCAGTGAATGAACATATAAAATGCATCACATTCTTTTTATTGCAGCAATAAAACTATGTTTAAGAACACAGATTGAATCGTTTCGACTCCTTTCACTCGTTTTTTCAGTAACCCTAGTAAATATTTGAACAAAAAAAAAACCCATTTAGTTTGAATTTTCTTTTGAACTATTAGCATTCTACTAATTCAAGCAGTATTCCAACCAAAATTTTTGAAGAAAATCGGAGCATTAATAAAAAGTTAGTAAATTATTGTACAAAAATACTTTTTAAATTTTTTCGTAATAATCTCAAGTTTTTTTTTTATTTTGTAACTTTTAAAATTATGTTCCGAATTGAAATTTAGCAGGCATACCACTTACTGCAGAAGATGCCTATTTTACAAATAAAATGTAAATCGAACAGTATTTTTCTAATTACAATATGAGATACTGGGAATATATACAATTACAATGTATATACAATGTTTTTTAAACACAAGATCACGCTGTTCTCGTTTATTTTAAAGAACAGGGAACCAAAAGAACGAGTCGTTATGTTGTCGCCTGAGCGGCGCCAACGGAGTGTAAAGGGTTAATATTCTGCTTCAAGTACAATTTCAGGGTGGCAACAACATTTTGGAAAAAAAGTTCCTTGATATCCATGATGGTGTCTAATAATTTCCCTGATTTTACAATTTTATTAGGCAATGTTGCAACACATATTTTGTACAGAAACAAGTATCCACGCTGCAACTATCCAATAAATATATTGCATTATAAATGAAAAATTATACGCAATACTAATTGACAGTTAAAAGAATAATTTATGGTACTTATTAAAAGTTAAAAGAATAATTTATGGTACTTATTAAAAGTTAAAAGAATAATTTATGGTACTTATTAAAAGTTAAAAGAATAATTTATGGTACTTATTAAAAGTTAAAAGAATAATTTATGGTACTTATTAAAAGTTAAAAGAATAATTTATGGTACTTATTAAAAGTTAAAAGAATAATTTATGGATACAACACAAGTTACGCAATTAAACATGTTCTCTGCAAGCAGTTAATGCAAAAACAGCAATGTTTTCAAATTATTTCTTTTGTAGATAATTTTAAATGTTTTATATTTATGAAAATGCGCATATACTTTTTTAAAAAAAATCTTTTTCAGAACTAAAAGGAAATATATACAACTAAATTACCCAGAACAGAGGGCATAATAGACCATAATTGCCGCTTTAATGATCCAAATTAGAACATTTCCCTGATTGTTTGAGAAATATTAAAAAATTCACTGATATTTCCAGATATTAAAAATTTCCATGATAATTCCCTGATTCCCAGGTTATGTTACCACCCTGATTTTTTTAATACAACCATCCATCCTAAACGTATCCAAGAACACTGGAAAGATAAAATATTTAAAAATAACAAAAACGGGGGATATAACTGTTCCATAAAAATAACGTAAATATCAAACATGTTCCTCGAGTGTAAAGGGTTAAAATAGGTTGATTTAGTTTGCGAATTTTTAATCCTGTATGTTCTTTCCATTAAATTTTAGTGCCCCTTTAGGTTGAAACCAAACATATAAAAAACGTTAGCAATATTAAATTTGAAAAAATAACGGATGCTTATTTTTATTTCTTATAATTGATATCCTCCTCTTCCTTTTATTAAAAACAATTGTATAAAATATTCTCTATTAATAGAAAACATGAAATATAAATACTTGTATAAATAGCTAACTTCAGAATATAAAATATTATTTACAATTTAGCTAATTGAAGTAATTCTAATAGTATTTACCATTATAATAAAGTTTCATACGTAGTAATTAAATGTATAGACAAAACTGAAATGCATAAAATAAATTTTAAGCTTTTAGCACTATTTTTTTAAACTTAATAACACATTTTTAAACTTTACTCTTACCAATATAATTTTTTGTTTGAAAAATATTCTAATAGATGGCAGCACTACGAAACAAGAGCTATATATTCAGAACATGTTGCCACGGTTTCTGGGTAAAAAAGTATATTTTTCATAAAACGAATTTTTTCTAAAATATTTAAATTTTCTCTCTATTTTAAAAAAAAGTAAGCCCTAGGGGGGAAAAGTAAGTACTAGGGGGAATTTTCCGTTCTTTCAATGTTATTCAGATCGTATCTCAAAATGTAATAGTCCTAAAATTACGAAATTAAGTGAATTTGTTAAGAAATGTTTGATAAATAAGAAGAATATATTTTTGTTTCAATACTGTTATTAGTTTATAAGTTATTTAATATTAAAGTCGTCGTTGATAAAATTTCGCTTACAACTAATTTTGTCCGTCGAGTTTCTGAAACACTATTAAGAGGAGAGATCCAATTTTTTTAGGGAGTGTAGAAATAGGTTTGAACTGGAAATCCAAGTAAGCATTTTTTTAAATTCGAATTAGTTTTGGATTTATACATTTTTGAAACATTTAAACACGCTCCACTTTTTGAAGTTTTTTCACCCTCATTTTTGAAACGTGATTTCTAAATTGCTATAAGTCATTTAAAATTACATATTCTCTTATTCAAAAAAATATATTAATGTTCGTTAAAACTTCTTCTTTCTGATGTTATAAAGATTATATTTCTATCTTTACAATTAAATTAGATATGGTCAATTAAGATAGGTATAAAAAATAGCGAAGAAGGATAAAAATGTCGGATATTTCGAGAAAATTTTAATTTGCGACTTTTTGTCTCATTGTTCCGCTTGCATCTCAAAAAGTAAATGTCCTAAAATTATGAAATTATGCCAGTTTATTAAGAAATGTTTGGGTAATAAGATGAATATTTTCTTTTTTCAATACGATCAGTATATTAGACGTTATTTTATGTTAAAGTCATGATATTAGAAAATTTTGAAAACAATTCATACATTTTTGGATACTTGTCTTTCAATTTTCAACAAAAAAATAAATAAAAAATTAGGGATATAGATTAAACTATTGGCTACAAATGATCCAGAGCGTTTGTGAAATTTCGATTTAGTTTTGTAGTTATAAATGTTTAAATAATTGACGAAATGTCTGAAATAATCGTCAATTATACGGGTAAAATTTTAAGTGATAAATTAAAACTGCTCTAAATAGTTCAAAAGTATACTTTTTTCCCGTTAAAAAAATATAGTTATGTTCGTAAAATCTTTCTTTCTTGAATGGTATCAATACTGAAATTCTATCTTAAAAAATAAATTAGATGTAACTATTTATGTGAAGTACTATAAATATTATTAAAAGATACTCCGGAAGGAAATGCCAACATTGGCAAAATGCCAACGTGTATTTGGCTGCCAACGGCGAATTATTATTAGCGCCAATTCTCAATTATCTTACTTTATATATAAGTTGGCGATTAAGCCTATTTATTTTTGGCGCGTTTATGCTGTTGTTTGTTTACACATGTTTCGCTTTTCAATGAGCACAATTGCGTTGAAGCAGTTCTACAGTTGAGTTTTTCCAGTTATGGGGGGGGGGGGGGGGATTGGGGGGAAGCATGCCCCCCCCCCCCTCAGTAAACTTGAAACCTTAAAAGTTGGGAATTTCGAGTTTTAAAAATCTTTGAGTTGGGAAAATTTATGCCTCGGGCAAATTAATATTATCAGCAAAGGAAAGCGACGGACTACTAGAAATTGCCCAACTTTTATTAAGATGAAACTTAAATTAGACCTCAAAACGGACCACTGCATTGGAACATGCGTGCGACAAATCAATACTTTCGAAAGAACTGTTTAATATTACCTATAAAAAAGCTGAAAATGTCTTATAAGTTGGAACTGGGAATTTTTTTAGCACTGTTGTGTTGTGCAATTTCGAATAGGTAGGTGTGGTCTGGTTAAATAACGTCACACTAGAGCTGCACATTGAACTATTGGCGTTGGTTCGAGCAAAGTGCCCTTGATTTGTTATTGGTACGTATTTACTTACTACATCAAGGACGCTTTGGTTCGAGGCCTTTCTCAAAGAAAAGACCCGGGAACGATGCCTCATATTGTTAACAGTGGTCAGATAACGAGGATAACACTTCAGCTGGTACCCGATGTCCTTAGGTTGGGAATTTTGAATCGTTCAAGTTCGGAATTTCGGATCGTTAAGTTGGGAAATTTTTTGTCTCAACATACTAAAAATAAATTTGTGTGACGGCACTGCCAGTAATAATTTATATAACTAAAAAAAGTATTGTTGTTAGGACACATTGTCATTGCCTACATTGTATGAAGCCGGTATTGGTTTGCGAAGCAAACTAAAGAGGATTGCGTAGCAATCCTCCGGGGGTTGGTGGAGCGTTAGCGGAGCAGGGGGCGGAGCCCCCTAGTATATAAAAAAAAACGATAAATATGTTGCTTGTAAATAAAAGATAAAGGACATTTATTTTACACTTCCAAACTTAGTTTTCTTCCCAATGTTTTGCCTGCAAGATATTCCAGTGGCGGATCTAGGGTCATCCAAAGGGGGGGTCTAATTATTATTTTTTTGGTGTGTATATTCCTATTTTCGACGATTGCCGTTAAACGGTATGTGTAAATTCCGCCTAAAAAATCTTATTTTGTTACCTTGGCGAGATAAATGCCTCCAATGTAAAGAAGCAACCTTGTTGTGTTTTATTCTGGTACAATGTACTTTTTTTTTTATAAGAATAAATTTTGTCTCGACGCCTTCTGATAATAAAAAAGGGAATGTTTTGGCCCACCACGCTGCTCAGAAACAACTGGTTCACCTTTGGGACAGTTGTTTGGGGTATTCCCACCAAGCCAGATTTAGAGTTAGTGGACCCCTAGGCTAAATATGTGGTGCGAGCCCTAAACTACTTGGTGGTATGAATACCCCTTTGTAAATCGAAATGGGGAGGGGAGATCGGACATTTTTTTAAATGCGAGAATTGAAAATTTGCAGACTAAATAATTTTTCCAGTTTTAATAAAATTGGGATGCACTGTTTTTTTTTTTTTTTTTTTTTTTGTAAATTTCCAATACTATGTTGAGCAATTTCAAGGTATTTCAATGGAAGTTATTAAAATTACAATAAAATATTGTACTCGTCTCCGTATTATTCTCAAATTCCCATGAACAGAATAATGTGTCGAATAAAAACAACTGATTTCCAAAAATAGTAACACAATGCCATTTTAAATTATCACAAATTAAACGCATATTTTAAAAGAATATAAAAGTATTGTGTTATATATATGAATTTAACCTAAATTTAACAACAAATAAACTTGCTCTAATTGCGCAAATAATAAAACAAAATCACATATATTATAATTTTATATTCACGGTTAAACATTGTATTTTACTTAGTATTTGCATCACAACAACTTACAGGGTTGACAAAGTTGGCTTAGTAATTTTTTTTGGCTACAATACATATTGCGTGAAAGAACAGATAATGTTCGCAGCTGAATTTACCTATCGATTTAGAAAAACGAAAAAATTTGCGCTGGAAATTCCTTATACCGATTTATTGAGAATATTTTTATTTCATAAGCAAACGTAAGAAACAATAAAACATCAACATTAAAACATTAAAAAAAGGACAAATTACAACATTAACAACATTATTACAACATTACACAACACATTAAACAACATTAAAAAATAGGACACCAAAAATAGTTTCATGTGAAAATGTACACGAAGAGAAAAACAAATACGCAAAAATTTTGACTAACGTTTAAATATAAATCGAATTTTGTGTTTTAAAATATTAAATTAAATGTTACAAAAATTATTTTTTAAGTCTAATTTGCTCTTATTTGAATCGTAAGAGGAATCTTGAAGAAGAGGGTCCATCATGCGTGACTGTGGTGTGGTGTGACATGAGGAAAAAGGGTCTCGGTGATTACGTGACGTAGCAAAAAGTTCCTGAAACATTCCTTTCACAAACTTTGACATAAGAAACTTTTTATAGAAATCACTATATCTTTCTAATGGGTTAAAATACATAGAATGAAAGTTTTAATTACTATTTTTTAACTACATAAATTTAAAATGAAGTAACATAAGGGAGGAGGGGGGTGTACAAAAAGGTGAAAAACATTATGACATAATAAAAGAATGCAACCTAACAGTGCAATCAATTATTTTTATTTGAATTTTAATATAATAGAGATTTTAATTTCGGAAATATATATTCATTGATTGGTTCCAGATTTTTTTGTCCAGCCAATATGATTTTTTCTTTAATTAAAATTGGCTTCGGCTCCATTCAAAATAATAAATTACTTTAAACTATGCAAAGGAAGACTTTACGATTTTAATAAGAATACCAACTAGCAGTTACTAGTACTTGCTGATCAATCAACACAAACTCAGACAAATGATTGACATACAAACACGTCAAATTAAAGTTTAAAAATATCATCATTAAGCATGTTCAGTTCTTTGATTTTTTTTTTTCAATTTACATAAAATTTATGTTTTTAAAAAAATACGATTCAAAGGTATTTGGTTCGGTTTTCCTAATTTAAGCTGAGCAACTATCATATAAAATGTTAAGAATTGATTGTCAAGGATAATGTGATTCCGGTATCACTACTTCATCAAAATACTTGAATAAAACCCAATAGTATTTACAACTGCAGTCTCACTTTTTGCATCGCTTAAAATATCTAAAATTACACGAATAAAAACACAAAAGAAAGAAAAATTACCTGACTATCTCACCCAGCTATTAATGAAGCAATAGCATAGATTTCGCCTTTTCCAATGTTTTCGGTCATCAAAACTAACCATGGTGACACAAATTTTTATTTCACTCTCGGATCCACGGACCCCTCATTTCTACAGCGATCTCCCACCTCCCTTAAAACTTTTAACGAATGACCGTACTCGGATGATGCAACAAAGGGTTTCAGTTTTGCTGTTTCTGAGCATTTGCAGTGTCAAGGTCATCTTGATAAGGCGAAGAGACGCGTAGCCCCCCTCCCCCCGAAAGAGAGGGTCATAAAACGATCTTCCCCCAGCGAAAAGACGCGTAGCCCCCCCCACCCCCACCCCCAAAACGAGGGTCATAAAACAATCTTCCCCAAAGACTCACTGGAAACTCAAACTGTGGGTCTCAAAGCGAAACCTCATAGCTAATTTGGCAGAACAATTTTTAAAGAAAAAACATCAGAATTTTTTTTTAGTTTAAGTTAAGAGGGGGCTATACCCCCTTTTAGCCCCTATATAAATCTGGCACTGCTCTAGGCAATGTGTTTCTGGTGTCCAAAATCATCTTTATAGTGCAACAAGACGCGCGTAGCCCCCCCCCCCCTTCCAACCCCCAAAGAGAACCATAAAACTTGGTCCTTTCCTCAACTCCCTGGAAACTCTGCTTAAACTATATGAGGGGCCATAGCCCCTCTTAGCCCACAGAAATTATTTTCCAAAAAAACATTTTTAAGAAAAAACATTTTTTCTTGATTTTTTTTTTTAAAAATTGTTTACAGCCCAAGGGGGGGGGGGCTATAGCCCCCTTTAGCCCCTATGTAAATCCGCCACTGAGATATTCTAAAGATGGCGGCAATACACAGAGTAGATTTTACCGTGAAAAAGGATGTCATAAAAATTATATATATTTTTAATTTTTGAACTTAAAAACAAAAACAAAAAAATAGATGGCGGCACTACATAGAGTAAATTTTACCGTAAAATAGGATGTCATAGTAAAATTATATATATTTTTAATTTTTGTATTTTTTTAAAAAAAAATTCAATTTATAAAACCAGAAAAATTGTTCCCTTTGAAAGAATTCGTCTTTAAAACATAGGGAACCAAAAAAATTTTATTGAGTTATCCAAAAGTAATTATAAAACTAAAATTATTGATAGATGAACACTTGTAACAGCTTTGATATTATGCACAGAATAATATAACCTCAAAATTAATAAACTAAGTATTATAATTCGAATAAAAAATGCAGGGCTCGCAACACTTTTTACATATGTCCCTAGGGGAAAACGGACCAAATATCTTTAAAAAAAGGACAAAAAGATATCTACAAAATGTAAGTCTTCATTAAATTTTAAATCACCAATGTGAGTGACAAAACGCAATAAAGCAAAAATGTTTTAAATTAAAAAAAAATTATATGTTCTATGTAACAATACGGGCTAGCCGCGCACTGGCAGCTATCGGACATCCAACTGAACTATTTAGTTGCATGCAACTGAAAAATTCAAATTGTATCTGCCCATTTAGTAATTTTCGGACATTTAACTATTGGACAAAATATCCTTTCACTCTATACGCGTTAACAACTTTGTGAAATAATCGACAATTTGGCGATTTTGTATGGATTGTGGATATACGAGTTTGGGCGAATATTTATCTTTATTTGGCGATTTCGAAATCTGAAACGTGGTAGCAGTGAGTTGAATGTAATTAAAATAATCGCCAGATATTTGCTGAATGATTTTTTTGTTACTCAGATGATTAAAAGTTACAGCGTTGCTTGTGCCAGGCAAATAATTTATAATCTTAGATTTACATCAGTCACAAGTCTGTAAATGTTCTCTTTCCAAATTCCCTATTGATTCCAATAACTATTGATTAAATAGTGTACAGGTCATTAAACATCTCTATTCCTAAATAATAGTAATATAAAGAGTAGCTGACTGCAAAAATGTATCATTTCATTTCCAGTTTTATAACATCAATTCCATTCGAAATTCTTCGATGGCTGCATATATTGAGATGGTCTTCTATGGACAACTAGAACGGGGCGGAGTTTAGCCTTGTTTGTGGGATTTCGAGCACGTGCAAGTTGCCGATTACTGGTAAACAAACAATAATATCGCTTTTTTATATTCAAATTTTGCATTAATTACGTTTAACTTGCTTTTTAACATCATATTCTAAAAAATAACATCGAGCTTTTCAATATATTAGTAGTTTTGAAGTAAATTCTAACGCTATCCCACAAACAAACTTGCTCTGACGTCAATGTAGGCGTGGTCATTCTACTTGTCCGTTAAGTATAACTCTTCACAAATCGTTTTAAATAAATGTGTACATATTTTTTTTTTCGATGATTGAATATATTTTAAGCTATTTGTTACTTTTACCAGAAATAGATATATATCATAGAAATCAGAAAAAAGCTCGTTGGCGATAGCCCACGTCGGTCGTGTTTCCGATTTGCTCCCGCTGACACAAAGTTTTAACTATGCCTAATCCTGATTTCTCCACTTTTGTGGAAAAAAATCCGAATTCGGATATGATGACGCTATTCAATAATCAAATGGCAGCGCTTGATCGCTCCATTGCTAATATGGGGAAACTGAACCCCGCGATAAATGCAATCCGGAAGGCAGTCTCCTTGCCTCCTCAAGCCGTTGATGTGCCCATTGACCCACCTAAAGACTCTGATGACCTGATTTTGGAAGGGGAAATCGATATGATGTTAGTCGACCCCCTGCCACCCGTGACCACCGAGACTGATAGTGACACGGCAAAAGCCTTAATGCCCGGCGCTATCTTTCTCCGATCCTCTGATGAGTTCCCGCAAATCCTAAGTGAACTGAGGGACAAATGCGATGCCGGACTCCAGTCCAAAACGTTGGGCGATTACATCCGGATCCAGACCACCAACGTGAGCGACCATGCTACGGCAGTTGCCCACCTCAAAGAGAGGAAAAATGACTTTTACCTCTCCGTGCCACCCAACAGCGTTCCCTTCAAGGTAGCCATCAAAGGGTTGCCGATGGAAACTGACTGTGCCCAAATCATGACTGAACTTACTACCCTTGGTTTTGCTATATCCAAGGTAGTGCAATTGACTAGAAGGGCAGCCAAGGCCCCAACAAAAGTGTTCCTGGCGGTCATGCCTTTCTCAATCGGATGCAACAAAATACTCAAAGTAAAAGAACTTTTTGGACTTTGCATACGAATTGAGCCATTTCGCAAAAAACATGTTTTGCAGTGCTTTAATTGCAACATGTTTCACCATACTGCTTTTACTTGTCACAGCACAGCAAGATGTCTGAAATGCGGAGGACCGCACCAGACACGTACTTGCCATATCGGAAAATTGGATAAACCATCTTGCATCAACTGCAAAGCGACCGGCCATGTCGCCTCCAGTCGACGATGCCCATTTTTCCCAAAAATTCGAAAAAGTGCCACCCAGCCCCGAGCCGCAAGGAATGTCCCCGCCGGCCGGAAAAAAGTGTATAGACCCACCACCCATCCACCTGCCTCAGTGACAACGAGCCATGCCCCGCTCATCACTGAGTTAGTAACTGAACTTTCACCAATTTTCACCAACAGTGAATGGATGAAGGACTTGATCCAACAATTGAAGGAGAAAACTAATGCAGCAGATAAGCTGCAAGTTCTATTCTGTTACTTCCTTGAGAAGCTGAGTGCAAGTGAACCAGCTCCATTGAGAAGTCCGACTTCTGAAGCGGTGGCTCCGCCCACCGGCCAATCGAAAGTGAGCGACCGGCCTACCGACCAATAGGGAACTAGCGACTTTGGCAGCAGCCATTCAGACATGTACGCGAATTAATTTTAACTTTTACTTTTTTCTTTTTTTACTGTTTCGTCCTGTTTCGTCCGTGTTTTTCGACCTTTAATCGCCTTGCGCGAGTGATTCAAATTTAATTTTTATCGTCATGTTTCAAAAATTGACAGTCCTACAGGAGGTTAAAGGGGCTTCGCCCCTATGGTACTCCGAACGCTTCGCTCAACTACATAGAAATCAGTGAATGAACATATAACGGGCAGCACATGCGTTTTATTGCAGCAATTAAAATATGTTTAAGAAACACACACTGAATCGTTTGGACTCTTTTTCACTTGTTTTCAGTACCCCTAGTAAAAATTTGAAAATAGAAAAAAATTGAGTTTTCTTTTGAACTATAGCATTCTACTATTTCAAACATTATTCCAACCAAATTTTTGAGGAAAATCGGAGCATTTAATAAAAAAGTTAATAAATTTGCGTAAAATCTCGGGCAGCACATGCGTTTTATTGCAGCAATTAAAATATGTTTAAGAAACGCACACTGAATCGTTCAGACTCTTTTTCACTTGTTTCTCGTACCCCTAGTAAAAATTTGAAAATAGAAAAAAATTGAGTTTTCTTTTGAACTATAGCATTCTACTATTTCAAACATTATTCCAAACAAATTTTTGAGGAAAATCGGAGCATTTAATGAAAAAGTTAATAAATTTGCGTAAAATCTCTTAATTTTTGTAACTTTTTAAATTTTGATCCGAATTGAAATTTGGCAGGTAAGGCATTTATTGCAGAAAATGTCTATTTTACAAATAAAATGTAAATCGAAAAGTATTTTCTTAATTACAATACGAGATACTGCGAATATAAATAATTACAATTTGCACTTGCACTGCTGTTTATCATTCTTCCCCTGAACAAGGTCTCCATTTATATTTTGTTTTTGATACAATGCATAAACGTGATCCGGTGGTCCCTTAAGGACATAAATTGTTTACACAGTCCTAGATTCTAAACCAATGCAGTTGATTAATTAAATTTGTAAAGACATAAACAGTAAACCTGCTCTTAGTTTTGTGGGATTCACATCCCATAGTAAGTAGCATTGTAACTACATGCAGCGACCACCAGGGGCACTGCTGCGCAGCCCCAACACACTTGATGTAGGATCACGCTACGGACTGGTAGTGTTGATCATTAGGGCCGGTCAGAGACGACCGTTTCATCAATAATAAACGTAATTAGAAAGAGAGGGTTGTTCATGAATGAGTAGGACACAGCCCTATAAGTTTGGGGGCTCGACCGAAATCAATTGGAATCATTCCATTTGCAGCGTGAGCCCACGACGGTCGTTTTCTCGACGAGCTCCGTGATTTAACGTAACAAGTGCGAATATTGATTCAGCGTTGCCTGGACTGGAAGCTGGTTTCAAGTTGGATATATCGCTGCATAAGGGTATTGTGTGCCCGTGCAGGTGAGTGGGATTGAATTATGAATGATAAAAAGGGCGCTTCGCGCCCAAAAAAGGCTGCCAATGCTAAGCCTAATTCTGATAGCGTGGTACCGCTGGATGTTAATACTGTTAATGATTTAAATTCCTCTTCTGTCCATGACATGGAAAATCTTAATAAGAATGTTAAACATGTTATTTCTAAAGTTATTAATCCAGCCACTGGTCTGTTTGAAAACTTTACTTCTGAAATCGATAATGTAACTGGTGCCGTTTCTGTTAGTGATACTAGTCTTGCTGCAGTTCAAAGTGGATTATTTCCAAACTGCATTATTAAAAGTAACTGTAATGTTAATGATAACAAACAGACCATTAACTTTAATGATAAAAGTAATGTTAACTCTTTGGAGCGTATGGATAGCAGTGATTTTTTCCCGGAATTGGACGACTGCGAAAACGTCATGGACGTAAGTAACAGTGGCGTTCCCGATCCGGACTGCATTAAATTAACCGCAACCGTTGAAGAAATGGCATTTATCGATAAAGAAATCGAATTCCGTAAGGAAACTATTCAGAGGGGGCTTAAGGGATATGAACAATATAAACTTTATATGCACAGCGCAGACGCTGCTATTGTTGAACGTCTTACTAAAAATAGGGAAGATCTTGCTGTAATCTTAACTACCATACCTAAATGTAATAATAGTAAGTGCATTAAGCACAATATTGATGGCATTAGTGCTAAAGGTAAGAGGACCCGTGCTAGGTCGATCTCTAATGGTAAGAAGGCTAAAAAACCGAACCCTGATCTGGGTAAAATGGGTACTCCGGGTGATGTGTCGGGGGCAGCTGGTATGGACAATGATGGGTTCAGGTTCCCAAAAAACCCAGTAAGAGCAGCAAAATTTATTCCTGTCTTTAATAATGAAACAGAAACTTCAAATCAATTTGACGAACTCAATGCTCTCAATGAACAGGTTGAGAGAGATGGCGCTAGGCCACCACCACCTTACATGCTTGAAGTTACTAAGAACGTTAAGGAAGTGATGGCGCAAATTCAAAATGTCACTAATTGCAGAACTAAACCAGCGGGTGAATACATCCGAATATTCACAAAAGACATTACGGAGTATCGTAAACTACAAACTTTTGTTAAAGAAAACAATATTCATGGATATTGTGTTACTCCAAAGACTAAAAAGCCTCTTAAGGTTGTCATCAAAGGACTCCTTACCGATTTCACTTGTGATGAAATTAAACAAGATTTAATTGATCAGGGTTTTGACCCAATCAGCGTCACCCAACCCATTAATCGCTTTACTAAACGTCCTCTGAACTTTTTTACGGTGGAGCTCCCCCGTAATGACACTAATGAGAAAATCTTCGAGCTTACTAACTGCTCTTTCATGTCGGTTGTTATCGAACATTTTCAGCACAAAAAGGGGATAATGCAGTGTTTTAACTGCAATAAGTTCAATCATACTGCCAACAACTGTATGATGCCACCGAGGTGTCTAAAGTGTGGTCTTAACCACACCACAAAATCATGTGACAAGCCCAGACAGGAAAACCCTGTCTGCATCAATTGCAAAGAGGTGGGGCATGTTGCTTCTTTTAGGCAATGCCCAAAATACCCTAAAACTAAAGCTGAAAGAGAGCAAGAAAGGAAAGCAAATGCCCAACCAATTAGAGGGCAGACCAGACCAACAGCCAATCACAGCCGACCATATGCTAATGCAACCGTAAGCGGACTTTCCTATGCTGGGGCAGCTGCAAACGGCATAAATATCAATCACAGTAACGATAATCTCCCTCAACCAAATAACTTTACCAATGTTAATGATATCTCAAGTTTTACAGAAGCAATTGCCAACATTGGCCCAATTGTGGAGTTAATAAATGAAATTGCAGGTCTGTTCAACGGTATGGACAATGTTAATGCTCTTTTGAGTAAATTTAAGGAAAGTAAAAACTCTGCGGAAAAATTTCAAGCATTGACCGAATTCGGGATCAGGATGAATCCCATACCAATTATTGACGATGACCAATAAAAGAAATAAGAAAATCATCAATAGAAAACATATGAATATATGTTTTTGGAATGCGAATGGTGTCTTAAAGCAAATGTTCACTCTTAGAGACTATCTTGATAAATACCAAATTGACATTTTACTTGTGCAGGAAACGCACCTGCGAAGTGTTCATAAACTTTTCATTCCTAACTATATTTCACACAGATCGGACAGAGAGATTAATGTTGGCACTAATGCACATGGTGGGACTGCGATTCTCATCAATAAAAACCTCCCTTATCAGCGTATCTCCTTACCAAATTTTAAAAGCATCGAGGCTACGGCCATCAAACTTGAACTTAAAAATCAAGAACCAACAACTTTTGTCTCTATTTATGTACCATGTGGAATTTCCTCAGTTGACTTCCAGAGTGACCTTGGCCAACTTTGCAATATCAGTGGTAATGTCATCATTGCTGGAGACTTTAATGCTCATCACCGCAATTGGAACAATACCTCCAATAATACAACGGGCTTACAAGTTATGAAAATTATTCATACTAACAAAATGGAGATTGCTTTCTCAACCACGCCCACTCATTTTACAAGTACGATTAGTACAACCATAGACTTTGCCCTCATAAAGGGATTTCACTTCCACTATAAGATTGAGTCCTTGCCGGAATTGTCTTCGGACCATAATCCGGTCAATATCTACTTTGACTTAACTTTTAATTTTGATATTAAAAATAACCCGATCTCCACCAATTGGGAGAAATTTAAACTTGAAATCAACAAAATTTCTGTCTTTCAAGGGAGAGTGGTTAAACCTGAAGACATTGATCAAAATATTGAAAAACTTACTGAGAAAATCATGGAAAGCCACGAAAATGCATCCAAAATCTTAGCTATTACAAGTAAAAGACACATCCCGCGATATATTAAAAAACTAATCACTGAGAAAAATAAACTCAGAAGAAAATGGCAATATTATAAGGATCCAGCTCTGAAAACTCAACTGAACAGGGCGGAATTGGTTATTCGTAAGGAAATCCGTAATGTAACTAACAGAGACTGGAATAATCACATTGAAAACCTTAGTGCCACTGATAACTCTGTCTACAAGACAGCATCTTCACTTAAAAGAACTTTCAAAGAAATCCCACCATTGACCCAAAAGGGAGGTGGTATCGCAGAAAAAACCAGAGACATTGCGGAAACTTTGGCTAATAGCCTCAAAGATCAATTTACTTGCAACAAAATCAGTCACCCTAAAACGGAAAAACTTGTCAAAAATGGCATTGAAGATTACTTGAACAAACCTAAAAATCCTGATTACAACAGAGTCTCTGTCACTGAAGTTATTAAATACATCAAGAAGATCAAGGTCAAGAAGTCGCCAGGCAGGGATGGCATTACCAATAAAATGGCCAAGTTCCTTACCACCAATATTATCATTCTTATCACTGAAATTATCAACAACATGTTACAGTTTGGATACTTCCCATCCAGCTGGAAAATTGCTAAGGTCATTCCTATACATAAAGAGGGGAAGGATCGATCCCTTCCTGATAGCTACAGACCTATATCATTGTTACCTATCTTTAGCAAGATAGCAGAATCTGTCATTCTTACAAGAATCAGAGATCACCTTGAACAAAAGAGCATCATTACCCCTGAACAGTTTGGCTTCATGCCGGGGCTTTCAACAACTCATCAACTTCTTCGTGTTGTTGAGTATATCTCAAGCAACTACAATAAAAGAATCCATGTTGGTGCGATATTTCTGGATATTGCAAAAGCCTTTGACCGAGTTTGGATCAAAGGCTTAATTTACAAGCTCATCACCAACCAATTCCCAGACTACATCATCAATGTTCTTACCTCCTATTTACAGGAGAGGAAATTTCATGTACAGGTCAAAGAGGAACAGTCAACTCTTATTGATATCCAAAGTGGTGTCCCTCAGGGCTCCATTATTGGACCGGTGCTATTCCTTCTTTACATCAACGACATTCCAAAAACTGAAAAAACAATGCTTAGTTTGTACGCTGATGACACGGCCATCTTGGCTAAGGGTAGCATTCAGAACCTCACTAAAAGTCTCCAAATACACCTTAACTTGATCGAGCAATGGATGATAAAATGGAAAATTAAGGTCAACGTGGACAAAACTGAGGCCATTCTATTTACTAGAAAAACCAAAGCTAAAATCAAGAGCTATCCTAAGGTACAGGGTAAAAAGATCATGTGGAGTAAGGAAGCTAAGTACCTGGGGGTGATTTTGGATAAACACCTCACATGGGATCCACATATCAAGTATGTCGCTAAAAAGTTCATTAATGTTAGAAGAAAACTGTACAACTTAATTTCTAGAAGAAGCAAATTGTCTCGTAACAACAAGCTTCTCATTTATAAATGCTACCTCAGACCAATTTCGAGTTATGCATCTCCGGTCTGGGGTTATGCTGCAAAATCCAACTTTCAAAAACTCCAAATTTTAGAGAATTCAATCATAAGAACTATTGCAAAAGCAAGAAGATATTTCAACACAGATAACATCAGAAAAGCACTTGATATTCCCAGCTTCAAGAAATACAATCAAAAGATTGCCAAGAAATTTTATGATAAACTTACCAACCATTCTAACACAGAAATCATTCGCATTCCAAACTATGATGCTAGGCTTGAGGTCAACAAGAAAAGACCTAGAGCTTTTGTTTCTTGAACATTTCATATCAAATTACTACTCATCACTCCTTCTAGGCTGTTGTTGGAGGCTTCTGCATCCATCATCCTCTTGGTTTCGAGAGCATTGAGTTTTTAACTACTTCATGTTTACTTCAGATTTACTGAAGATATCTATTTTATGTGCAGAGAAAAGTGCTTTCTCCTAATTCACTGTACATTCACCATTTCTGCGGGAAGACGTTTTTCCTGGGATTTGAGTGTTTGTGTTCCCATTCATTGTTCCTATCATCAGTTGTCCTCGACACCAACCCCCATGCCCATCTTTTGACTCCTTTAATGCGCCCGGACATGTCTCTTTCTGAGAATGTGCTGGATTTTGACGTTTTGATCTTTGTTTTGTGTGTGTGTTGTCACTGTTTTGTCCTCTTACCTTATGCTAAACAAATCATGCAAATATTTAGGATAAGATAAATTCGTAGGAAGGGTTAAAGAAGCTTCGCTTCTAGGCACCTAGACTATTAAATTCAGTCTAAATTCAGAAATCAATTGGATAACTCGTTGGATGAGCGGAGCAGAGGCTGCCGAAAGAAAAGCGAGTGGTTATCCGAAGTAGGCCTAACGGCGCCCTAAAATCAACGAAGAATTGTCTTGAGCGGAGCAGAGGCTACCGAAAGCAAGAAAGTTGGCCGATCATCGAATCAACTAATCCTGAAAATACTCGGTGCAGAGGCTACCTGGAGTTAGGACTAAAGAAAAATCGAAATCGACACGTTTCAGCGGAGCAGAGGCTACCGAAAGAGAAGCGAGTGAACACCCGAAGTAGCTTAGCGGCGGACAAAGAATAGAATTGTCTTGAACGGAGCAGAGGCTGCCGAAAGCAAGCAAGCAGCTACTAAGTGTTGGCCAGCGAATCGACTTTGTCCTGAAAGAAACCTCGAGGCAGAAGTTATCTGGAGTAAGAAATGAGCGAGGGGAAATATTGAAACCAACAAATATCAACAACTCGTCTTGAACGGAGCAGAAGCTTACCAAAGGCAAGCGAGCAACTAATTGAAATAGGATTAGCATCGGACAAGCGACGGACGGAGGTACGTCTACCGAAGGAGCGAGCAGCGAAGGACGTCCCGACGAGATCTACAGAGGCGCGACGCAGAGTTATCGTTTTCGCCCGTAGTAGGCTTAGCAACGTGTGCTGAAGCGGACGCCCGAACCCTTCACCGGAGATCAGCATCGGAGTATTGGTGCACCACTGACCTACTGAACTCTCACCACTGAATTACGGACCAACCGAACTCTCACCACTGGAGACATCGCCAAGGAGACAACTAAAGATGTATAAAAATACAAGAAAAGCGGATTTAGTTAGAGTAGCAGAAGAACTAGGAATCGTGGTGCCAGAGACAGCAACAATCCTTCAGTTAAAAGAAGCTATAGAGAAAAGTGAAATTTTCACAAAAGATCAGGATTTTGTGTCCAGTTTAATAACTTCGGTTATGGAAGATAGGAGAGAAAAAGAAGAAAACGCGAACAGGTTAGAATTCGAAAATATTAAATTAGCCCAAATACAGAAAGAGATCGAGTTAGAGCAGATTAAAAATGGAGCGAATCGTATGCAAGAGGTAGCTATAGATAATGGGAATTCTTCAAATCTAGAAAATTTAATAAAAAGCATTAAAACTTTAAGCATGCCGGTCCCTTCTAAACCGGAAAACTTTAATTTATTTTTTAATTCTTTAGAACGAGCATTTCAAACTAAAAATGTACCAACACATTTTAAATCAGAAATTTTGATAAATTTAATGGGAGAAAAAGCTAATAATGTATTATTGTATTCCCGAAGGAGAGCTTAAAGATTATGAGATAGTAAAATCGGTCATTTTGAAAGAATTTCAACCGTCACCCCAGGAATGTTTAAATAATTTTAAGAGATCACAAAGAATGGCAGGGGAAACGTATGTACAGTTCGCGGGTAGGATAAAAACTTGTTTTATGTATTACTGTAAATTACGGGAAGTCGATAATTTTGAGGATTTGTGCGAGTTGATGGTAGCGGATAAAATAATTAATGATTTAGATGTTGATACATCTGCACATATTGCTATTAAACAGGGAGAAAATTGGTTGAAACCGAAAGAATTAGCTAGAGAATGTGACATCTATTTTGCATCTAAACGAAGATCATTAAACGGTATACAGCAAAATTGTTTTCAGGAAAATTACCAATACGAAAATCGAAACATTGCATACCAAACGAAAAATAAATATGAAAATTTTCGTCACGCAAACCGAAAACAAAATAACGAGATCAAATGTTTTATTTGTCAGGGTCCACATAAGGCATTTTATTGTCCACGAAAACAATCTACAAACGCTTCTGAGAGTGAGATAAGATATGAAAAGGTTATCATTAACGGCACGGAAATCAATTGTCTTATTGATTCTGGTACAAAATGTCCGGTAGTAAATACTAATTATGTTAAGCAGTTAAATCCAGCAGAGGAAAACATTAAGCTTACATGTTGTTTTGGTGAAACGGAGATTGTCAGTACAGCTGTATTTCGCGTTTCTATAAAAAATTCTAATAATTCAATGGAAATTCCGTTCGCAATGTCTAAAAAATTAAATGCACAGTGCATTATTCACCCTAATGTCTACGATAAAATAGTGAACACGTGTAAAAGCAGAAGAGGCAACGAAAAACGCGAGTCTGAGCAAAAATGCAATCGAAGCTATAAAAAAGAATCTCAGTTTTCGATTTCTGAATTATTTGTCGATTCTCCTCGAAAAGGATTTAATCAAGGTCAAAGATATGCTTTTTCGAATAGCGCTCTTGCGGAAGTCAGGAGTGAAAAAAAAGAGGCATCGTTTCCAAATACTAAATCGCAAAGCGTTTCTTTCCAAAGCGGGTTTGGTCAAAATAAGGATTCTGATTTTTCGAATAATGAGATTGAAAGAAAAGATAGCGAAAATAAAAACGAGATTTATTTTATTGGCGGGAAAACGGATTTTGAAAGTGCGGAGCAGGTTTCTAAAAGGAATTTAATCGGCGTTAACGGATTAATGATCAGTACTAATAAATTAAATTTAAGTCATAATGCTGTTATGAACATATCTTGTGAGGATATTTCACTTAAGATCAAATCTAAAATCGAACAAACAAGCGATGAACACGTTAATACTGTTAAAATATTATCGCAAGAGGGAAAAGCAGATAATTTTAAATTTAAGAGTAATGGGATATATAGAATTAGAAATGATAGGGATAAATCAGTAATTCCTCAAATGATGCCAGCAGAAGTGACCAAAAACGGGTACTACAGAGGAAAGACTTTCAATAAGAAAAGAAAAAAGGCACATGGTTACTGGAATGATAATCTTGACATTCAGAGATCACAGAACCCATATGTGAAGAACATGTATCGGAACCCTTCCGGTATGAAATTGAGAGCCAAATTTCACGATCCTTATGAAGTGATTCAAGTAAAGCCTCGTTACGACATGAAAACTGTGAGACAACACGATGGTTGGAACTTTACATCTACAGAAACTGACCATATGACTATGTGGGCAACTAACACTTGGTAATCACTCATGGGACTCAAACTGAACTTTTGAAACTTTATATAACAATGTATGCCTTTTTATTTCAGATTTTCATTTTTTTTTCAACTGAGGACAGTTGATGAGGTCAGGACGGCCGATTTGTGGGATTCACATCCCATAGTAAGTAGCATTGTAACTACATGCAGTGACCACCAGGGGCACTGCTGCGCAGCCCCAACACACTTGATGTAGGATCACGCTACGGACTGGTAGTGTTGATCATTGGGGCCGGTCAGAGACGACCGTTTCATCAATAATAAACGTAATTAGAAAGAGAAGTAGGGTTGTTCTTGAATGAGTAGGACACAGCCCTATAGTTTAATGTTTCGAGAATTGAAACACCCCTCGCAGACTCAAGATAAATAATCTAGAATGGTGATTTTTGTAATGGCCATTACGAAATGAAAAGAATAACCTTTGGTTAAATAGAGCAGGGAAAAGGACCATAAATGTATTATCATAAGCAAAAAAGGAAGAAAAAAAATATTTTTGTTAAAAAAAAGGGAAAAGGGAGCCCTATTCTTAAAAAAAAAGGACTTTTAAGTATTTCAAGTAACAAAAAGGACTTTTAGGGAAGAAAGGGACCTGTTGCGAGGTCTGAAAATGAATTAAAATAAATGTAGGAGGGCAAACATTGATTTTATATTATTAATTTGACGAAAAAAAGAGTGCTTTGCGCCTGTTGTTTGTCACTCTGGGAAAAGTATGTATAAGATTTACGAAGATTTTATACAGGGTGGCAACAAAATTCTGGAAAAAAAGTTCCCTGATATTTCCATGATGGTGTCACAAAATTTCCCTGACTTTAAAATTACATTAAGAAACGTTGAAATATATGCTTTGTATAAAAACAAAGTATCCACGCTGCAATACAATAAATTTACTGCATTATAAATAAAAATTTATAAGCAATACTTATTGTCAGTTAAAATAAAAATTTATGGATACACAAATTATACAATTCTGGCAGGCATAATAGTAATTAATCATGTTCTCTGTAAGCAGAGAATGCAAATTTTTCCAAATATTTCTTTCCAAATATTGCTCCCTCAGCAGTGGTTTACGTTTTTACAGAAATAAAACTGAAAATGTGCATAACCATACTTTTTAAAAAAAATTCTTTTTCAGACCTAAAAGGAAATATTGACAACTAAATTACCCAGAATAGAATATGGAGGATAATTGCCGTTTTAATGATCCAAATTTGAAAATTCCCTGATTTTTTGTGAAATGTCGAAAATTTCCCTGATATTTCCAGAATAAAAAAATTCCATGACAATTCCCTGATTTCCCGGTTTTCCAGGTTATTACTTTTTAAAAAAAGTTCTTTTTCAGAACTAAAAGGAAATATTGACAACTAAATTACCCAGAATAGAGTGCATAATGGAGGATAATTGCCGTTTTAATGATCCAAATTTGAAAATTCCCTGATTTTTTGTGAAATGTCGAAAATTTCCCTGATATTTCCAGAATAAAAAAATTCCATGACAATTCCCTGATTTCCCGGTTTTCCAGGTTATTACTTTTTAAAAAAAGTTCTTTTTCAGAACTAAAAGGAAATATTGACAACTAAATTACCCAGAATAGAGTGCATAATGGAGGATAATTGCCGTTTTAATGATCCAAATTTGAAAATTCCCTGATTTTTTGTGAAATGTCGAAAATTTCCCTGATTTTTCCCTGATATTTCCAGAATAAAAAATTTCCATGACAATTCCCTGATTTCCCGGTTTTCCAGGTTATTACTTTTTAAAAAAAGTTCTTTTTCAGAACTAAAAGGAAATATTGACAACTAAATTACCCAGAATAGAGTGCATAATGGAGGATAATTGCCGTTTTAATGATCCAAATTTGAAAATTCCCTGATTTTTTGTGAAATGTCGAAAATTTCCCTGACTTTTCCCTGTTATTTCCAGAATAAAAAATTTCCATGACAATTCCCTGATTTCCCGGTTTTCCAGGTTATGTTACCACCCTGTTATAGAATGCTGATGTGCCCGGTTTTACGCAAAATGTTGGTCGATTTCTTCACCGTGGCGCCATCTGACAGTTTTAGTAAGAAGTTATTTCTGCTTTAGCAGGTGTGAAGGGGAATAAGTTTTTTTTTAAATCTTAAAGCTGGGAATAAAACTGTAGATCTATAAAAAGTATACAAATCCATACACTCTTCATTATACGTATATATAGACAGCAATGTCAAATTTTTGAGATTCAACCTTTTTTAAATGAAATCGCCACTTAAGATTTTTTGTGTATGTCAAAAATTACGGACCCTTGCTGAACGGATTTCGATGACTTTTTTTTTAAATGCCCTCGGTGTGTATATATGTGCCTGTGACAATTATAAAAAAGGCGCAATTTATCGCTCTGTTTGTTATATGTTTCCCGGGCAAGAAACTTTCGCTAGAGATAGCACATAACTTCAAAATCTTTTAATTGCTATTTTAACGGAGTTTTTTATTTTTTAAAATATTTGTCTTTAGTTACGGATTTTTGCGGGACAGAAATGGATTAAGGTTGTCACAGGGAGTGGCCGATCCCGGTCAACCACACATCAAGAACAGGCATTTCATTTAGACTTGCCCCTGCTACAGACAGTCGCATTTTATCGCGGTCACTCTCTTACTTAAATGTAATTGTGAAATGTAACTTCAACTCTCACCATTCATTTGTTACTATGGCAACCGTTATCCGCCGACTGATCCTAATTTTTAAAATGTTTGCATCAATATTTAGCCAGCAGTGGTAACCCGGACCTACTTCATCCTTAGCGCGCTCTGTATGGCAACCCTGTTTCTTTTTCCGCTCCTCAGAAGAAGAGAATTTTCGCGCATGCTCATTTATTTCTCTTTTGTTTTAGCCTTTTCATTGGTCGATAATTTGTTTGAGTTTGAAATAGCGGTATAATTTTAAACACTAGCGCTTCGAAGTTACGATGGCTTCCTATGAGGCGGGCGAATCCATTTAAACCATGGGTGTTTGCGCAGTTGAGCTCAACTGGTAGAGTAGCCGCGATGCTTGAAAGACAAAATGTAAACAAACAAATGTACACTCGTTTTAGATGTATCGGTTTTCAATTGATTTCAGCGATATTTTATTGATGGCATTTCATGTTTTATTCTGTTTCGCCTAATTCACACGCGTTTTAGACTTATGGGCTTTCAAATTAAATGTAAATTAGATTTCTACGCCATATTTTGTTATTTCTCAGGCTTTTTTTAATGTCGGAAAATTATACTCCTTCTAACTTAAGACTTGTTCTAGAAATTATTCTAATGTAAAGTTTGTCTTTAACATTATGCAAATTATACTTATTCAAAAACAATTTTTAGCATTGAAATTTTTTTTAAAGAAATACATGTATTTTAAGTTTTATGTCAAGGCCAAATTGGTAAATTACTGAAATAATATTATAAGGTTGAATTAATCTATTAGAAAAGATCTCTTAATATTGTGAGATAAATTGATTGCTTGTGTAAAAGTGTTTATGCAAAGTGTTAAAAACACAAAATATGAAATTTTATTTATAAATATAAATTTATTTTATCAGTGAAACATGAAAAAAAAATACAAGTTTAATTTCCCTTTGTTAAATCTTTATTAAAAACATCCATTAACAACGCATTTAAAATATTTGTCATTTCCTTTGTTAATTTGGACAAAATTACCCTGATTACCTTTTAATGGGCATATATAAGTAAAAGTTTCAAAATTCTTGCATTCGGCATTAAATCAAAATAACATTGTAACATAAATCGATAATTATATACAAGTATTACATATATGAATATTAACTTCCAAGACCACCTTCTGATACATCTAAAACGAGTGCACATTTGTTTGTTTACATTTTGTCTTTCAAACATCGCGGACTCCGTGGTTGAGCCTCAACTGCGCAATCACCCATGATTTAAATGGATTCGCCCGCCTCATAGGAATCCATCGCAACTTCGAAGCGCTAGTATTTTAAACTTGATTCACGATTTTATTTCCGTTGGATCTGCCCTGGAGGTAAGACGTACATTTATTTTTGTCTTTCATCTGTTTGTGAGTAGCATATTTTTTTGGTGTTTTCTTAGCTTATATTATTGCTAAATGCTTGATTTCACTATGGAATTAGCTCTTGCTGAAGTTTTGAATGCGAAAAATAAATATTCAGTTGGCTATTTTAGTGTTTTACCAGTCATGGGTAAGAAAGCGTTGTTAGAATAATGTATGAAAGAGGGAATGATTTCATCGATGTATAAATGTCCAAAATGTGGATCACAAATGAGTTTGAAGCCGAGACATAAGAGGGGTCCGTGACATATTTAAAATTTTTAAAGTGGTCCATTGTGCCAAAAAAGTTAATAAACACTGATCTAGAATATCTGTTTTCGAACTTATACCACTTGGCGGCTAAGCCATCGACGTCCATTTATTAAACAACAACAAAAAAAATACCTCATAAAATTAAATTATGTCAAACAAAATATGTTTTTTTTGTTTGAAACAGAATACCAGAGACCATATATCCATGAAAGAATAAATTCTTAGAAATGTAGACGAAGAAACTCCTTGCAGACGAAGAAACTCCTTGTTTAATTAAATGGGCTTTTACCGGCAATAGAATTGCCTGATACCTGGAGTCTCATCTCTTGTTCGAAATGTTTAGGGGGTTATTTGGTAACCCAGGTACCAGCCCCTTCCCTAAACTATGAACAAGGGAATCGCAGACACGCAAATTGAAAGTTTTTCAGCAATTGCTAAATGGTTACTAATTTTAAATTATAACTCCATGGCATGTGTATATGCTATGTATGATTTCTTCCTAAAAGTTTGTTAAGCCAATTTTGGTTTATATTTGATCTATATGGTTTATTTAAATTTTATTACGAAGACATCAAACTGTCCTTTAGTCAAATGCATAAAGTATTTGTACCGATCAATTCTTGTGAAGTTCTTTATATTTTGTATTTTTTTAATGTAGTTCTTCTAAATAAATTCTAAAACCAATTAATAACATTATAAATTGAAAAGAATTAAAATGTCGTACATTTTATCAATACATACATTATAATGACAGAAGAGGGCTACCAACACGGTTTAGACTTACTTAATTAATATTTGTGGAGAGATATGCAGTATATGCTTATTTGGGTATAATGCTCAAGATATATTTTCAAAGATATATTTTTAACTGATTTATTAAGAAACATCGAAGCCGTATAAATTCTTAATATAATTTATATCCTAGTATCATTCGAATTTAGATTCCCATGAGGAGGGGCACCTCCATTTCAAACCTCCAAGAATTTCGTTTCTCAAATGACATTTTAACTGTGTTTCGGGCAATATGAACGTTTGCCTCCACTGAAAAATTAACAAATGGTTAATAACACACAAACAAGAAAGTACAAAATAAGTTGTATTTTACTTAACATTCCAGACTTAGTGCAACTTTCCAAATGCTAGGGCGATTTCTAGATACATTCCGATAAAATTTTCAGGACACTCTTTCACAGTATCAAAAGAATGTACTATATCTAAGCTGACATATCGCTATAGAACAAAAATAACCCTTCAAAGTTATCGCACTCATTCGGATACGACCCGTTCATAGAGCGATCCCACACACACGGATACAACCCGTTTATAGGGAAATCCCACACACACAGATACAACCCGTTTATAGAGTGATCTATTCATACGTTCCAATAAACGGTTCAGGACACCCTTAACACTATATCAATAGAATATCCTATATCTAAAGAGACATATCGCTACAAAACACAAATAACCTTTCAAAGTTATCGCACTCATTCGGATACGACCCGTTTATAGGGCAATCCCACACACACACGGATACAACCCGTTTATAGGGAGATCCCACACACACAGATACAACCCGTTTATAGAGTGATCTATTCATACATTCCGATAAACTTTTCAGGACACCCTTACAATATATCGATAGAATACCCTATATCTAAAGAGATATATCGCTATAAAACTCAAATAACCCTTCAAAATTATCGCACTCATTCGGATACGACCCGTTTATAGGGCAATCCCACACACACAGATACAACCCGTTTATAGAGTGATCTATTCATACATTCCGATAAACTTTTCGGGACACAATTACAAATTATCAATAGAATATCTTATATCTAAAGAGACATATAGCTATAGAACACAAATATAAACATTCAAAATGATCGCACTTATTCTGCTAAGACCCATTTATATGTTTCAACGCTAGAACAAAATATAACAACTAAAAATCGTGCGAGTGGTAGGGCCTTCGCAAAAACAGGAAAGAACAGAAAAAGATAACGCTCGGCTAGGGTACCTCGGGGTTGCCAAGCCCGTAC
This sequence comes from Troglohyphantes excavatus, assembly GCA_963932185.1. Classification (NCBI taxonomy): domain Eukaryota; kingdom Metazoa; phylum Arthropoda; class Arachnida; order Araneae; family Linyphiidae; genus Troglohyphantes; species Troglohyphantes excavatus. The sequence goes on from OZ010675.1 coordinate 53,682,827, forward strand.
TCACAAGATGCGAGCCCCTGAGGCAAACACAAAAGGATTAGACCAGTTTACAGGGCGGCCTCTAGATACGTTCCGATAAACTTTTCAGGACACCCTTGCACTATATCGATAGAATATCTAATATCTAAATGGATATATCGCTATAAAACACAAATAACTCTTGAAAGTTATCGCACTCGTTCGGATACGACCCGTTTATAGGGCGATCCCACACACACACGGATACAACCCGTTTATAGGGAGATCCCAGACACACAGATACAACCCGTTTATAGAGTGATCTATTCATATATTCCGATAAACTTTTCTGGACACCCTTACACTATATCGATCTATAGAGATATATCGCTATAAAAACACAAATAACCCTTTAAAGTTATCGCACTCGTTCGGATACGACCCGTTTATAGGGCGATCCCACACACACACGGATACAACCCGTTTATAGGGAGATCCCAGACACACAGATACAACCCGTTTATAGAGTGACCTATTCATACATTCCGATAAACTTTTCAGGACACCCTTACACTATATCGATAGAATAACCTATATCTAAAGAGATATATCGCTATAAAACCCAAATAACCCTTCAAAGTTATCGCACTCATTCGGATACGACCCGTTTATAGGGCGATCCCACACACACACGGATACAACCCGTTTATAGGGAGATCCCACACACACAGATACAACTCGTTTATAGAGTGATCTATTCATGCATTCCGATAAACTTTTCAGGACACCTTACACTATATCAATAAAATATCCTATATCTAAAGAGATATATCGCTATAAAAACACAAATAATCCTTTAAAGTTACCGCACTCATTCGGATACGACCCGTTTATAGGACGATCCCACACACACACGGATACAACCCGTTTATAGGGAGATCCCACACACACAGATACAACCCGTTTATAGAGTGACCTATTCATACATTCCGATAAACTTTTCAGGACACCCTTACAATATATCGATAGAATACCCTATATCTAAAGAGATATATCGCTATAAAACCCAAATAACCCTTCAAAGTTATCGCACTCATTCGGATACGACCCGTTTATAGGGCGATCCCACACACACACGGATACAACCCGTTTATAGGGAGATCCCAGACACACAGATACAACCCGTTTATAGAGTGACCTATTCATACATTCCGATAAACTTTTCAGGACACCCTTACACTATATCGATAGAATAACCTATATCTAAAGAGATATATCGCTATAAAACCCAAATAACCCTTCAAAGTTATCGCACTCATTCGGATACGACCCGTTTATAGGGCGATCCCACACACACACGGATACAACCCGTTTATAAGGAGATCCCACACACACAGATACAACCCGTTTATAGAGTGATCTATTCATACATTCCGATAAACTTTTCGGGACACCCTTACAAATTATCAATAGAATATCTTATATCTAAAGAGACATATAGCTATAGAACACAAATATAAACATTCAAAATGATCGCACTTATTCGGCTAAGACCCATTTATATGTTTCAACGCTAGAACAAAATAAAACAACTAAAAATCGTGCGAGTGGTAGGGCCTTCGCAAAAACAGGAAAGAACAGAAAAAGATAACGCCCGGCTAGGGTACCTCGGGGTTGCCAAGCCCGTACTCACAAGATGCGAGCCCCTGAGGCAAACACAAAAGGATTAGACCAGTTTCCAGGGCGGCCTCTAGATACGTTCCGATAAACTTTTCAGGACACCCTTGCACTATATCGATAGAATATCTAATATCTAAAGGGATATATCGCTATAAAACACAAATAACTCTTTAAAGTTATCGCACTCATTCGGATACGACCCGTTTATAGGGCGATCCCACACACACACGGATACAACCCGTTTATAGGGAGATCCCAGACACACAGATACAACCCGTTTATAGAGTGATCTATTCATATATTCCGATAAACTTTTCTGGACACCCTTACACTATATCGATAGAATAACCTATATCTAAAGGGATATATCGGTATAAAACACAAATAACCTTTCAAAGTTATCGCACTCATTCGGATACGACCCGTTTATAGGGCGATCCCACACACACACGGATACAACCCGTTTATAGGGAGATCCCACACACACAGATACAACCCGTTTATAGAGTGATCTATTCATACATTCCGATAAACTTTTCGGGACACCCTTACCACATTATCAATAGAATATCCTATATCTAAAGAGACATATCGCTATTAAACACAATCAACCCTTCAAAGTTATCGCACTCATTCGGATACGACCCGTTTATAGGGCAATCCCACACACACACGGATACAATCCGTTTATAGGGAGATCCCACACACACAGATACAACCCTTTTATAGAGTGATCTATTCATACATTCCGATAAACTTTTCGGGACACCCTTACAAATTATCAATAGAATATCTTATATCTAAAGAGAACACAAATATAAACATTCAAAAGGATCGCACTTATTCTGTTAAGACCCATTTATATGTTTCAACGCTAGAACAACTAAAAATCGTGCGCGTGGTAGGGCCTTCGCAAAAACAGGAAAGAACAGAAAAAGATAAGGCCCGGCTAGGGTACCTTGGGGTTGCCTCACGTACTTTTCATTATGGAAAATCGATAAATTTATTTTAATTTTTGCAAGTTACATAAGATAATATAATTTAAAAAAAAAAAAAAAAAATTGTATACTCTTTTAAAAACATCTAAACACAATTTATATACTCTATGTTATTCTGTAGAAAAAAAATACATACACACCATGTCACACCAAATTAAATTTCACTCCGTGTTATATAACCTCCATGTCAATTCACTTCAAAAATTATAACATATTCCTACAAATCAATTTTCTCCCCAATCTTACACAAATTTAATAAAAATTATATTCCACAAAATCCCAAAACTATTATTGGGCATTACCATAAAAATCTCAAAAAAATTTGGGTTCATGAAAAAAATATTCCCAATTAGAAAAAGAAAAATCTGCAATCTGCTTATCCAAATAATAAATGGTTTGCACTGACTGAAATACTACCCCAACTACTGAAAATGCTAAATACTACCCCCAACTAACATTAAAAAAAAAAAATCTTAAGGGAGACGCAAAGCAGGCCCTTCGAAGACCTCTTCAGAGAACTGGTGAGGACGGGTGCCCAAGTGACTGGCAATGCTTGGGTCCCCCCGTGAATCGAAGAAGCCGGACATAAAATGGGGACGATCCGAGGGGTGCCTAGCTCTGGAACTAGAGAAACCCAACGCCAAGTCGGATCGTTATTGGAGAGACAGGGCAGGTTTTCACGAACCGGTGTCGGGTCCAGAGATCCTTGCTATTTATAACCAACGCCAAGGTCCATAAAAAGTGACTGCCCTGTCCCATGTCCGCGCAAGACGTGAACAGGAGGCTCTCATTCCTTCTCCTCTTCTCACAGGCTCAGCTCCCTTCTAAACAATTAGCCCTCAATAAAAAAAATAAGCTTCTCTAATAATTACAAATTAAATGGCATACAGAAAACCCTATCCTATAAAATTCTCATAAAAAAAACGAATAACATATTCCTACAAATCAATTTTCTCCCCAATCTTACACAAATTTAATAAAAATTAGATTCCACAAAATCCCAAAACTTACCATTACCATAAACATCTCAAAAAAATATTAAAAACATATTTGCCTTCATGAAAAAATATTCACAATAAGAAAAAAAAAATCTGCAATCTGATTATCCAAATAATAAAAAAATTGTACTGACTTTCCTCGTGGCTTTCGATACATTATATTGAAAATAGTTATAACACAGGAATATTGTCAAACATAAAAATATCAACTAAAATCTGCAGATTTATAAAAATAACTTAACACCTAACAATTTAATAGCTAAATAAAATATATAGCAAATAAAAAATTAGTAGTAATATTAAAGGTTTTTAGATACGCCATTTCAGCTAAAATAAATTAAGTATTTTTAAAAGTTTTAAAAATGCATTTATAAACACAACCATTTACATGAAAATAAAATTGGTTAACACGAATAAATTTTTTTTGCCAATAAATTTGTTTTTCGTTATGGAAATTCGATTATTTAATTTTCCTGAAAACGAGTTATAGAAGATAATATAAATCCTAAAAATAAAATTAAGTTTTGTTTTCTCTTTTAAAACCATCCATCACAATTAATATAATTCTTGTTGCATTTTATAAAATATATAGACATGCCATTTCACTCCGAGTTAAATTTCACTCCGAGTTAGATTTAAATCCATGTCATTTTACTCCCATAAATGCACCAGAAACCATGAGAAAAATCAAAAAAAAAAAAAAACTTAAATTGTTTGCAAACAAAAATTATGGAATATTAAGAATTTTGTGTTTCTCACTTTTCCCATTTCTACGGAAATAAACATTCCTTAAAAAATACTACCCCAACTACTGAAAATGCTAAATACTACCCGCATCTAACTTTAAAAAAAAAAATCTTAAGGGAGACGCGAAGCAGGCCCTTCAAAGACCTCTTCAGGGCACTGGTGAGGACGGGTGCCCAAGTGACTGGCAATGCTTGGGTCCCCCCGTGAATCGAAGAAGCCGGACATAAATTGGGGACGATCCGAGGGGTGCCTAGCTCTGGAACTAGAGAAACCCAACGCCAAGTCGGATCGTTATTGGAGAGACAGGGCAGGTTTTCACGAACCGGTGTCGGGTCCAGAGATCCTTGCTATTTATAACCAACGCCAAGGTCCATAAAAAGTGACTGCCCTGTCCCATGTCCGCGCAAGACGTGAACAGGAGGCTCTCATTCCTTCTCCTCTTCTCACAGGTTCAGCTCCCTTCTAAACAATTAGCCCTCAATAAAAAAAATGAGCTTCTCTAATAATTACAAATAAAATAGCAAGCAGAAAACCCTATCGTATAAAATTCTCATAACAAAATTAATAACGTATTCCTACAAATCAATTTTCTCCCGAATATTACACAAATTTAATAAAATTAGATTCCACAAAATCCTAAAACTACTATTGAACATTACCATAAAAATCTCAAAAAATTATTGAAAACATATAGTTTTGTATTCTCTTTTAAAACCATCCATCACAATTAATATAATCTTTGTTGCATTTTAGAAAAATATATAGACATGTCATTTCACTCCGAGTTAGATTTAACTCCATGTCATTTCATTCCCATAAATGCACCAGAAACCATGAGGAAAATAAAATAAAAAAAAGTTTCTTGAAATGTTTGTTGAATTAAAAATAGGGGGCGAAGCCCCCTGTTAAAATAAAAACTAAAAAGGGGAAAATAAATTAATCTTGTTTAAAAAAAGGAAAACCGACTTTAAAGAACATGCGGTAAAAAGTAAAAAAAAAAATTAGTTTTACGATCAAGTTGAAAAAATTGAATTTAATATCGATTTCATTCTGATTACAACTTTTTGAAGTTGCCAATTTTCAAAAATCATAAATAAATTTTGGCGCCGATTTTGAAAAGTTTTAATAAGTATAAAATTGATATGAAATAAACAAAAATTTTCCACTTTAGTCGTAAAATTAAAAAAAAAAAAAAAAACTTTTTAGCACATTTTCTTTAAATTGATTTTCCTTTTTTAAAAAAAGATTATTTTATCAAAATTAATGTTAACTTTAATTTTTAAAGAAATAAGTAAGTGTTTTCTATTTTTTTCATTATTTAAACTCAACTCTTAAAAATTTAAAGGAAAGTTTGACTTAAGTAATAAATATTAAAGAAGTCTGGTCATAAATAGTTGTGAAAAATATTATATCGGTTCACATGATATCGGTTGCTTGCAGTAACATTTTTCGACCACGGGCAGCCACTGGTTGTAAAACATAAAAATATCAACTAAAAGCTTCAGATTTATAAAAATAACTTATTTAAATACCAAAAAATATATTAAACTTTATTAATTTCAAGCAGTCCATTAAAGTATAGATTGGGGACTCAAAAATTTTAAATTTAATAATTAACATCTAACAATTTACTAACTAATTATAACACAAGACTGTTGTAAAACATGAAAATATCAAATATAATCTGGAGATTTATTAAAAAAAGATATTTAAATATTTTAAAAATTTGAGACACAGTAATATTAAAAAATTACCAGATGTGTTTATTTTCGTTTATGTAAATTTCTATAAACTGTCTATTCTTTTAGTTAAGCTTTAATTAAAAACATTATAATTTAACCAGAGGTCGAGAGAGGATTTTCTGTTACTAAATAACGACCTGTTTTTTTGTAACAACCTTTAAGTATAACAAGGCTCGCAACACTTTACATATACCCCTAGGGAAAAAGGGACCAAATATCTTTTAAAAAAAAGGGACAAAAAGGGACCAACAAATTAAAAATCCTCAATTAATTTTAAGTCTTCAATGTGAGTGTGACAAAATTAAAGGAAAAAACACAATAGAGCAAAAAGAGTTTTAAATAAAAAAGTTATATTTTCTATGTAACAATACAGGCTAGCCGTGCGTGTTCTGTTTTATTTCCTATGTAACAATACATGCTAGCCGCGTACTTGCAACTATCAGACATCCAAATGAACTAGTTGCATGCAATTGAAAAACTCAAATTGTATTTGCTCATACAGCAATTATTGCACATGCAACTAATGGACAAAATATCCTTTCGCTCGATACCGCGTTAACAACTGTGTCAAATAATCGACAATTGTGTATGGATTGTGAAAATAAAGAGTTTGGGTGATTTTTCATCTCTACTATGACAATTTCGAAATCTGAAAACATGACAGCACTAAGTTGAATGTAATTAAAATAATCACCGGACAGTTGCTGAGTGATTTTATAGTCACTTAGCTGATTAAAAGTTGCAGTTATTGCAATTATTGTTTGTGCCTGGCAAATAATTCAGATATTTGATTGCATGAGTCACAACTCCCTTACCAAATTCAAGAGTTTAATAAAATAACTATTGGTTCATTTCCAGTTTAACATCAATTACATTCGAAATTCTTCGAAGGGTGCATATATTGAGATGGTGTTGCATTGAGTTACAAGTCGTTTTAAATTAATGAGTGCATATTTATATTCGTTACTGAATGTGTTATAAACTGTTTGTTACTTTAGACAGAAATAGACATATATAAATCAGTGAATGACCATATAACGTGCAGCACACGCGTTTTGTTGCAGCAAAAAAAACTGCTTGAGAACACACATTGAATCGTTTGGACACCTTTCACTCGTTTTAACAATACCCCTAGTAAAAATTTGAAAAAAGAAAAAAAAATTGAGTTTTCTACTATTCTACAATTTCCACTATATTATTATATTCTACTATTTCAAGCATTATCAAACCCAATTTTTTCTAGAAAATCGAAGCATTAATAAGTTGGTAAATTTGTTAAAAAATACTTTAATATTTTTGTAATAATCTCATGTTTTTTTGTAACTTTTTAAATTATGGTCCGAATTTAAATTTAACAGGGATGCCACTTACTGCAGAAGGTGTCTGTTTTACAAATAAAATGTAAATCGAACAGTATTTTTCGAATTACAATACGAGATAATGGGAATATATATATTTACAATTTACACTTGCACCTGCTTTTTATCCTTGTTCCCCTGAACAAGGTCTTCATTTACATTTTGTTTTTGATACAATGCATTAACGAGATCCCGTAGAAGGACATAAATTGTTTACACATAGGCCTACATTTTACACCAATGTGATTCATTACATTTGTAAAGACAAAAACAGCAAGCCTGCTCCTAGTTTAATGATATTTCGAGAGTTGCAACACCCTATTAGCAGGCCCAAATAAATACGAAGATGAATCGTGATTTTTGTAATGGCCATTACAAAATGAATAATAATAATATTTGGTTAAATAGGGGAGGGAAAAGGGCCAGAAATGCGTCATCATAGGCATAAAGAGACACAAATATTGTTGCTAAAATAAGGGGAAAAAGGATCATATTCAGAAAAAAAGGACTTTTAAGTACTTCAAGTGACAAAAATAACTTTTAGATTAAAAAAAAAGTACCTGTTGCGATTCCCGAGTATAACAGGAATTGCATATTCTTGAACATAAAAAGTTATTTTCTTTTATTAGCTTGTTTATTATCTAAGTTTATGTTTAAAAGTATGACATCAAGTCCTCATAATAAGAATGTGTTATTTCCCCCCTCTGTTCTTCAGGGTGGTAACAACATTCTGCAAAAAAAGTTCCCTGATATTTCCTTGATTTCCATGATGGTGTCACAAACATTTCCCTGATTTTACAATTATATTTAAAAAATTTGCAATACATGCCTTGTATAGAAACAAAGTATCCACGCTACAATAATCCAATAAGTATATTACATTAGAAATGAAAAATTTTAAGCAATGCTTAGTGACAGTTAAAATAATAATTTATGGATACAACGCAAATTATGCAATTGCGACAGGCATAATAGTAATTAAACACGTTCTCTGGAAGTAGATTAAGGAAAAAGCAAGTTTTTACAATTATTTATTTTGGAGATAATTTTAAATATTTTATATGCTTCCTATTTCCTATTCTAATCTTCAAAAAATCGCATATTCATTAGCCCCTTTCATGTTGCTTACCAACACACTTTGCTTTTGCTTCACCCTCCACCAGTGTTTCACATTCTTACAAATATAAAAATGAAAATATGAAAATGCATATAACCATGCTTTAAAAATTCTCTTTCAGAACTAAAAGGAAATATTGACAACTGATGAACTACACAGAATAAATGGAATAATAGACGATAATTGCCGTTTTAATTATCTAAATTTGAAAAAATCCCCGATTTTTTGTGAAATTTTGAAAAATTCCGACATTTCCTTGATATTTCCAGAATAAAAAAATTCAATGATAATTCCCTGATTTCCCGGTTTTCCAGATTATGTTGCCACCCTGTTTTTCCAAGACACTTGGAGTTTAAAAAGTTATTTTGTCATTAAACTTTAATAGAGTTTTATTTTGTCATTTAGAAGCTTAAAGTAAGAAATTCAATCTCCATACACCTCCTGTTTAAAAAAAAATGACGAATTTCAAAAATAAATGTTGGGTGTACTGAGATAAATATTCAGCTTCAAGCCAAAGTTATTTTTATATATTAACCGCCCTAAACGTCAAAAGAACATGTTAAAGATTTACTTTAAAAAAAAAATAGGAACGGGATATAACTGTTACTTAAAAAGAACTTAAATATCAAGAACGTTCTTCGACTGCTAAAGGTTAATCTTCAGAAAAAAATTAAAAACAAATTAAACCAAAAACTTTGATACAAAATATATTCGACTTACCCTTGGTATCCGTTGAAGATCTATTTATATATTCACACACTCACCCTAAAGAGATGTGAAGATAAAGTTGACATTGACACCTTTGACATGGGATTCGTATCCTTGGCTGCACAAGTCCATTACGGTGCCTGGCGAACTTGAACTTTCTTCGAACCAGCAATCTAAACAAGACAAAATATTTTAAATAATTAGTCGGATTGTGCGAAAAAATGGCAAATCCTCTGTCGCACAATTCGAGCATGAATGGACTGTAGTAGAGCGAATATGACGTCCTAATCGTGAAACCAACATCTCAGACAGAATGGCCTCAAACATGTGACTTCTTTTCAAAATTATGAATTAAAAAATACTCGCGATTGGCTGATGAATTGGGAAATGTGTAACTGTGAAAATTTATGAATGGAATGACGTCATCAACCACGTGTCTGAGGCCATACATGTTGGCCTCATTTTGATGTTAGCGAGATTATAACATTATATTTTCTCTACTATGAAGGATCCATGCTCGAAGATCGCACACAACTATAAAGAAAAAAGGTACTTAAAAATGAGTATCTGACCCTACTCGTTTTCCTTAAGTGTAACTCCATCGTAAATGAGTGATGACGTACTCAAATTTAAGTAAACGTACTTTCTTAAGGAGTAGCAATTTGATTTAATATTATTAATTTCAGCTTCTATTCAAGCAATCTTAATGAAACCTGACAAATTCTAAATAGTTTTTCAAAAGATTGTGGTCGATTGATGAAATAAAAACAGAGTTATTATAACTCAATTATCTTAATTCCAACTTATTTGGGGTTCGATTTCCAGTAAGATCGTATGCAATTTTCTTTAGTTGCCAAAATGTTCTGCTCAGGATTTAATTTTAAAATAATTCCAGTGTCCACTCTAGAAATTAAAAAATATATATATAAAAAAAACTTTTTAAAGCACATGCTTTTATCAAATGTACTAAAATGCAAAAAATAACCATTCTATACTTCTTGAAAACTGACTTTTGTAACATTACCTTTTCCTCCACTTGCCCCTTGAATTCTTTTCTCTTCAACTACTTTGAAATATGTTGAATATACTTTTGTTGGAACTGACTAAAAATAAAAGCGTGGGGCGCTTATTATTGATATTATATTTAAGATTTACTAAGAATTATTTAACATTTCAAGATGATAAAAGAAGACATTAAGGTTTTAGATATCATGTGTGAGCGCCCCACGCTTTTATTTTTAGTCAGTTCCAACAAAAGTATATTCAACATATTTCAAAGTAGTTGAAGAGAAAAGAATTCAAGGGGCAAGTGGAGGAAAAGGTAATGTTACAAAAGTCAGTTTTCAAGAAGTATAGAATGGTTATTTTTTGCATTTTAGTACATTTGATAAAAGCATGTGCTTTAAAAAGTTTTTTTTATATATATATTTTATTTTCTGCTTTTTAGTTATATAAACATGTATATTACCATTGATTTGTATAATTAAACCTCTTTAAATTATTTCAAGGCTGTAGCATATATTTATTCAAACATTAATTCCACTTACTAACATGCTACATAAATTATTTAATAGTTTACCTTTATTTGATCATAACATTAAATTACAAAAATAGAACGTAGTCATTTTTTTAAACGAGATAATTAATAACAATATTACTATTTTAATACCTTTTTAATTATTTTGATAGATCAGAAAGAGTTACCAAACTTGATAAATGACGTAATATGCCAATCTTGATGGATGTATCAACCTTGACAAAAAAAGAGTTAAGGCTAGTTGGCTTGATTAGAGTGGTAATTTCTCATTCTCTCCATTTCTATTACTGCCTCAGTGTTACAAGGTTTCTTTCCTGTTAACTTTACGTTGTCTATTTCTTCAATTTGCAAGCCGTCTAATGATCTTACACGACTCAAAGCAACATGCCTGTCCATCAGCAAAGAGTGCAGGTCCTAGATTAACTACCGCATAGTCTACAGTACTACCCTGCATTTTGTGCACTGTTGAGGCCCTGCTCAAAATCAACGGTAACATTCTCCTTTCAGCCGTACCATAGGAGTATTTGGCAGGAAACTGAATGGATATCGGTTCAATTTTATGTATTCCGTCTCTACCGAAATTCACATGGACTGTTGGCAAGTCAGTTTCATACATTTGTGTACGACGAAAGTGCGGCCATGTTATTTCGGTAATGAAACCAATATTACCATTGACCAATCCTTTGGATACATTTATATTGGATCGCAGCATTACCTTAGCTCCTACGAATATGTCCAGTTCTTTTGGAAGCCCGCCAGTTTTGTTGACATCATTTGGGATGACATTATCCATACTAACGTCCTCAGTTTTGTGTGGCACATCTATCAAACGATCTTGATCCTTGATTTTATATATTTTATGATTATGTTTTTGGAAATGCTGCAGTACTAACTGGTTATGATCGCGAACTTGCTGATTAGTTGGATATATTCGAAGTGCCTTTTCAATTGCAAATTCTCCAGTCGCTTTTCCGCCGACTTTCTGCAGGAGCACGGCAAAGTGTTCTGGTTTTAGTTCGCCGACTCTTAATGCATTCAAGATATTAACGAAGGTCATATCACCTTGTTGTCTCATATTTTCATTTAATTCTATTAAGGTAAATAGGCGCCACAAGTGAATTGATGGTATCATATGTTGAGGCTGATAGAATACGATGTCCTCTTACTGGTGAAAGCTGCATCAAATCTCCAAATACTAAAATATTAAGGCCTCCGAACACATGATCACATTTCTTCAATTGTCTAAGTCGCGAGTCGACGAGTATAAATAAGAATTCGATGTATTTCCATTGCTGTCGCATAACTTTTAGAAAAATACCCGTTAACCTACATAGCTAATGTTTGGAGGAATGAGCAGGAACACTTGTCATTCGAGTTACCAAAAACGCCCTCCAATCATGTCCGGGGAAGCCCAAGGCTTGCCGCGCATCTTTTAAGCGCGCGGAACGATCCCAGATCAACGTAATGTCCGCCATTTTGCGTCAACTGTCCATGGTTCAAAAATACGAGGCATTCGTTCCCGATATTGATTTCCTTCGAGATAGGTACCGAACCGTCGCCAATAGCCCACTGTTCAGCTCTAGTGAGACGTTAATTAACCAAACCAAACCGCCATTTTGATTTGGCGCCAAGAAAAAAACGTCATTTTTACCTTGACGCCAATTTTTGGAATTGGCGACAACGGGGCACCGTACACTAGGAATTTACTATAATTTTTTTAAACATATTAAAAACTTATTGTCGTTTTCTCAACGAATAAAATTATTTCATCTCTATATATCATAAAAATTAAACTAATGCAATAAACATCGCTATATGCAAATTAAATGAATAGGTAACTCACTTGTTTGTTGTTACACAAATTAATTTGTTTCCTATAAATCCTTCTACTTTTAACTCCTCCGAAGTTATAACCTATCAGAGTGTAGTAATGTGCTTTACAAAACCAAAATTGTTTAATAGCGGACAGTTCTGTCAATAATAAAATTGAAGAAAAAACTATTACCATAAACATCTATCATTTGGTTTAAAAATATTCAAAATGGCGACGGAAAGCTTTTCTGTTGAAGCAAAACCAGATCATTGCGCATAATTTTTCGCGCATTCATCTGACGTCATTTTTGTAGATTGTGGGTTCGGGTCTGGCTTTCGCCAGATTTGTCGATTTTAAAGAAAATTCATTATTAATTAGAATTAATTAGTAATTAAAAATTTTATGGCTAATTATTGTATTGTCACCGGGATTACGTATGTATGCCAAGTTTCAAATTTTTATGACAATTAGAAGTGGGTTTAAATTGAGTTACAAGATTTGAGGACACATCACACCAGACAGTGTGAGTTAAATAAAAGCATGTAATAATAATAAAAAGGAAAAGCGCTATTATAAGAAAAAGGGCATTTTTTTTCAAAGGGCACTTTATGAACCATTTTCCCGATTTTACGAAAATCGATTTTTGCTAAAATCGACAATTTGGTTGGCTAATAATAAATACCAAAAAAACACCCAATTACAACTGAAAAAGTATCGCAATAAATCTGCAAAAATACATGGTTACGTTATCAAAGTCGCAAAAGTCGTGTTGGCAAATTGCAGTGTATGGATTGCCACTCGGGATGATTGACTCATAAAAAAAGCTAAATTTATAAAATATATATTTTTTTAAATATGCAAATTTCCTGAAACCTTATAGAACTATATTTAAAATATCTACTTTTTTTTACTTATTATGCAGATACTCCCTTTACTTAAATTAAATGCAACAACTAACAAAATATACAATAGAAAAAAAAACACTTTTTTTAACTAATCTAGCGATAATTTTTTTTTAAATAGATGCGACTTTTTTGAAAGATTATGCTGGTAAAAAAAATTATTTGACACTTGCAAAGTTGCGAACTGGTTAAAACATATAAAAAATTAGAAATATTGCACTAACTTAATTTTTGTAACTCTAAAATATTTTCATTTTCATTTAGCTTATCATAAAAGACTTACCCACTTCCCGCACATGATTTGCTTTATTTTGTTATTTAACATGCACCAGTACCTAATTTTATATCCACCATGACCAAACTTATGTGCCATTTATTAGTAGTAATTTATGTGTGGTTTATTTCAGCTGCAGGATGGGTTACTCGAAAAGTTTAACATGATGTTTTTATCCTAATACCTCACGTTATCTATATATATAAATGCGAAAAACCCACTCATCACTCATCACTAATTCTCCAACTTCCCGTATACCTATGAAGATGAAATTTGGCAAATTTGTTCCTTATGCCTTAAATAGGAAAAGTAAGCTATTTTTGTTCCGATCGAACGGATTTAAGGGGGTGTAAAACCCCTTTTTCGAAACTTCTCCATAGGATTAACATGGAGAACATGTAACAATGCAAAATATAAAATTTAAACAATGGAAATTTTTAATATTATGTAACGTACGAGGAGCATTCTGATTGGCTGATGACTAAATATCGCCAAAATGTCGCCAAATAACTAAAAACTGTCGCCAAATAACTAAAAACTGTCGCCAAATTAATAAACTTCGCCAAATAAATTAAAATTTCACCGAATGAATAAAACATTTCGCCAAATTAATAAAATATCGCCAAATGAACTAAAATATGATCATATATGTAAAAATAATATAAAAACCGGCCCGTCGCACCGGGGGGGATTTAACTGTGAAAAAGAAAACAAAACGAAAAATGCTACGACCAAAAGTGCAAGCCATACGAAAAATATATTATCAAACTGAAGAGAAGTATACAGTATGAATAATATAAAGGTTCAAGACAGGAAGCCCATCGCTAAATAAAAGTTTGTAATTTAGCCTCCGTGCACTCAGTTAGTTTTGTGTAATCCATTATTTATTAGTTTACCTGCCGAGAGGCCAGTTATGTTACCACTCTACCTGTGAGTGAAGTTCTGTAATCTATATATATAAATGCGAAATCCCCACTCATTCACTCATCACTAATTCTCCAACTTCCCGTATACCTATGAAGATGAAATTTGGCAAATTTGTTACTTATACCTTAAATAGGAAAAGTAAGCTATTTTTGTTCCGATCGAACGGATTTAAGGGGTTGTAAAACCCCTTTTTCGATGTTTGTAGCGACGTTAGTTTGGGTATCTTTAGATCTAAAAGACCTAGAGTGCTGAAATTTGGTGCATATATTCACCTTGAGCCGTAGAGATGCCCTACGAAAGGATTTTTAAAAATTCAAACTCGAAATGCCAAAATAACGATCTTTTAGAAACCTTCCCATAGGATTAACATGGAGAACATGTAACAATGTAAAATATAAAATTGAAACAATGGAAAAATTTTAATATTATGTAATCAGGAGCATTCTGATTGGCTGATGACTAAATATCGCCAAATAAATAAAACCTACACCAAGTTAATAAAAACATCGCCAAATAAATTAAAATTTCACTGAATGAATAAAAATTTTCGCCAAATGAATCAAATATTGCCAAATGAACTAAAATATGATCATATTTGTAAAAATAACATAAAAATGGCGAAATTAGTGTCAAAAAATTATAAAATGTATGTCAAAATGGTGAAAATATGATTGGATAACGGGATATTCCGTACTACAACAACTATGAAAATTAAATTTGGCATGGAGCATGGCATTTTAAGCCAAAATTGCTCACTAAGAAAGGATGTTCATTTAAAAAAATTCAAACTCTAACTGCCAAAAGTAAAAATCCTTGCCACTTATCCACTGACTCATCACTAAACCTTTCTTTATATGAAGGTATGCCTTTACGAGTAGTTATGTGGCGGAATCGAAAACTGTTGTTATAGACTCTGCCCCCACGAGGTACAAGTGTCAGAGGGGGATTGGGTTTGCGTAAATCTTCTGTAGTAGTGGGTAGGGGATTGATACGATTTTTTTTAAAAAAAATTGATTTGAAGTTCAATGAAGTAAAAAATATGATTTATTTTTTATTTAAAAAAGTTAAATATTTAAAAAGTGCGGGGATAAAATCTAAAAAAAGTGCTGGGGAACCATCCCTCCTCGCATATTGATAAGGTTTACCGTACAAAAGAAAAAAATATGAAAATCTTGAATTTGGCAAATGTACCTTTTAAAATTCTTTTTCGTTTTTTTTTTTTCTTATATTTTCACCAATTTGTGAAATATAACGACAAATGTTGACATAGGTGTCTAATAAAACTTTTTTAGATATTTTTTATTAACATTTATAAGAGTTCTTCCCGTTTAAATCTTTAGGATGTTACTAAAGGTTAAAATATGGATGGTGATCAACGGGAGTAATGCATATATATCCACGTTATTGTGTAGACAACTTCATATTAGCAATCTTTCCAGTTCTTGCCAATAAAATTTCGTTTCAAATTAGTACTTTTAATACTGTGGTTTCCCCTCATGGGTGACAAATTAAGAATTATGTTTATTTCGCTATAAATATTGTATTTGTATCAATTTTGTAATTTATTTCCTTCCCGTGCGTAGAACGGGTATTTTAGCTAGTCTATATATATAAATGCGAAAAACCCACTCATCACTCATCACTAATTCTCCAACTTCCCGTATACCTATGAAGATGAAATTTGGCAAATTTGTTCCTTATACCTTAAATAGGAAAAGTAAGCTATTTTTGTTCCGATCGAACGGATTTAAGGGGTTGTAAAACCCCTTTTTCGAAACTTCTCCATAGGATTAACATGGAGAACATGTAACAATGCAAAATATAAAATTTAAACAATGGAAATTTTTAATATTATGTAACGTACGAGGAGCATTCTGATTGGCTGATGACTAAATATCGCCAAAATGTCGCCAAATAACTAAAAACTGTCGCCAAATAACTAAAAACTGTCGCCAAATTAATAAACTTCGCCAAATAAATTAAAATTTCACCGAATGAATAAAACATTTCGCCAAATTAATAAAATATCGCCAAATGAACTAAAATATGATCATATATGTAAAAATAATATAAAAACCGGCCCGTCGCACCGGGGGGGGATTTAACTGTGAAAAAGAAAACAAAACGAAAAATGCTACGACCAAAAGTGCAAGCCATACGAAAAATATATTATCAAACTGAAGAGAAGTATACAGTATGAATAATATAAAGGTTCAAGACAGGAAGCCCATCGCTTAATAAAAGTTTGTAATTTAGCCCCCGTGCACTCAGTTAGTTTTGTGTTGTCCATTATTTATTAGTTTACCTGCCGAGAGGCCAGTGATGTTACCACTCTACCTGTGAGTGAAGTTCTGTAATAAAGTTAATAAAGGCAAAGTAGCAAATCTTTCAGTTGAGTTCAAATTTTAAAACACGTTGTCGCCCTTGGATGTTAGTTCGCACCACGGGTCGCTCGGCTTCATGGGCCCGGTGATCGCCGGCGTCCTCTCTGTTGGGCTGGGTTGCCTTCACGGCTGTCGAAGCTTCAGTTTCTGTGAAACATCTCGCTGTATGCCTTCGGGTGGGCCAGTCGTACAAAGTGGACATAGAAAGGGTAAGCTATCGGGCAGTGGACAATAGGTACAAGCCACACTGTACCGTAATAATTGGTTCATAAATACTTTGAACCCCACGTGGTAGGAATGTCAGTGGGATAGTGTATAAATGGTCTATCTGGTTGACGCGGCCTACCTTTCTCTACTCAATGTTATGTTATTTATCCACGAAGGCTGATTTCCCGTAGAATTATTAGGGTTCCCTTAATGCGGTATAAAGATCAGAGGGAAAAATGGTTTAACAAACGACCTTATCGACGTGATTCACTTTCCTATACGACGGTAGATCATTTATCGCCAATAGCACGATTCCCCGGGGAGTAACGAGAACAAAATCGTCTGCAGTTAAGGGCGACATTCCCGTTGCGGGGTACAAAGGTCAGAGGGAGGAATGGGTTAATAATTGCCTTGGTCGATGCGGCCTACCTTTATTTATATGATGGTATGCCTATACGATGAGTTATGTGGGCGGAATCGAAAACTGCTGTTGTGGACTTCTCCTCCACGTGGTGCAAGTGTCAGAGGGTGAATCAATTTGCGTCCATTGTCTGTAGGATATGGTTTCGATTTTTTTTAAAACAAAATTTAGTTTAGCAATGCAATAAAAATTTGATTCTGAATATTTTTTATTTTAAAAATTTCAATATTAAAAAAGTGCGGGGGCAAAATCCGAAAAAAAGTGCTGTGGCTTCCCCCCCCCCTGCATATTGATAGGCCTTCAATAGAAAAAATATGAAAATCTTGAATTTGGCAGGTGAACCTTTTAAAATAATTTTCTTTTTTTTTCTTTTTATATTCTCGCCAATTTTTGAAACTTAACGACAAATGTTGACATATGTGTCTAATAAAAGTTTTTCGGAGATAATTATTATTAACAATATATGAGTTAAAGGTTAAAATATGGATGTTAATCAACGGGAGTAAGGTACACATATATCCAAGTTATTGTATAGTCAACTTCTCCATGTTATCAATCTTTCCAGTTCTTGCAGGATCTTGATAATAAAATTTCGTTACAAATTAGAACTTTTAACACTGTGGTACCCCTTGATGGGTGAGAAATTAAGAAAATATTTATTTAGCTATAATATTGTATTTGTATCAATTTTGTAACTTATTTCCTTCCCGTGCGTAGAACGGGTATTTCAGCTAGTTTATTTTATAAAACCATCGTCAAAAAAGGTTCGATTTTTTTAATAAAATATGCAACACAGAATATTTATTAATATATAAAAATAAATCTATCCTGAAAATTAAAAAAAAATTATATTGTATCATAAAGGTTTAAAATTTACTAAAATAATTTTTAAAAAATCGGTAATCTATTAGACGATAAAAATTAAACGCATTACTGCAAAAGTCAATGGAAATTAGGATTCCCAGTATATTTTTGCAATTTATATCAAGTTTTAATATATTTAGTAACCATACTAAAGTTATATTGTTAACTAGTATAACGTAGATAATAAAAAAAAATATAGTCAATGAAAAAATATTTATTCATCCATTGGATCAAAAAATATTGAAAATTTCGTAATGAACGTTATCTATCACAAATGACTAAGTATTTTTCACAATTTAAGGCATTTTTGCTCAAGTAAATGTCTATTCCTTCAAAATAAAGTCCTAAACAAGCTTCTAGACTTGATATGGAAGGGAATCGTTCGGCATAAGAACTTGGCGACATTAAAAATTCAGAAAGCCAAATTGCGAATATTTTCAATACCTCATTCGCAAAAAAGTAAATATATTGCATGTGAAGTTCCATGAGGTACCAGGAAAGTTAGCATTTGTTTTAATGTAATACTGCGTGCTTTGAGGAAATTCTGCAATTTTATTCCGGTAGGTAATTTGCATACATATCGGAAAAATTCAGTATATTACAGTTTCATGACTTTCGACGAAAGTTGCAGCTTTTTTTTTTTTAAATTCATACAAATTTTGATTGAAATTTTATATTTTGGAAACTTACAACCTACAAACTTTATGAAATTAATTATGATATTTCAAGTATATACGTACACATTTTGAAAACTGACATAATATTTAATAAAATTTCCGAAGTTTAATTATTGCTGAATTTACGGCTTTTAAATAACGCTAAGATTAAAGTGTGGGAACGTGTTAGATCATAAATTAAATTAATTTGTGATAAAATAAGTAAATTCATTGTTTCCCATGATGAACAATTATTAGTCTTATCCTACAAACACATTTTAGCAAAAAAAAAAAAATTCCTTTTGAACCCACAAAAAGTACTTACCCACTCTCCCCTGTAAAAAAGAATAGCTTAAATAACCAAGCCCAGTATAGAAAATCAATAAATTAGAATTTTTAAATTCGAATCTTCGGCTTGGTAGAAGAAGGACCCGTCATATTATAATTGACAATTTTGAGGAAAAGGACTTCAAAGATTAAGGCTCAGTCTTGTTTCAATGTTACGGAAAAACGGATTTGATTTGAAGGGTTAGATAAGAAGCCCGACATTTTTAATTTCCATTTCATCTACAAGTTAAAAATTTATATATTCAAATTATTTTTATTTTTATAAATTGCTAAACTTGACATCGGTCCTTGTATCAAGAAGCCCCAGATACTTTCATGATTGAAGAACAAATTATATCATTGACAACATAAAAGAATAAGCCATATAAATTAAATCAATATAATGAATTTACGTAGAAAAAGTCCCACACATTCCTATCAAATTTAATAAATTTACAATATTCCGGACTTTTTATTAATTCTTTCTTATAATTCCAGTTTTTACCAGTTTTCCTCCCAAAAGAGTATAAACCTTATAATAAACACTAAAAAAATTAACTTTTGTCGGTAAGGCTCCCATGACAATCATGCTTAACTTAAAATTCAATATTTAACTTTGAAAGTAACACCCTAGCTCTCAAAGGCCCGCTAGCTGGCGAAAAAAAAAACATCCAACTCGCTTACTTCAATGTTCAAGTTCTATTGTCCTAGTATTCTTTAAGATTATGTCCTATTTACGTACTACTAATTGTCCCCCTATTTAATCCGATTTGCGTAGGAGTGGGGAAAAATCATTTCCCATAAAACGTATTGAATATTCCTAATTTCCTGCAACTATTGAATTATTGAGTTTACCAAAAGCAATAAATTATTACAATAGCGGGTAGAAATTAAAAAAAAAATCTGCTTTGATAAACTTAGTTTTTTTAAAGCAAACCATTTCAAGTGTGTTGAATAATTTAAATGTACGACGAGATTTGGGAGACCTTTACAATATAAACATGACTAAACAGTTTAATTTGGCAAAATGTATACAAATTACAAGATTCTTAAAATAACCAAATTGAACAGTTCTCCCTTGAAGATTTAATAAAATTCGAATGTATTAAAACTTTAAATAGAATACGATCCTCTTTAGGCCCATTCTACACGAACGAGTAAAACGCGCGTTGGCTTCTCGGCGATTCGAGAATTCGCACCACGTGGTACGACTTATCGAATCACCGTGAAGCTTACGCGCGTTTTTCTCGTTCGTGGCTTTAGTTTGGAAGCTAGGCGAGGATTATCACATACTTATCCTTTAGAAAGGATATCTTTTTTATAAAAAATGAGCTTATTAAAAATTATTAATAATTTCCATAATCGATTTTTTTTTTGCCAAATGGTTTAAGTTAGTTGTACCAAGTCAAAAGTTAAATTACGAAAATTAATTGTGCAAAAAGTAAAACGTAATTAACTTTTCAAAGTTAATTACAAAAAAAATTAAGAAATTTAAGCTCACTCCACATTTTTATAAAAGTATTTTAATGGATTTAACTTTTTATTTCTATTTATAATTTTTCCATCCATCCATGTGCATTTATGGAAAGACTGATGGATGAGTTCATTAAATAAAATTTGTACGTATTAAAACTTTAAGTAGCAAACGATCCTCCTTTGCTGGGAAGCCAAGTCAAAGAGAACCAAGTCATCTTTTTTATAAGCGATTTGCATATACATGAAATTTTTTATTTATCTTATATTACTGAATAAAAGAGTAATGTTTCTCCATTGAAAAAGTCAAGCGAAAAGTGCGCAAACGCCGCTTGTACGCAAGTAGGAACAAATTTTAGGGATTTACACTTGTACGCAAGTAGGACAATCCTATTCCTCGATTTCGAAGTGCCATTCGTATACACAACTTTCGTATTAACGTGCACAAATATCATTTCGCATGTCGTACACAAATATGATGGTATCAAACAACGTGTTACTGCACAATACTAGAACATGATTAATTTCAAAATGTCTGGTCATTATTTTTTTAAAGGTATATTGGGAAATGCTATTATTTATATTGATTGGTTTTGAAAAATGTATTTTTTATTACTAATAATTACGTAAAAATGAAGCTTCACTTGAAAAAGATTTATGCAATTGCCGCTTCCAAGTAATCCGGTACAGTTACAATTTTAAAAATAAATAAAATTTAGTTCTTGGGATAATAAAATTTCAAGATTAAACGAAGTAAAATCAAACGATAAAACAAGAGTTTTTGGTACCAATTTAGAAACGAACATAGAGAGAATAGCTTTAGATCTTACAAACTTAACATTTTTATTACCAATATCACGTTCGTTCTTCCTAATTTGCAGAAAATGGACCAGAAACATTTTGAAATTGGTTTACCACATGCGTTTTATTTCACTTAATCCAAAATAATTAAATTCGATAACTTACCGAATTTCCCGAGGTGCTTGGTTAGTTGAATGTTCCAAGGCGAATGTCACAATGGAGCTACACCATTAATGGCGGCTCGGGGTCGATCCCGTAAGAATCAGGAACACTGTCTTGCAATTTCGAACCATGAGCAGATGACGAGGTCTTTTCTTGAGCTGGCAAACGACAAAAGCACGAGACAATTTTATACCACGACGAATTTTTACCACGACCAGTCACTTTTTCACGGTTAATGTTTAGTAGCGGAAGACGAAGAACTTTCGATAATGCGTTAAATACAATCTCAAGACGAAATTCGAACATCAATCCTGCATTTACGAGTCCGGTACTACACAGCCTCTGCATCACTGAGATGTTTTTAAAGTTGGCTGTGGTTGCACTTGATGATCATCTACAGCTGCTCAATGGATTTTTGGAGTCATTTCATGATCTATCCCGTAGAAAAACTCGACAAGACAGAAGCAAACCGAGAGTAGTGTTCTTCACTCATGAACTTAGAAGGTAGAAATGGCGAAGAATGAAGAAGGAATGGTTGGAATGGATGCGAAATGAAAGAATATCTAGTTATTTTTCACCTGTTCTTTAAAATGTACAGACCATGTTCTTTTTTCTGATCCGTTCTTTACTGACCCATTTGTTTCTTAATCGCTAAAATGAGAGAGTTTTACTTTTTTTCAAGCAAGTGTCTTTCAATATTTAGTTTTCATAGGCACACTCGTTTTTTTAATGAAAACATATTGTTAACATTTCAGAAAATTCAATTCTATTACTTTGTCTTTAACCCTTTATCGACGAGGAAAGTGTTTGATATTTACTTTCTTTTTCAGGAACAGTTACATTCCGTTCCTTTTCAAGAAGTATTCTAATTTAGTTTGGTTTGATTAATTAACGTCGCACTAGAGCTGCACAGTGGCGACGGTTCGGACCCTATCTCGAAGGAAATACCCGGGAATGATGCCTCGTATTTTTGAATCATGGTCAGATGACGAGGGCAACACCGCAGCTGACACCCAACGCCTTCAATAGACGTCAGGACTTTGGTCCCCGATCCGATTTATCGTGCGCCAGTCCCGTATACACGCCGATAATTTTTGTGGATGTTCTGGACGACTTTTCTAGTATTTTGTAGCTGGCAACCCTCCGATCACAAGAACACTACTTTTTACTTCTCTTTGTCAAGTCCGTCGCACAGGATCGAACCAGGTATCCTCTGATTCCCAGCTGACGCCTTTATCCACTGGGCCATGGAGGCCCCGTATTTTAATTTAGAGCTAATAAAATATGTTGTTACTCAAGCCCTACTTTTAAATGAACCAGAAGTTAACGAAAGAAAAGCATCATTTATGTAATATAAATAACGCTTTGTTTATGTAATATAAATAAAATGCAGTCAAGGTCGCTCTTGGTAGCCGTGGGGCCCGGTGCGAACCAGTAGCGGGGGGCCTTTTAATCCTCCGCACTAACTTATAAATAAGTTTGAAAGAAACATAAATGATGAAATGTGAAATTCTTGAATAAATTTGTCAGATTTTTGAAAAGTCAATCAGGATTTTTTTTTCAATAATCAATGTTGTCAATCAACTTCACATGTTTGATGTGGAAATATTTTATTTCCATAACATATTTGTTAGAAAAGTCAGTTTCGTAAAAATCCTACGCTATGTTGTTTATTTTATTAATAATTAAAAAGAAGTCTAATTGCCTATCAAAAGAGACCAAATTTATGTCAGTCGAGCTATTTGTCACAGAGTTATAGTGTCGAAATGAATCCCACTAAAGCTCAATTTCCATCCTCATACACCATATGTGGCTAAATTAACAAAAGTTTCACGTCAAATTAGAAAAGATTTAGCTTTTGACTAAAGTTTTTAATTATCATTTCAAAACATTTTTTCGTTAGAAATCTGTTAGAAATCGTAAAAAAATTCTACAAAATTATTTCCTTGCACTTCTTAAAACTTATTTTGTTCTATTATATAGTATTCCTTGAGTGGAAATTGATGATTCGTTTTTGTTAATTATGGATAAAGTTATTCGTATTCGTTAATTTTTGTTTATTTAGGCTTTTTTTTTTTGCTTTTTGAAGAATAGTTTGTCGGAAAGAACAGATCTTTAAAAAAGAACACGAACTGGGAATACCTGTTCTCAAAAAAGATTATAAATCCTTGGGCAGATTCGAATGACTCTAGAAGTTGGGGATGATGAGCCACGCCTCTTTGCCAGTTTCATTGGATCCCAGAATAGAGAACAAAGAAAGTCAGTCGTCTTCTCATTGCTAATTGGATGCCGCCAAATTGAAATATTTTTATATACGCAGCTGCAAATTGATGACAGGTGTTTTAATTTCACGAATGTTGAAAAGTTTATTTTTTGAAGAAGAAAAAAGTGTTATAGGTTTGCAGCCGATTGTCCGCTCAATCGCCAAATAATTTTTTCGCGTTTTATGATTATCGTGAATTAAAGAATGATAAAAAGGAGAATTAAAAAAAACACCAAACACTTTTATTTTTGACGTGAAAACGTCTTTAAAATCGGAATTCCACTCGCCAGACGGAATCTTATACTAAAAATCGGCACCTATCAAATCCTTATAATTCCACTAGTTTTTTGGTTTTGGTTTGATTAATTAACGTCGCACTAAAGCTGTACAGTGGGCTATTGGCAACGGTTCGGGGCCTATCTCGAAGGAAAGACCCGGGAACGATGTCTCGTATTTTGAACCATTTGGAATCATGCAATGTAAATCCAATTTAATTTAGATTTTAGCAGTTTTATCCAGTAAACTTGTATATAACTTTAAGGGAACATGATTTGTGATTAAATGGAAATGTATAATAGCGGGTTTTGCTTCTTGGATTTTTTTTTTATTGTTATGACAAATGACTGTCTGTAAATTTGCAAAGCCAGTTAAATTCATATTCCAGTTGCAAAACAAGTTATGCGAAAATTGAAATTTAGATTATAAATTATTCAGGAAATATGAGAATTTACATATGTTATTGGAAAATTCTTGTATTTTGTCTTTTTTTTTTCAAAAAAATTATTTAATTTAACAATAGTTTCGTTTAGAAAGTTTTTCCAGTTTTTCTAAAAACAAAGTGTTTTGTGTGTGAAGCTGCTTTTGCGTCTTCACTTCGACGTCTTCAATTCGGCAATAAGACAATTGCGGCCGAAGGGAACCAGGTTTACCATATTCTCAAAGAAGAAAACAACTGTTTATCGCTCAGAAAAAAGGTTGCCATGGGCCGCAATTGGGACTTTCCGACCAATTCACTTTAAGCTAGAGATGTGATTTTTTTAAATTTATTATATCAGTTAATTCACTACTTTTGCTACGCAATTATTTCATTACTTTTATATGGTTTTTGTTTACTCAACTCTTTTATAATTTTATAAAATGTAAATAAAATAAAATAATCTTTCCAAAAAAAAGGAAAACCGAATTTAAGGAAAATGCGCTAAAAAATAAAAAATAATTTTTAATTTTACGAACTAGTTAGAAAACATTGAATTATTTAATATCAATTTCATATTTATTAAACTTTTTTGAAATCGGCGCCAAAATTTAGTTATGATTTTTGTAAATTGGCTCCAAATTCAATAAGTTCTAATAAGTATAAAATTGATATTAAATAATTTAATTTTTTCCAACTCGTTTGTAAAATTAAAAATTATTTTTTACTTTTTAGCGCATTTTCCTTAAAGTCGGTTTTCCTTTTTTTAAGAAAGTTTATTTTATTTTTCCCTTTTTAGTTTTTAATTTAGCGGGGGACTACGTCCCCTGCTATTATTCACCAAGAAATTCAAGTAATAACTTGTGCTTATATTTTGTCTCAACAATGCATATCGTAAAACAATCCCTATCCATGCCAATAAATGCTGGGTAAATGAAATGTCATTGTTATACAACTTCTGTTAAACAATGAAAACATATTGAAACGGATAAATTGTTTTTAAAAAAAACGGTTAATCGAAATTTCCGGATTATAACAGCCGGATAACTGATTACTTTTTTTTTTTTTTAAATTTTGTTTCTCTATCGAACAAAAGAAGAATTTTCGAAATCGGACAATATTTTTTTTTCAGACGGTCCGGTTAATTAGGAATTCCAGATAGTTAAATGCCGGATAACCGAATAATTTTTTCATGTGCTCCCCTATCCAACAAAAAAAAATTGTCCAAATATCTGAAGTAGAACCGAAATCACGCGCGAACATATATAAAAAAAGTTAAAAATAATTTTACGTTAGTTGCATTAAAAGTTAACGACCAATTTTTGTAAGTGTTATATAATTTCTTTCATGGAACATTTTTCGTAGGAAATTTTTCTGCATTGTTAAAAGGACTAGATGCAATTTATTTTTTTACTTTTTACAAGCTTGATTTTAAATTAAAATTAAATATTTATGGAAAAAAATGTATTAGGAAATTACTTTTTTTAATAAACCAATTTATGTTGATCAAGTTAATTTTAATATTTTTGCAATGGGCCTCAGGACATCCTCAATGGGCGTCAGGACACTGGACCCCCGATCAGATTTATCATGCACGAGTTATTCACGCCAGTATAATTTGTTGGATGTTCTGGACGACTTTCAAGTATTTTTGTAGCAAAGCTGGCAACCCTCCGGTCGCAAGATCACGATACTTTTTTACTTTTCTTTTGTTGAGTCCATCGCACGGGTTCGGACCAGCAATCCTCTGATTACTAGCAGAACTCGCCTTTATCAATTGAATAACTGGGCCTCTGCACTCCAAGGAATTAATTTTGATATTGAATATACATATATAATAGTATCTTTTATAGATTATCTGAATAATATTGCTTGATGCTCGTTTTTAATTACTAATTTCGTTCTTAGTAATCAGTAAATTATTGAAATTGTACAATGTTTCAATATTTTCACATTTCAATTAACCTCAATTTAACAAACATTTTGTGTTTGTCTTTGATAACAAGTACCTACAAGTGAAAATGTACAGGGAAATTTGAATTCCTATGGAATTGTGAGATTCGACGAATTTCCTCAAAAGTTATTTAATTTACGTTACTCAGCGAGAAAAGGCAGCGAGTTATTTACATATAATTAATTCGATAACAAAAAAAAAGTGGAATTTAGAATTTAAAAATAGAATTTATTTAATAAAATTGATTAAGTATATCGTAAAATTAAATGAAATTAAAAAATATATACTCCTCTTTTGTATAGACAATATAAATTTCGAAAGATCCCCGGCTTTCCTTATCCCTTATTTACCCACTAATTGTAGAACCTTTCAACAAAATTAAGATAAACAAGCTGTTCATCCGACGCGCCATGCTTTCTTAACTTTATTTCAAGCTTTGACACGCAGCTAATTTCCTTTCGAATTAGAACAAATACATGTCCATAGAGCTATTTTTCGCGAATTTACAGTGTTTGAATCAGAGAGAAGGAATAGTGTTTGAATAGAACCCGATCCTCCCAGCATAAAATAGTGTCTCTAACCTAATATCTCTTGAGCTGATTTCAAATTCAAAGACCGTCAAAAATAGCCACCATTTTTTCCAAGGAGTCATCATTTGGCGAGCTTTTTCATGTTCTTTGTGAACAAGAATGTTACCTCAGCTGTCGATTCATTAATATTTCAAAAGATCGGTTCAAGTTGAAAATGGAAAACAATTTTTTGCTGAACTCAGCATAACAAGTCGATAGGCGCAGCTGCACAATTCATAAACAAGGTTAGCGATTGGCGACAACTGAAAAACATATCTGGAGTCCATCTTCTGGTGGCGTCTGTGCGATGGACTTAACAACGAAAAGTAATAAAATAATCTTTCTAAAAAAAAAAAAAAAGGAATAGCGACTTTAAAGAAATACGCTAAAAAAAATTCTTTTTTAATTTTACGAACGAGTTTAAAAAATTGAATTATTTAATATAAATTTTATACCGATTAAATTTTTTGAAATGGGCGCAAAATTTAGGTATGAGGATTTTTGGAAATTGCACCAACTTCGAAAAGTTGTAATAAGTATAAAATTGATATTAAATAAATAAAATTTTTCAACTCGTTTGTAAAATTAAAAAATATTTTTTACTTTTTAGCGCATTTTCTTAAAGTCTATTTACCTTTTTTTTTATAAAAATTATTTTATTTTCCCCTTTTTAGTTTTTAATTTAGATTAATATACTTTTTTAATTTGGTCCAGAACATCCAATAAATTATACTGGCGTGTATACGGGACTGGTGTTGTTTTATTTTTGGACATGTTTTTATTTTTTGTTTTATTTTTGCAAAATAATGAATTCTCAACTCAATTTTATATTTACTGTTTAATTTTTCAAGCGATTTTTTTTTAAAAATTTTTATTTGTAATTTTTGTATTAAATTTGTTTTTATTGGTTAAATAACGTCGCACTAGAGCTGCACAGTGGGCTATTGGCGACGGTTTGGGGCCTATCTCGAAGGAAAGACCCGGGAATGATGCCTCGTATTTTTAAACCATATCATATGACGTGGACAAACCCTGAGCTGGCACCCAACGCCTTCAATAGACGTCGGGACTATGGACCCCGATCAGATTTATCGTGCATCAGTCCCGTATACACGCCGTTAATTTTTTATGGATGTTCTGGACGACATTTTAGTAGCGAAGTTGGCAACCCTACGATCGTAATATCACTACTTTTTTACTATTCTTAGTCTAGTCCGTCGCGCAGGTTCGAACCGGGAACCCTCGGATTCTCAGGTGACGCCTTAATCCACTCGGCCACGGAGTCCTTTAAATTAAATTAGAGGTTAACGAATGATTAAGTGATTCAGATATGTTTCATAAAAAAATACAATGGACAATATCGAACAACTTTAAAATTGTCCTGTATTTAAATCTGCAAAATAAAGTTGTTTTTTTTAGAAGAGTTTTTTTCAAATAGTTTGTATTAACCAATTTCAATGTCATCTGCAAAAGCTCGTGTGAAGTTTATCATTTCCGTGTAGGAAGGCGGCTAGGGAACAAGGTTATTTATGTTTAGGGCTATTTATATTTAAAACCAATAAACGTATAATAATTTATAAAAAAAAGTTCTCGATATTAATTTCACAGACTGTACGGTAGATCTTGTATGTCACATTTCGGTTACTTGATGTGGCCTCCGTGGCCGAGCGGTTAAAGGCGTCAGCTGGGAATACGAAGATTCCTGGTTCGATCCTAGGCCATGGACTTGACAAAGAAAAGTAAAAAAAAATTAGTGATCTTGTGCTCGGAGGGTTGCCAGCTTCGCTACAAAATACTAGAAAAGTCGTCCAGAACATTCGCAAAAATTAACGGCGTGTATATGGGACTGGTGCACGATAAATCTGATCGGAGTCCAAAGTCCCGACGTTTATTGAAGGCGTTGGGTGCCAGTTTAGGTGTTCCTCGTCATTTGACAATGGTTCTAACATAACGAGGTGCATGTGTGAATGTGTATCCCGGGTCTTTCCTTCGAGATAGCCCCGAACGGTCGCCAATTGCTCACTGTGCAGTAGGTCCAATCTTATTTTTTTATTATAAAAAATATTCATCTTATTTAAATAAAAATCTTATTTAGATGTGCTCGAAGGGTTGCCAGCTTCGCTACAAAATCCTAGAAAAGTCGTCCAGAACCATATTTAAATGTAAAAACCTTATTTAAATGTTACATTAATAAAAGAAAACATTATTTAAATGTATTTAACTAATAATAAAATATTTAAAAAGAAAGTCAGGTGAGGCCCCTACTTTATGGATACGTATTAAATATTAAAAAATTGTTTAATCGAATTTCGTCAAATCATTTCCCAACAACAAGACCAAATGTCGAAAAATCAAAAATCTCCTCTTCATTCAAATATGAACCACCACCATCAAGGTTAGAAACTCTGTGTGTCAAGCGAAAATGAAAAGTTAGATGAAAGACTAAACAATATTCAACTATCCCATAAGTCAGCAACATTAACGTTCGAAACGAACTCAAAACAAATTTCCTAATGGACTTTTTCTCACGCACGTGGCCCCCAATTAGGCGGGAAAACTCTTCTTTGTTTGTGTGACTTTGGTTTCTGTGTTTAAAATTTCAGACGATATTCTTGGGTGCGCAGCTGTTTCGTGGTGATTCATATGGCTCGTATTAAAGCTCCAGGAATGCGCTATTTCGCCAAGTATAGCAAACCCGACCTCTTATCAGTCTAAAATTCCATAAATCACTTTCCAAATGAAGTAAAACTTCAATTACAATAACATTTCAAAAAATTCTGATTTTGAGATGAAAATAATTATTTCCTAATTAATTCAATGTTATGGATGCAATATTCGGGTGTTATGGTAATGTAATAATATGTAAGGGCAATTAAAAACCCAAATTTGAAAATAATAGGTAAAAAAAAATTTCTTCATTTTTCCGTCTCAAAAATTTGGAATTTCTGAGAATGACCCTCCTCTACTTTTGTGTGATTATAGTTTTCTGTCTGAACTTTTTACAAAATAAAAATAAAGAATTCTTTTACATTAAAATTTAACGCTTAATTTATTTAAAAAAAAAAAAAAATTGGTCTAATTTCTGTATTTTTTTAAATCTAATTTCTGCATTTTATCTTTTTGTAAAAAATCTTTTCAGTATTTTTAAAAGACTAAATGTAATTTATATTTTGTACTCGCTATATTTATTGTAAATTTATTAAAATAATTTTAGTCAATAAAAAATACTTTATACAATATATAAAATCTTAAATTTCAGAATCTTGATTTTTAATTTTTTTATAAATTTATTTTCTAAAGCAAGTTTTAATAGAAAAATAACACTTTTTACCATACAAAACCTAAGTTTATCAAGCTTTTTTTTCTTTAAATTCTCAGAAAGGGAACAGTATCTATATCACTAATAAACAATTGTCAGAAAAAAGTGTACTTTACATAATTCAACATAAAATATAATATAAAGTTCAGCACAATTGTATAATAAATATAATAGCATAAACAGTGCTGTCACACAAAAAGTTTTTTTGGGGGGTTGAAATAAGAAATTTCCCAACTTAACGATTCGAAATTCCTAACTCAACAGTATTGAATATTCCCAGTTCCAACTTATCGGCATTTTTCACCTTTTTTATTAGGTATTACTTTTTTTTAATTTTACCTTTTTGTAATATTAAATTTGACGTGAATACGTCTTAAAATCAATATGGGTACGTAGCCTCATTGGGTCGCAATCTAAACAACGAGATTTGTAAATACCCGTACCTCTACGTGGAATGAGCCTATTGCAGGGGTCGCAACCTGCGGCTCGCGAGCCGCATGCGGCTCTTTTGATGTAAAGTTGCGGCTCTCCAGTTCCATACGAAAAAATTAATAATTTATTATCAAAACTCTTAAAAAATAAGAAAATATATTTTTAAGTACCTAATTTCTCAATAGCTTCTATTTTCATAATCGTTAATTACAAATCGCTACGCTTAACATGACCGTAATGAGATAAATTTGAGCTATTATTTTGTTCTTAGAGATGAGACTCCGCGACCATGTTTATCTTTCAACCATTCCGAATTGGAAGAAGACAAATGGCTGCAAACATTCAACTTAATGGTAGATAGATACCACAATGAAACTAAATGAACTAAATCTAAAACTGCAAGGAAAGGGCAACCCAGTGTACGCCTTGCTTGAAGAAGTAACTTGTTTCGAAAAAAAATTACTTCTTTTTGTTGAAGACATGGAGAGCGATAAATTACTTAATTTAAAAAATATGAAGCAATACCGCGATGAGACCAACGCAACTATTGACACGAATTACTTCAGCATAGGTTTAAAAAACATGAAGGATGGATTCGCTGAGAGATTCGAGCAATTCAAAACAAACAAAAGTACTCTCACGTTCATAGTAAATCCTCTCAACACAAATACAAATGAGATCAACATTGAGCCATTTGGAAGTGATGCTGGATCGCGGGAAATGCAATTGCTAGATTTGAAAACTAAAGACTTGTGGAGTGGCAAGTTCACAGAACTCAAGAGCAAGTTGGAAGAGTTGGAGGTCCAGAAATGCATGCACATCACGCAGCACAAGTGTACAGCTCTAAAAGAAATTCCGCGAGTCGAGGCCCTCATATTCGGCGCATGGAATAGTCTTCCAGAATGCTACAGTGAGGTGAAGAAGTTGGCATATGGAGTGCTGACGATCTTCGGGTCGACATATTCGTGCGAGCTAGCGTTCTCTTGCATGAATATAACAAAAAGTAAAGTTAGAAGTCAACTAACAAATAAAAATCTAGAGTTGTGCTTGAGACTTAAAACAACAAGGTATAAGCCAGATTTAATCAAACTTTCAAAAGGCATGCAAAGCCAATGCTCCCATTGATGTAACTATCTGTATTTGTGTTTTTATATGAATAAATATTATTCCGTATTTAAAGCCGTTTTTTTTCAAATCAAAAATATATAAGCAAATACTATAATATTGAAACGAAAATTTTTAGTGGCTCTTTAAAAACTGGGAATTTTTTTAAATTGTACCTTTTGGCTCTTCCGTTTCAATAGGTTGCCGACCCCTGGCCTATGGGAATAAATGACCTACAACTGTGTAGAGGAAAGTGGTTACCGACTCGTGGTCAACGGACCACTGGCGGTCCTCTAAAAAGTCTGAAGTGATCCATGGAGCCATAGTCTAATTCCAATTTTTTGTAGTTCAGATTTTTTAAAAGCATTTTTTTAACGTTCCGTCGCGTCGGGCGCAATATGTTAACCGATGTGTTCGAGCGCAATAAATGATAGGCCACACATAAAAAAAATAATAACAGGGTGGCAACAATACCTTCCCGATTTCCTGATGGTGTCACAAAAATTTCCCTTATTTTACAATTATATTAAGAATGAGCACAATACGTGCATTTCCTATTGAACAGGACCAAATTTATGTCAATCCTGCTATTTCCCACTTAGTCATATAGTGTCGAAATGGATCCCTCTAAAAGCGTAGCATTCACATATTAACCGATTTTAAACTATGATACAAAAATATGAATTGGTCTCCAACAAAACTTCGGCATGCCGAAGTTTTATGCAAACTGTTACCCCTGCGACTTCATTTGTCGAGTTTTACTTTTTATAGATTTTATACGCATCGGCTTTAAGATTTCCTATCAAACGAGACAAAAAATATATATTTTTAAAGGAGTTATATTGACGGAAGGAATCGCTCTTACACCCCATAACTAATTTATAAAGACGTTTCACCGTATCCAAAATTCGACTGCGTAATTTCATTCGATTTTGGAAGGTTTACACAGAAGAACAACATTCAGAAGACAAAAACAGGACAGTGATAAATAAAAGTTATTTTACTAATTATGTAATACGTGTAGAAATATTTTTTTGGACAAAAGGTACCTGCTTCTATTACCCGAAAAAAATACTAGATATAATTAAAATTCATTATAAATTAACGGCAACAGATATAAAAGATATGCTTATAGATTCTAAGAGGTATGAGTTTTGGTGAGGTAGAGCCAAAAAACCAGAAAGGTATATGGAAACCACGTTTTGTGGTTGGGATCCTCTAATCAGTGATATATTTAACCCTTTATCAACTTCTTGTGCATATAAACTATTTACGTCTCCCTCTAATTGTCATTAGTTTTCTTCAATACCCCAATGGTGAATTGATTTTGATATTCAAATGCTTAATGAAAAGAAAAAACTTTTTGAACCCTGATAGGTGTGTTAGCAACCGACGCAACCTAAATAGGCTGTAATAAAATGTTGTAAATGTTTTTTGACGACGAAGAATCTGACTATATCGCGTAAAAGCAGCACAATGGGTTGTCGGTAATGGTTTGAGATTTATCTAGAAGGAAAGATCTAGAACACATTGCCTTTTAGTTTTGAACCATGGGCAAATGACACTGACAACTCCTGAGCTGGCACCTTACGAAATCCTCCTTAAAGACAGGCCCTTAATGGACATCAGGGGCTCCAGTTGCGCAGTCAAAAAAGGCGTTCATCTGGTAGTCAGAGGATTGCTAGTTCGAGCCCCTGCGATGGACTTGACAAAGAAAAGTAAAAAAGTAGTGATCTTCCGATCGGACAGTTTCCAGCTTCACTAAGAAAATACTAGAAAGTCGCGTAGAATATCCAACAAATTATACTGCCGTGAATATAGGACTGGTGCAGAATAAATCTGATCGGGGTCCAATGACCTGACGCCTATTGAGGTTGCATCGGGTGCCAGTTCAGGTATTGTCCTCGTCATCTGACCATGTTTAAAAATACGAGGTATCATATTCCGGGGTGTTTTTTTCGAGGAGGCCTCCATGGCCGAGGCCTACGAGGCATCGTTCCCCGTTGTTTCCTTCGAGATAATCCCCGAACTGTCGCCATTAACCCAATGTGCAGCTCTAGTGCGACGTCCATTAATCAAACCAAAACAAGTAAACATTCGAATAACTCGTGGAGCAAGAATCCAGCAAAAACACCAAATAACTTCAATTACCTAAACAAATATTATACTTTACGAGGACAGAAATATAGGCAGCCGGAAACTGTATAAACTA
Organism: Troglohyphantes excavatus; assembly: GCA_963932185.1. Taxonomy (NCBI): domain Eukaryota; kingdom Metazoa; phylum Arthropoda; class Arachnida; order Araneae; family Linyphiidae; genus Troglohyphantes; species Troglohyphantes excavatus. The sequence goes on from OZ010675.1 coordinate 53,717,428, forward strand.
AACCAAACAAAATATTATACTTTGTATATATGTGTTATTCATTTGTTCTATTTTTATATGTTTTTAAGATTTTATAAAGCATTTTTTTCCCAGCCATATTTTTCTTTTCTATATTAGTGAGGATGTATGATTATTTTTTGCCATGTTTATAAACAAAAAATGACTCTCCTTTTTGATCAATTTAAGCATCAATTATTAGACGCATCCCAAGGGTCTGACTTTGTAAAATTTTCCCAACTTATTGCAAATTACTCGTCTTTTGCAAATCGTTGGAAGGATCTGTGTACAAAAAGTGGAGATACCGTTTTACATCTTTCAGCTCATTCTGGTTGTGTAGATGTAATTAAGTAATTGTTATTTTAATATCTCTTTGCATAATTTTATGTTCATAAATTTATTTTTTATGTAATTCTTCCTGAAAAAACTTTATATAAAATTTTTTAACAAAAGATGTGACATTATTGGTATAGTGCTGATTTATTTCCAAGGCAATCTATATCTAAATGTGGTGCTTTAATTTTGTTTTTGCTATAGTTGTTGATGTCGGTTAAAAAAAGATGTCAAGTTTCAAAATTTTTCAAATCAGCATCAAATTAAACATATTAAAAAAAATTAATAAAATGGTGCATTTTTATCATAAACTTTTGCCAATAATAATATAAACCTCTGTTCTAGCGGAACATAGAGAAAAATTCGTGACGTCGAAGAAATTCCGTAGGATTAGCATGGAGCTTCAGCTCCTGTATTATAATTTTAATTTTTTTCATTAAATAATATCGCAATATAAAAATATTTACTTTATACACTGCGATAGATTGTACTCATCGTTTACAAAGCATTTTTTGTTTTGAAATTAAAGTATTTTTCCGGAATTTGCTGTAATTCTAATTATATACATATATAATATAAGTATTTTTGTATTTAAATTTATTCATATATAGAATAAAAGTATTACTTATTTTTAAAAGCAAATATTATTAACAAACTTTTACATAATTGCAATCGTAGCAACTAAACAAACAAAAGAAAAGTTGTCTGCTGTAGGGAAGAAGTCGAAACTATAAGGAGCTTACCCTGTTGATACGTCATGCGAAACTCCTGCATTCAAATCATTAATTTATGAAAATACTTATTTTAATTTATTTTAGCCACAAATTTTTTATATTATTACTGGCAAAAGTTATGTACTTGAATATTTTAAAGAATATATTTAGATATATAAAAATTCATATTTAATAGAAATTCATATTTACTAATAAAAATTCATAATTAATATAGCAATTCATATTTAATAATAAAAATTTATATTTTATAGCAACTAATATTTAATGGAAAAATATATTTCCTAAGAAATTTAATGTATAAGGAAGCTGCAGCATGCTTTTTCTTAGCTGTTTTACTTTTACTTTTTTAATTTTTTCTCAAAAAAGTTATTAAAAAATATATATAATTTTACTGCAATTTATAGTGTTATTTAAGCAAGCTTGAGAGTTGTACATATTTATTATTATAAACAGATTAATTCCTTTCAACTTCTTAACCCATCACTGTTATCTAAACAGTTAAATGTAATATAAACTGTATTTCAGATACTATGCGGAACAAGGTAACAAACTGATACTGGAACATCGAAACCTCGATGGAAAGACTCCTCTGCATGTAGCTGCTCAATCAGGTCAACTGCAGTGCGTAAAGTATTTATTACAATGTAATGTGGCTGTAAATGCACTGAAGAGAGCTGATTGGTAATTATAAGTCCCACTTTTTGTGCTAACTCTTTAGTTAAATGACATTTCAAATTTGTTGCTCATTAAAACTTTATTTTTTTATCAATTGCATTTTTTATTGTGATTCCAAACATTTTAAAAATAGATTTTCATGTCTTTGTGTTAAAATTTAGTATTTAATTTAATTTATATAAACAATTAGTATTTCTATGAATACTGTATATTCACATTGAACTTTATTTTGGTTTTAAATATTTGCATACTAATTAACTATGCATGTTTGTAATGTAGTATAATCGCGTTTTTGGAGATTTTATTAACAGGTTTTTGATGACTGAAGAAATTTCGCCAAGCATTCAGGTATCGTCAAGGACATGTCGCCATTCAAACAAAATATATTTTATAAACTGAATCAATAAATTTTTTTTTGGCACAATGGCAAACAGTGCAGGATATAGTCTGAATTTAAATATAATATTTGTGAAAATACTTTTTTATGTAACCGTCTGCTAAGTATGGCAACTCAATTCCTTATGTCACTTAGTAAACCTAACAAGACATTGGTTTTCGATCAAACAAATTGTGAACATCCCTCAGCAGCATGGCACAATTGTTTAAGACACCTATCATTTTGGGTTAAAAAAAGGATTTCATCATAATTAAATTAATTGAAGTAATTAAAAAAGTAGCTTACATTTTATTTTTTTACTTTTTGATAAGTTCTGAAACAGTTATAAACTTTTAATTCCATTTTTTGAAAAGTTTATTATTTTAAAAACCTGTTAATGTAATCTTTTTCGAATGAATCAAAGCATATAAAATGTTGACAGAGATTCAACAATTTAAGCCATTTTTAAATTAGATTGCATTCCAATAACAGAAGTTTTTGTGCTCTTCCATTATGAGTAGTCTGCTAACGTATCAGGCCAGTTCTACCCACGGAAGGCATAAGATTTGGAGGGATTCTAGAAAATATCGCTTTTAGAAAAGTTCAAGTTAGCAGACAACCTGATTCACCACTATTAGAAGTCATATATTAAACTACTAATTACCTAAAGAGATTTTAAATCATATTAAAATTATATAAGTTTTTTTTAATTTTTTTTTTTTTTGTTATTGCAAACAAAGATGGGTTATTTTACATATGGGTTATCTTTACATTGCAAACAAAGATGGGTTATCTTAAGAAAGATATTGAATAATAGGGTTTCATATCCAATAATGTAAAAATAACTTCTAATTTTAACTCTTTGCTATATTTTTATTTAGTGTTAAGCGATTATGCTTAATTTTTTTTCTTTACATCGATTTTAAACTTCTTGAAATTATTCTTTTCCAACAGGACACCATTAATGTTGGCTTGCACCAAACCTAATTTAGAAATAATCAAAGAGCTTTTGGTGCATGGGGCAAGTTTGGACATTGCAAACAAAGATGGGTGGACTGCGTTTCATATTGCATCTAGGTTTGGAATTTTATTTAGGATATAAATATGACATTCATAACTTTTTGATACAATTAGCTTAGTTTAATGCATGTATAAAAGTGTTTTTGTTGTTCTGATTATATTATAATGCAGTGATAACATATAGAATTTATATATTACTTCATAATGAGTTTCCTTTTATTAAACAAAGTTTTGAATCATTATTATTAGCACTATGAATGCCCTGAATGCCATTTTTTTTCAAATGCCAAATGATGAATATTGGGTTAAAATTTCAACTGAATATTTGGTTTAATTTGAAAATGGGATATTTTTATAAAAACTAAAAACTTGTTAATTTTTTACTTATTTGAATCGATTACCATAAATTATGATAAATTTATCTAAAATATACTAAATATTTAATAAATGACTTATCGAATTGGATTTGAGAATATTCTTATTGATAAATTATTTCTAATAATTTTAAAATATCATTTAAACTGATTATATATCAATAATAATAGCAGAACAGCACTTGTCTCAATTTGCTAGAAATAACAATGATAGATAATCTTAATTTTTAGAAACAAGAACTGTTTTTGATGGAATATGTAAGACTAGAACCTGAAAATGGGGATTTTTTTTTAATGTTCTGAAGATTTTTAAAAAAAAATAAAATATTTGATTACAATTTTTAATTACATGATCTTAAGTAAACAATAAAGTTAAATTAAAAATATAATGAAAAATATAATATTCAATAACCACCTTTGTAATGTATTTCAATAATTGCCTATCTTAAGTTGTTCAATGTATTTTTTTACATAAGTTAATTTTACTTTCATTTATTGTGTAAAAAAGTTTGTTTACTGTTTTTGACAAATATTTTAAGTGTATCTGTTTGCTTACTCAATAGAAAATTATTCATTCAAAATAAATATTTGGTTTGGTTGCTGAATAGGAAGTACACTGTATATTCGGTGAATCCCTAATCAACATAAATCTCTGACTAAACGTTCTGTAGAAATTTGTTTTTTAGAGAAAAAAAGGCTTTAAAGCAAGCTTTGTTAATTCATAGCATATTATAGAATTCCTTATTCTTCTACCTACCAAAGGGTATTAGTATCTACAGTCAAACCTTGGTATAACGAACCTGGGATATAACGATCCCTCGGTTGTAACAAACTTTTCAAATGGTCCCAACTGAACTCTTATGTCATTAATGTATTTTCAAATGCTTTTAACGATCTTCAAAAGTAAGAAATTAGGATGTAGCAAACTAAAATTCACGCTTTTCAAAGTTTAGTTTCACGATTTCACGGAAAATTTTATTCGCCCTGACCACATTCCTTACCCTTTGTTCCTTTGACAGAAGCCAGTTTCCTCAAAGGTGACAATAGGCTCACCTGCTCAGCTCCTTCCCTTCCCCAATTCAACTGGACATTATTTGCCTTCCTTACATTCTATTGCTGATTATTGTTTGACTTGTGGACTTCACATAGGTTTAAAATATTTCCTGTTAGTAAACGAAAACCTTTTTCCATTGAGTATAAAGCGAAAATTATTAAGTGACTAGAAAATGGTGATTAACGTTTATCTTCAGATATTGAAGACGCAGGTGATGTAAGTTCAAGTCCTTCAATTTCTGATGCTAAGGGCTAAGGCAGCTGTGAACATTTTGCATAATTTCTTTGCAACAGAAACTGGGGATAAAAATAAATGAACTCTTTTGATGCTTTCAACAAAACATCACAACTTTTTTTCATACTTCAGATAAATAAATGTAAGTAGTAGTAAAATTTATTTCATTATTTAATTGTTTATTAAGAAAATATATTTTTCTTATTTTAATATTGCCCATTACTAATCGTAATTCAGTGTAATTTATTTATTTCGCACAACAGAAATGTATTTATGGACATTAGGAAGTTTTTATATCGTCAATATTTAAAAAATCGGATATAGTGAACTCTCGACTATAGTGAACTTCTGAACCAGTCCGTTGTGTGTTCTTTATAACAAGGTTTGACTGTAGTTAAAAAAAATGTCCTTATTGTTTAAAATATTAGAAGATCCAGCATACCAGAATTAAAAAAAATAACTGATTAGAAGTATATTTAATACATATATCAGTATGCATAATGGTCTATTTAAATACATAATTCTATTCATATCTATTTATTTTAAATTTTAGACACTATTTAAATTACAATAAAACAAGAATAGAATATTCCACATACAGTAAGTTCTTCTATAAAATACATTTTTATCTATTTATTTTATTTTTTAGAGAAGGCCACCTGAATATAATTGAGTTCCTTTTACACTCACATTCTGTAGTATGGAACACAACAAGCAACAACGGAAGAACCCCGCTTCATACAGCTTGTGAGATTTTTACCTATTTCACATTTGTTGTTTTTAATTCAAATTTCCATTTTCTTAAGTTTTCATGTGTAATATTTTCTCCAGCACTTCAAGGACACCTCAACATAGTTACACTTTTTCTAACTGAAGCAAATTATAATCTGAATGTGAAAGATTCCTGCGGAACGACACCTTTAATGGATGCAGCATCTGGGAATCACAATGATGTCTTGAAGTATCTAATGTCAGAGGGGGTAATATTACTTGTGTGTTATATGCTTCAAAATTAACAGTTGTACATGTGACTTGTGCACCTTAAGTTTTCCTTTGCTTTTGTAACTGTTAGTTTGTTTGCACTTGAACTTTATTCTGTATTTTTAGTTTGTGTGTACATAAAACACTTACTGTTCTACCATCATCAGAAAACACAGTGTCAGTCTGGGGCTGCTTCAGAAATGGACGATTTTACTCAATTCTTGGAAGGTGAGCAATGCCTTAAAAAGATGAAAATGCAAATTTTGGTATCTTACTAACCCATCACTTTCACATTCTACCCCAAGAATTGAGTAAAATTGACCTTTTCTATGGCATCCGCTATACGACACAATTATAGCGCAGGGTTTTGTGTTGGCGCTAGTACAGTAACTACACTTTTTATTTTTAAAGGTAAACGGACTGCATTTAGACTTCAACAAATTTGCCAACTTGTGTGATTTGTCCATACCATATATATGAATTTAAACTGTTTTCTGTAGTTGTATAATTAGCACACAGAATTGCTCATATTTTAATGATTTTTTTCTTATTTACAAAATATGTTATTTTGATTGCCAAATGAGCCTCTCAAATACCACAAAAAAAAAAATCTTAATTTTTTTTTTACTCGAATCTTTAAATTGTTTTATTTTTTTAAAGTTTTGTTTGCTGAAAATGCTTTTTAACGCTTTCTCTGTTATAATTTCTTTTTTAAAACAATATATTTTTTAGTACTTATAAAGCAAGGTGTTAGCAAATTAGAAACAAATGTAATAATAAACATTTAGTAATTATACATTAAATGACCATAAACTACAAACTTTTGTAATGTTTCAGAAATCAATTTATTCAAATTTCTTGTGGAATTTTGTTTTTTAGTTTGTTTTTGTATCGTTGGCAGGTACATTTGAAAAATGTACTCTTTTACAACAAAAATCTTGTTACTAAACTAATAAGTTTAATTTTCTTTTATTTTGCCATAAAGTTTAATTATTTGTGATACATGCACATTGCACACATGTATAAAATGCACAATAACTCATGTCTAAAATGCATATTTGCTTAAATATATGTAACTGTTTATACTCATTACTATATTGTAATTTATGTTTTGATCAATAATGTTTGAAGAATCTAAGTCATAAAACTTAGGCCTACATGCTTATAAAAAGTTAATTTTGACCTTTGGTCTATTCTGATTGCTTCATCAGTATTTCATGTTGATTTTTGTGATGAAATTAGACTAATTATACTCATTGTATGGCAAAGCAATTCAACAATTGCTGTATATTAGAACTAATGAGTTCACAGCTATAGAAATCTTTATATATATATTTTTAGCATATTGGTAATATGAACTAGTGTGGTCAATACTGTCATTAAGCATCCTTTGCTTTCTTATGTATTTTCTGGTACTAATTAATTAAAGGTTAAATTGATCATAAATCATCAAAATGATGCGGGTTAGTATAGAAACCAGATTTATGGAATAGTAGATATTCAAGTTCTATAAACAAGTGAGCTATAAATACAATTTATGCTCATCATATTTCCAAAATTTTATTTTGCATAGTATTTTGAGAGATAAAGATCATTTTGATTAATTTTTTAAATAGTAATATTATATTATTTAAGCAAAATTTTTTCTAAAAAAATTAAATATATTCAAAATTTAAGTATTAAAAATACATTGTGAATAATAATACTTATTAATAATGATTCTCAGATAGGATTAAAATTCATTGTGTTAGCTCTAAATTACATTTTATTAATTTTTACAAACTTACTTAACTTACTCTGTTGCTGGATTAACAAGCTTTTTAAACTAAATTTTAGCTACATTTTCATTATCATATTTACTTTAAACTTGGTATATTTACATAAGCTCAATGTCATTACAATATTTAATTGCTAATAACAAACTTGTGTAAAATCATATTAATTTATAGTAATTGCTAATAATCACAATCTTTTTATAATAAAACTTTTAAATATATATATTGGCCAGTTTAGTAAACTTTGCATAATTAGCATAAGTTTCAAATGAAACTTATTCTGATAAAATTTCCACTATTTCACACCAAAATAACGCATTCAGCGTTGGATAACGATTTAAGGATCTAGTTTGAAATAGTTCTATATCTAGTGAAAAATAATATAGAATTAAATAATACTTCTGAAAAAAATTTCTTTTGTGAAATGCACTATTTTAAGAAATAAAATTGTTTTCTGTTGAGCAATACTCTTAAATATGAGTTGTATATACTATTAGCATAAATATAATGAAAACAAGTTGATGCTCATTTAAATGACCTTATACATTTTAAAACCAGTTTTTGTTAATTCAACAAAACATTTAATGCATATTTAAAAGTAAATTAAAATGTGCATTTTAAAATATTTGTCTACGTTTTTTTAGTTAAATTATTTATATATTTTCTAATTAGGAAAGTTAAAAGCTTAATTTTAAGTATATACTTACATGAAATATTGTAGAATGACTAATGATATGATTTAGCATGAAACTCTTGAACAGTTATTTTTAACTAAGTTTAACTTAATAATTAGAAATCTGAATAATTTAAAAATTGTTCTAACCTAACTATGTTCTTTTATCTACATCTCTGCAATGAAGCTAATAATTATTTAAATTAGTAAAAGTATACAATGCATTATATATTGCTAATGCTTATTAAAGTTTGTTTAAATAATATTCAGAAAGATTGATTATTCATATTAATTTTATTGTTTCTCACAGATGTTTCTAATTAATATTAATTTTTGTTACAGGCATTAGTCGATGAAGTTGATAAACTTGGGAGAAATGTTCTTCATCTTGCTGCTGAAGCAAACAATTTAGACAGTATTAATTATTTAACAAAGAATTCTTATATTGATGTTAACTCACAGACTGCCCAAGGACTGACTCCCCTACATTTTGCTTGTAAGGTAATAAATGTTTTTAATTGAAAAGCTAGTCATGTTTTGCTAGTTCCCTTTCAAAAGTGATAGAGAAAAAATTTGAAAAGTTTATTTATGCAAAAAGTTAAATGTTTGAAATATTAGAAAAAGAAATAGTCAATCAGAAAAAAAGGAAACTAAATGTAATTATTATCTTTCACATCTATAGACTTTCAATGGAGTAAAAATAATGACCAATAGTTCCTTTTTTAATGCCAAATGTCATTTTGATACTAATTTTTAGAAATATTGAAGATTTTTTGAAAATGAAAACTGTTGATTTTCAAATAATTGAAAGTGTTTTTAAAATTCTACATACCTCAAAAAGTCCTTAATGTTCTTAGTGATAGATTTTGAATTGTAAATATGAAAGATTCAATTGAAAGATGAGGGCATATGATATGCCTATACCAGGTCTGTTGCTTAAAAATATTAGTATCTTCCACAGTATCAGTTTTTTAAAGTTCCCCAAATGTTTTATTTTTACCTTCTCAAATTAAAATATTCATTTTAATATTTCTACTAAAACGAACTGTTCAGTCATTGCTTTTATGTTATGCCATGTAAAATGTTTCAAACGTAATATCTTTGAAATATAATTATAATTTTAGAATTGAGGAATTAATTAAGGAATTTTTGTTTCTGTTAACTTATATAATGCATAACTGTGTCAGTTTTATATTGACAATTATTTGTAAACAAAGTTATAAAATGTTAAGATCAGTAATTAATGTAGTAATTAAAAAAAATCCCTGATATTTTATTAGTATAGTAACAGGTTGCATCGCATACTGTTGCTGTAAAGTAATTTTTTCAAGTGTTATATAATATGTTAAAATTAACTAGGCAATATTTTTTAATAGGAAAACAATATAGAATCTGTAATGTTACTAGTTCAGCTTGGAGCTGATATTTCAATAAAAGATAAACAAGGTCGCACAGGTAATATATTATTTTGAAATATTTGTAATTGTACTTACTCTATAGACTGTACATGAAATTTATTATATTACTATTTACTCTTATATCTATTATTCTTGTTGTTAAATTTTATGAGGGTACCATAAGACCTTTCATGAGTAAAAATGTACAAAGTATTGTTATTTTGAAATAAATATGTATTTTTTTACTGTGTTTTCTTTATAGTATTAAAATATTTAAAAAAAAGGTTTTTTACTGAAAAATTTTATTTAATCTAATTAATTGTTCAGTTAATATATATTGACTTTTGCATGGTTCGCACAGTCCTTAAAAGTCCTTAAGAACTACTTAATTTAAGTAGGTCCTTAATTAAGGGCCCTTAAAGTCCTTAATTTTCAACTAGGGTCCTTAATTTTTGTCAAGCATGAGCTTTTTTTACTAATTCACATGTTTTTGTTTTTCATATCTAACCCGAAATTCCAAGTTTTTTTTTAATTTTTGGAACCCAGAATTCCGGTTGCATTAAAAATATAGAAATGTAGAATTCCGGATTTTACTTTGATCGTGTCTTTTTGATCATAATACGCAAGTGTAAATCGACAAGGCGACAATAGACAGATTTAGTGCACTTTGATCTCTTTAATTCGAATTTTTAGTCAATGGTTATTTCATTAACATACACAACACTTCGTCGTCAGAAAATCTCAGCTCGTTTGTTGTTTTGTGAAGAATCGATACTCATTCTAGAAAATCGGGGAAATTCACAAGAATGTAGCATCTGTAACATTTCTTCGCCAAAGTTTACCGGAAGTGGTATCCTGCGCCAACTTGCTACGAAACCACATTTACGTGCGATTCTGCACCAATTTTGCCCCAAAAAATTACGATTCTCCGACAATGGCGCCAAAAAATAAAAGAGGTCCTTAAAAATTATCTAGAGGTCCTTAAGAACTACTTAATTTTTACTTTTGAAAATCTGTATGAACCATGTTTTATTGAAATTAAATATTATAACTATCTCTAACAGAATATACAACCCCCCTTACATACACATACATATTTTAGGAATATAACTACAAATCAGCTGCCCCCATTTAGTTAACTAATTACTTATCCTAGTTATTTAATTAATTAGTTATCTTAGTTAATTAATTTTTTATCAGCTAGTTGTAGTACTGACAGGACAATGTAATTTGTAGGCATATTAAAAATTTGATTGCAATAAATTATTTTATTAATTTGATTAACAAATTTAATAGTCATCTATAAAACCTGTTATTTAACACGATTTAAAAACTTTTTCTACATTTCAAAAATGTACCAATTCTTAATAAAATTTTTTGTTTATGTATAAGTTTTATTAGTATGAGAAGAATTTATTTATAACGTCATGCTGTTTTTGTTTCTCTACCTTCAACCATGACTCATTGTCAAGTTAGCCTTGTTTGATTTTTAGTACCTCCTCCCCCAACAATTTATTATAGTTATGTTATTTTAAAGTGTTGGTTAAGGTTTGAATTGAAGATTTTTTTTACTAGTGCTGTATAAAAAATTTAAGTACATAATTTTGCAAAAATTAATTTTATATAAACTCTTTAGAGACATATTCTGATTTCTTTTTTTATTTTGAGCATATTTGCATTGTTCACCTACTTTCAATGTATATTAAACGCAGTATAAGTTTTAGCACACTTTTCGATTTTAGATTTGACATTTTCCAGATTACTTTTCTAATGTGTCTGGGATTTTATATTTTTTTATCTTTGTTGTTTACCAATAATCTCAAAAATACATGTTAGAAAAAAATTTCATACAAATACTGAGTGTCCCTTATGCCACGCTCTCGTGCTCGAACAATTATTTAAATTTTTGACAAGCTTTGACATAGCTTCCCAACATTTTTCTTTTGACTCCATGCATCTCTAAAACACACACCGGTTTGTGAACACATTCCGAATATTTCTTTTCTATCATTACAATATATTCACAACTTTATTTACTCTCCTTACATGGTGAATGGTTGCTGCTCAATTGTTCTTCTATTTAACTCACTCTGAAGGGAATACTGTGGTGGTTATATGAAAATATGTGAAACTTATAAACAAGTTCTAGCAATTACTTTAGCTGAATTATGAAGTATTGGTAGTGCATCACAACAATCTATGTTTTATTCTGAGCTCCTCGAAAATGCACTGTATTATTTAATTTAGATTTCATCAAATTTGTACGAATGAAAGTTGTTTGAGTCATTGAGATGATGATGCAATTATTAATACATTGTTTTTCAATGTTTTTGTTAAAAAGGCACTGATAGGAAAGCTTGTTTAAATAATATTAATGTAAATAAAACAAATTAATGTTTTCAACAATTAGATTGGTAAACGAAATTATATTATAGCTACCATATTAATATAACCACTATGTCAGAAACCTTATCGAATATTATAATAGGCAATTTTAATAACTTTAAAAAAAAAATTATTGATAATTCTAGGTTTTTAAGACAAACCCTATAACATAAAAATTGAATTAAGAGTAAAGGTCTACTATTCACAAATTGAGTTCACAATTCACATATACAATTTTTTTAAAATAATAATTGTTACTAGATAAACTAGAGATTTTATGTTTATAAGATGTATATTTAAATACATAATAAATTCTACATATTTAATCCTTCTGCCAGATTTTCATGATAGGTTGGTTGTTTGTTTAGCAAAATAAAATTTGTTAATATATCTTGCATTTCATTAATGTAAAGACTTTCAGTAATAAATTTAGAACTTTTTGAAAATTGATCCACCATTCCCTCAGCTATGGTATTTTTTTTTAGTTTTTATGGATGTCCCAATTGTTCATATGTAAACTACCTTATCAAATATGTTTATTGCTAATATAAGAAGAAGAATAACAATGCATATGCCTTGATCCGGTTTGCAATATTTTACATATATGTTACACCAGGCTATAAAAGATAATAGTTAATTATTAGTTACATACTTGTAGGAATGAAATATTATTTTTATTTAATATGATAATTTTTTTAGTTAACTTATTTCCTTATTTTTATTTAATTTAATACATTTATTTAATAAATCACTGTAAAGGCTTTTACTGTGAATTGCGTTAGATAAAATGACGTAGAATATTTTGTCCTTATTTTACAATTGTTTAACAATTACATTTTATATTTTTTTGTTGTTGAAAAATTTGTTTAAAAATGTGTAATAAAATGTATCTCACCTTTATAAACAACATTTTGAACTGTAAATTTTTAAATATTTATTAAAGTGCTTAAGTACTTCCTTTATGTATGTATCTCAATTGAGACAACAAATTCTCTGATTATAACCACATATCTTTTAGCTCTGGAATATTCAAGAAAAGCAGACGTTCATTCCTGTTTACAAACTTTTTGCCAAAAATAAATATTTATATAAATTGTTTTTTGACGTTTCATTATTTATCATAGTTATTAACAAGTGTCTGTTCATAACATCAAGTGCTTATCATTCAATCTGAAATAGTGAAAGGTAAGTTACATTTGAGTGTCTTCCCTCAAATTATATATTGATCCTTTACTGCACAGATGTGGTAAGTAGCAGTTCACTAATTTTTCAGGACAGGCATTTGAAAGCATATAGCGTCTTCGTAAATACTGTTAAACAGCAATTGCCAGGCGTTTCTACCAATTGAAATAACTGTCTTAAAAACTATTTTTTTATCTACCTCAATTAGGTAATATATAGATTAGAGTTTGGAGATTCAAATTATCTACTTAACCTTGATTTCACAAATTGAACTCTGAATAGTACTTGGAATTTGAAATTAAATTCTGAACTGCACTTAAAATATCTGTTCACTAAGACATTGATATAGTAGTGTCTGTTATGCAAGTGTGCTTCATTCTTTTTCTCGATGATCTTCCACAGTGGACGTGTTCGAATCACCATCATCAGAAGGATTAGGTTTCGAAGGATAGTTATTATAGAACGGGAAACCACCTCCGAAGATTCCAGAAAATCTCCGCTGCATCGTCGCAATCCTTTCTTCCAACGACCTAAAGAACTGTTCCAATCCGGTCTCCAGCTCCCTTTTCATGGTCGTGTTGTCGTTCTGCAAGAACAGGTCGTTGAAGATCTTGTCGGCGGTCTCGCACGTCGCATTGTCGGTGTTGTCTAAAGAATCCTTGGTGAGGGGGTTGCCCTTGTAGAACAACTGGTTCTTGTTGGAACAGCTGAGCCAGGGAGATTCGTTCTTGGTGCAGTTGGTTCCTTCGGAATCGGTAGTGCAGAGGGCCTGGCAGAAGCCACTGGAGTCGATGATGGTGATTGACACCATGGAGATGCTGCCTCCTTCTGCTGGGTACTTCATTCCATCGCACCATGCGATCAGATCGTTGACGCACGTCTTGGTGTCGTTCGGCGTCACGTAGTACTGTCCGCCTACCGATTTGGACGAGGCTAATGGCACGACGAATGCGATCAGGACGAATACCAATATTGCCATTTTAGGTGGGCTCTGAAGCGGGTTCTCGAGTCTCACAGAATCACTATGAAGAATACTTCAAACGGTCTTTCTAATATTTAAATTCAGCAGCCGTTTAGAGTGAGTTCTTTTAGCAGTCAGAATTACAAGTTCAATGGCGAAAATCAAATTAAGCAGGCACTGAATTAGAACTAATCGTTTCCGTATATATCGTGACTTGAGATGCGTTTTCTGCAGAGTGAGGAATTGTTCTATGAGTAAAACGTTCCCACCTTTAGACGAAGAAATCTATTTGCTATTTAACGAGCATGAGTCGGCGGAAAGGCGGTAATAGACTCAAGAGTTATTACGTCAGCCATTGACCATGAAAATTGTTTTTATTCCCTTTTCATGCCCTGTCACCCGCTTTCAATCCGATGTCGCAACTTCCCCCACTAACGAGTTTTCCAGAATGTAAAAATTGCATCTTCATGCTGCTGCACGTGAATAAAACAACCAACAAATCAAGCAGGTAGGCACTTAATAGCGACTGTAGCGTGTCCTTCCATTGTGTGGCTTCCTGTCAAACACGCGTTACAAGAAGACTGCCTTATGATTGTTACATTAAAACATCTGCGGTTGAAAAGTATGACTACAACAATCCTTTTTATACTGAAGGATAATGTGTCATAGAAATTGAACGATGGATGATATACGCATTTTTCATATTTTGTGTCGTATAGTGTGGTTATGACGTGTTTCAGATCGGTATCACTAAAATCTTAATATATTAACTGATAGATTCCTAATAGATTAACATATAACAAATAAAGTTCAAACGTTTGTTGATTTTCCATTGTGCACTTTATGTCCGAGATTATGCCTTTAATTTCATCGACTCGAAGTCTAAAGAAAGTTAAACATTTTCCTTATTTAATGCATTCAACATAAACATTTAAATTTACGATTTTGAATTGATTTTATTTCTTTGAGGTTGTAACTTTTATTTATCAACATTAGTTGCAGTTTATGAATAATCGTAATTATTGTTGCAAAATATTTCATAAGCTGTTATAATTTGTTTATTATACCTAGTATACATATTGGGGGGAATACTTCGAAAGAATTAAGTTGGCTTTAAAAAAAGTAAACTAGTTTGTTTATGTTAAGCGTGTCGTTAAGCAATGTAGTGAATATAGTCCTAAATTTTCTAAACTGTGCTCTAGGTTCTATTTCCTATAACTATTCAATAACCTTTTAAAAATTCTTAAAAAAATTAAAATCCTCTATAAAAAATAATGTTGGTTGCATATGTCGCTCATTAAAACAACGCAATTCACTTTGGAAGTTTAACAAATGAAGATTTTGGATATTCGAAAACTTTTTTTCATTCAGATTACCTTGTCAATCGATGCTCCTCGTATTAATATATTTAAAATATTTGACGAAAACACCAAACACTAAATAGACCTTACCTGGCACCAAAAGTAATTTTTCTAGTGCAAAGATGGAGTAATATTTTTTCGAATTAACATTCAAAATTTTTTAAAAAGCTCTTTTGTTGATTGTAAATATATAATTTCAATTATTTTTATATAATTTTCTTGCAGATAAGATTTAAGTGAAGCCTAATTGCTGAATTATAAATCCGTATATAAATGGCAATAGCCCAATTGCGGTCGAAGGGAACCAGGTTTACCATATTCTCAAAGAAGAAAACAATCGTTTATCGCCCAGACAAAAGGTTGCCATGGGCCGCAATCGGAACTTTCCGATATAAATATTTTGCATTATAAGCATTTGAAGACGTTTTTTTTCCGTTTGGTTAATTAACGTCGCACTAGAACTGCACAGTGGGTTATTGGCGACGGTTTGGGGTCTATCTCGAAAGAAAGACCCGGGAACACATTCACACACACATTCATATCTGCACCTCGTTATTTTAGAACCATGGTCAGATGACGAGGAAACACCTGAACTGGCACCCAACGCAGGGCTCGCAACAGGTCCCTTTTTCCCTTAAAAGTCCTTTTTGTTACTTGAGGTACTTAAAAGTCCTTTTTTTTCAGAATATGGTCCCTTTTTCCCTTATTTTAGCAAAAATAATTTTTTTCCCTTTATGCTTTACGAAAAGTCATTTCTGGCCCTTTTTCCTCTCTATTGAAGAAAAAAAATTATCTCTTTTTTTTTTTTTTTTTTTTTTTGTAATGGTCAATGGTGTTTTGCACGAGTCAATCATGTTCATATTTGTGGTATGAATTCTCGAATTACGGAGGAGCTCACGCCTTTGTGTAAACAATTTCCACGACTGCTGGATCTCGTATGTGAATTGTATCAAAAGCAAATGTAAATGACGAGCTTGTTGGGAAAAGACTGAAAATAGCAGGTGCAAGTGGCGTAGTGCTCATAATGTAATTAATTGTAAATACTGTTCTATTTACTTTTTATTTTAAACATATCAATTAGTCTTCTGTAGTATTCCTGCTAGTACTTTCCTGCTAAATTTCAAAAAAATCGGGCCATAATTAAAAAAGTTACAAAAATTATCAGATCATTACAAAAAAAATATTTTTTTTTAATATGTTCGTTTAAATTTACTAACTTTTTTAATAATGCTCCGATTTTCTTCATATTTGGTTGGAATAATGCTTGAAGTAGTAGAATGCTATAGTTTAAAAGAAAACTCGATAAAATTATTTTTTCCTATATTACTAGTTTTATCTGAAAAAAGAGGGGAAAGGATTCAGACGTGTATTCTAAATAGTTTTGATGCTGCTCGGGGAGACAAAAAGATACAATATGCAGCTGGTGTTTATGTTATGTTAAACGGACAGTGATGTAATCAAATCTTCAACTATAAATTATTTGGCTGGCGTCAGTAAGTTCGTGAAGAATTTTATTTTTTGGTCTGGTTGGTTCTATGGTTTTAGTAGAGAAAAAAAATGACTAGGCAGATTTATTCATAATAATTCATAATCCAATTGGAGATTTTCGCTGGAAAGGATGATGTTCAATGATGAAACTGTGGAGTTATTATCGATGCTTTTGAAGGATTGTTTTGTGTGAGGAAGTATAGTTTTTCTTGTCCCCAATTCTTCTGGTTTTCTTCGTGATAAGATATTTTTTTTTTATAATAAGATATTTACTGATTTTCGAGTGCTTTAATTTATTAATGATTCAGAATCATTAAAGGAATATTTGGGGAAATGTGTTTCAACCTGTTGTTGGAAAATTGCTCTGGGAATTTTACCTTCTTCGAAATTATTTTAACCCATGATAGATTAATTTGTATGACGAGAAGAATGCGCATGTGATAACGCTTCAAACATGATCAATAAATTATAACCAAAATATCTGTATTTAGCAAAAGGATTCGGATGAAAGACTTTGAAATAAATAAAATCCAAACTTGGGTACTTTGCGCGAATTCTAGTAGTATTAAATAATGAATTAAATAACTATTTCGTAACTTAATTGAAGTTAATATTTCAAATAATAAGTGAAAAGAAATATATTCATATAATATATTTTAAATACCAGATAATTAAGAAATTTACGGAGTTAGTTTTAAAATGTTCAGGGAATACGATAATGGCATTTTTTATTTTAATAGAACATTTACATTAAAAGTTATTTTATGTTATAATTGAAAAATGCAAGAATTCGAATTTGTGTCAAAAAAAAAAAACTTCTTGAAGCAAACACTCCATAATATAAATTTTTTGCAGAATAGTAGCCATATGATCTAATGCATGACGTTGTTTCTTAAAAAAATATTTATTAGTTTTCAAGTTATTGCAAAATAAGTAACTGCCGCTGTCTGGAAACGGTAATACAAGGGGGTCTGCGTTTGTTTACTCGTGTCTTGGACAACAATTTTCGGATTTTGTCGAAATTTGATAAAAATCACAGTTTTCACTCAGAAGAAGGCCGTGACGTCGAATAAGTTGGATATCCTAATTACAAAAAATAGTTATATCTATAAAAAAAATTAAAAGTTGGCGAAATACCAATTTTTTCATGTGGTCCCCGGGGATGAACCAGGACCTGATTTAGTTTGTTCAGTACGATGTGCACAATGTCATTGATGGGGGCCTCCCTCTTATGAAAATAGTCTCTAAGAATTAAAGATATAACATATTAAATGTATTAATCATAATAACTGTGAAACTATATAAAATTGTGTAAACGTTATAATAATGACACATTTGTCAAAATATGGACAACTTTGTTACAATTTATACACAATTTAGTAAAAGTTGGAGCCCCTAAAGACACTCTTAGTCATGGTGAATAGTTGCGAACTTTAGAGAAGACCTTCTTCCTTTTCATGTTTTCATGTCAAACACAGCAATTTAAAAAAATTATTTTGAAAAAATATGTTTTTCAAACAATAGATCCGCTGTTTAAGTTTATCTAGAAACTCCTAAACCGTCAAAAAATATAAAGTTAAAAATAAAGAACATGTTAGAAAAAGAGCAGGTAAAAAAATATTACCATGTTACTAAAAAAGAACGGAAACGCAAGAACGACCTGTTCCCACGTAGAAGACGGCCTTGGTTGAAACAAACCTACTCCGAAATATAACTAACTTTTAAAATTCTTCAATCGTAGAAGGATCGTACATCGCGATCATCATGTTTGATAGAAAATAAATAAGTTAAAAAAATTTAAAAACATAATTGAATGGTAAAAAAATTTAAAAACAAATTTGAATGGCCGATTTAACTGAAGTAATATAAATTGTCTAAAAATAGTTGATTGAAATACTAAAATTAGTTTTAAAAAAGATGGCTCAACGCAATATAATTTTTTTAATTTAATGTTATTTTTGAAATAGTATGATAACGTATTCCATTTTCCGGGATTTTTTTATAATATTTAATCATATTCTAATAAGCATGAAATAATGTGCTAAATTCTGACGTGTTAGTTTAAAATGCAGAATTTTTTTTACAGAGTAGTCATTTTTGAGAGCTTTAGGTCGTATACTTAAATTTTACCCCCCACCCCCTTCTCTCTGAAAAAATACTTTAGTAACAGTTAAAAATAACTGTTATTTGTCAATAATATCGTAAAAACTACTGTTCTTTTAGACTAACTGCTAAGCTTGTCCCTAGTTGAGACAGAAAATTTAATACGAACTTAAGTTTTATAGGTCCCTTTTTGTCCTTTTTTTAAAGATGTTTGGTCCCTTTTTCCCTAGGGCCAAGTGTAAAAAGTGTTGCGAGCCCTGCCAACGCCTTCAATAGACGTCGGGACTTTGGACCCCGATCAGATTTATCGTGCACCAGTCCCGTATACACGCCGTTAATTTTTGCGGATGTTCTGGACGACTTTTCTAGTATTTTGTAGCGAAGCTGGCAACCCTCCGATCACAAGATCACTATTTTTACTTTTCTTTGTCAAGTCCATGACCTGGCATCGATCCGGGAACCTTCGTATTCCTAGCTGACGCCTTTAACCGCTCGGCCACGGAGGCCTTAAAAATATTGGATCTCTCTCTATATATATATCTCAGCGTCATGATTTTTAAATGTTTCAAAGTCTAAGTTGATTAAGTTCGATTTTTAATAAATTTTACGCAAGTTTATCTAGTGTGCGGAACAATCACAAGACCAACGCACTAGAAGTTTTTGTCAAGTCATAAAAAATATTGTTGTGAAATTTTATATACCTTTCAATCTATCCATTAAAATCTGTGTTGCCAAAAATGTTTTTACATTTATGTTTCTAGGGAGAAAAACTTCCACTTCAATTGTGCGTGGTTTTCTCTCAAATTTCGTAGGTCAATTCACTGATAAATTAAACTAAAATAGCATGTTTGATATTTCTTTTCATGGAACAGTTTCATCCCGTTCCTGTTCTTTTTAAAGAGGTATTCTTTTGCGCGTTATTTTTACGCTTAGGGTTTATAATTGAAGGGCTGACATGGGGAAGACAGTAAATCACAAATAGTGAATTTTACAGGGGAAGCAAAAAACGGGTTTTACAACTACGTGGACTACATGCAAGTGCCATCTTCCGTCGCTCGTAGAAACTGAACCATTTTGCCGATTGACTTACTGTTTATTCCATGCCATTGGCTTGAGCGTTTACTTTTTTTTCCATGAAAAAAACAAAAAACTCGAAATTTGTGACTTACTGTCTTCCCTATGTCAGCCACTCAATTATAGAAATAAAAGAGTTTTGAATGACGCTGAATATTAATCTGAGTATATCAGACATATATTTAATAGTTTATAACATTTGAAAAATGTTAAAAAAAAAAACGACAAAATTAACTTCTAATAAAGTTTGTGGGAGATTAATTTTTTAAATTTAAGAATATGTAGTTTTCTCTTTCATTTTGATGAAGAGAAAATAACCTATTATTAATTATATAATTATTTTGGTGACTTCAAGGTAACACTCGAGTACAGAGGGTTAATATGTTGATGCCAAGTGATGTCATACTTTTAAATGACGTTATATGAAGAACAAGTTAACGATAGAAATGCTTTTTTGATGTTTAAGAACATGCAGTTCTCGTTCGATTTGAAGAACAGGGAACTAAAGAACAGGTCGTTATTTTGGTGACTAAGAATCGCCATTCGAGTCCATAAGGTTAAAAAGTTAGGAGGTGTGTATGTGTATGTTTCAACGTATGTTTCTTTGGCTACTTTTTTTTTGGTTTAGGAAGTCAAATTACATTTTCTAGCAGGAACGCTGTTTAAATTAATTTTTTTTTCTAAACAGATTACAAATACAAATATTGACAACTAACAACAGGCTTAAGGCCCAACAAGGTTTCGTTATGCCTTTAAAATGACTCTTCATTTGAGATCTGCTGCGTTGCCTAGTCTGCTGGTGCGCCAGGAAAAGTATTGAAAGAAATCATTCGAAAAAGAGGCCAGGAAATCACAAATTTTAATTATTGTTGGTTTTTGTGGTCCTATTTTCTTGGGCAAAAAAAGCAATATAAAAACACAAAAATTATAATTATTTTGAAAATTTATTATTTTTTCTAATTAAATTAATAATAGTAATTTTAAATTTATAACGTTGTCATTACGTATAAATAAATAGAAGATGGTAGCATTTTTTCAGGGGAGTCACTGTGTACCAGTTCATTTAGTTCTGTACCAGTTCATTTAGTTCAGTACCAGTTCATTTAGTCATTATGCACTGCAGTCACTGCAAAATTTCAATTGAAATTTTATTTCTGTGTTTATCACCTTGAAGTTATTCTATTATTTAAAAAAATAAAAACTATTTCCTTTCCAATTTATTTTAGGCCTTCACTACGTAGATATGCGGTCGAATAAATCTTAACACATTTTTCAATCTAATTGCAATTTCAGAGTGAAGAATGGAACTTCACCTTGCTTGGAATTGAGAGAGTATTGTTCATTTGGAAAATCCTATTTCTTTAGTTCTTTCCTCATTGGGGAAAAACAAAATCCATTAGAGTTTGTATTAATTGAATAAAAGTGAATGGGATGACCTTAAACAGGAAGTGAAATTTCGACAATTAATGGAAATGTGTAATAGCTTTTTTTCCCCAAAACTTGCTAAGTTTTTCTGAAATGCTCTTCTTCCTCTTATTCTTCTTCATCTTCAAAAAAAAAAAAAAAAAAAAAAAAAAATTATTGAAAATCTGTGATGGCCTCATTATTTAAATTTCGGTTTTCTTTAATAAAGTCGGATATCGGAATCACAAACTGCCATTTCAACTTAACTTTTACTTTAAATTGTGTACCTCATGCATGTATATGTTACCAATATATGGCATGTTACCACCTCTTCTTTCTTAGATGAGGTTCAAAATTAAATAATGATATTCCAACATTTTTGTATATATAACTTTCTGACGTGATTACGTCTTGAAAATTGGTACTGGTACATGTACACACGGGATAGCAATTTAAAAAACAACGTTTGATAAATCCCAATTACTCCATTGGGAATGAGACTAAATGGAATAAATAACTTCCTATACAATCGTGTAGAGGAACAGTGGATCGTTTCAACCCGGCCGATTGTTAGCCCATTCACTCTCTCTCCCCTTTGCCCCTTTGATTTTGTACCTAGTGGGGAGGAATTTCGCCCTTGGATGCCGTAATCGCTTCCGCCACCATAACTATAGAGGGAATCAGCTTATGGAAATACATAACCTACTATCGTGTGGAACAACAGTTCTCAACCTGTGGCACGCGTACCAATGAGGATACATGTTGATCCTGTTGGGAGGTACGCGAAAATAATATTAGTAATGGCGGAAAACACTTAAAATAAAATAATAACTGTAATAAGTAAAATCATAAATAAAAGTCAGTAAGTGTAATGAATTTGCCAGCTAATCTAAGGACAATATTGCTTAACAAAAGCAAACTTTTTGGCGTAGATGGATGAGCAAGAAGGGTGATAAGAGAAGGAGGTACTCATAAACGTTTTATCAAGGATTGCACGAGAAAGAAACGTTCGAGAACAACTGGTTTAGAGAAAGGTCGACCATAATGGTAATTAATCAACTCCTATCCTTTTTAACTTTGTGCCGCAAAAAGGGGGAGATGAGTCAAATTTTTGCCAAAGAAGCAGCAGGCCAATCTGGTGCACGTACAAAGTATTTACGAATCAAACCATTCGATACAGTGAAGACTGCGGTTGCCCCCCCCCCACTTTTTTTTTACTCGTTAAGTTTTTAAAATTAGGTCCCGATAAAAGGTGGTTTGTCAAAAAATATCTGAAAATGTTTACGAAAAATAAATCGCTAAATATTCTACCTCCTATTGATCCATGAAGGTGAAATTTGGCAGAGTGTTTCTTTACATCTTAAACAAGAAAAAAGTTATTCACAAACTTCTAGCTGAAATACTGTCCTGTGCATGGGGATTAAAATCAATTTCACTTATAGTTAATTATCGTACATCCTGTATACCCAGAAAAATGAAGTTTGGCAGAGTTGTTTCTTATACCTTAGATAAAAAAAAAAGCTACTGTTGCCAGTAGACTATTTGAAAAGCTATTCGCAAACTTATAGCTGAAATACCCGTTCTGCGCACAGGGTTAAAATAATATTCACTCATCACAGATTATTTTACTCCTCGTATACCCAGGAAGTTGAAATTACACAGAGTGGTTCCTTATTCCTTAAATAAGAAAACTAAACAATTTGAGAACTATCAGCTGATATACCCGTTCTCCACACGGGATTAAAATGACACACACTCATTACTAAATCTATTTCGTATATAACCAGGAATATGAAATTTGACAAAGTTGTGTTTTATACCTCAAGAAAGAAAAGTAAGTTATTTGTTATTTTCTAGCTGAATTACCAATTCTTCGCACCAGTCCTGTCACCAAGAACACGTTTTCAAAGTAAAATGAACGTCATTCGTTTGTATCCGTTAGATTCTAACGGATACAAATGAATGACGTTCCATAATCCAATTCCATAACCTAATTTGTAATAAAGATATATGTGCAAACTTTTTATATACTTGACTCATTAAATTCGCATCCGAATACACTTTTGAGTTTGACCTGACATGCCTTAAACCCTACAACCTTCTCAATAGACACAACCAACCTAATTTTTTACATGCTTTTATTTAACTCACACTGTCTGGTGTGATGTGTCCTCAAATCTTGTAACTCAATTTAAACCCACTTCTAATTGTCATAAAAATTTGAAACTTGGCATACATACGTAATCCCGGTGACAATACAATAATTAGCCATAAAATTGTTATTTACTAATTAATTCTAATTAATAATGAATTTTCTTTAAAATCGACAAATCTGGCGAAAGCCAGACCCGAACCCACAATCTACAAAAATGACGTCAGATGAATGCGCGAAAAATTATGCGCAATGATCTGGTTTTGCTTCAACAGAAAAGCTTTCCGTCGCCATTTTGAATATTTTTAAACCAAATGATAGATGTTTATGGTAATAGTTTCTTCTTCAATTTTATTATTGACAGAACTGTCCGCTATTAAACAATTTTGGTTTTGTAAAGCACATTACTACACTCTGATAGGTTATAACTTCGGAGGAGTTAAAAGTAGAAGGATTTATAGGAAACAAATTAATTTGTGTAACAACAAACAAGTGAGTTACCTATTCATTTAATTTGCATATAGCGATGTTTATTGCATTAGTTTAATTTTTATGATATATAGAGATGAAATAATTTTATTCTTTGAGAAAACGACAATAAGTTTTTAATATGTTTAAAAAAATTATAGTAAATTCCTAGTGTACGGTGCCCCGTTGTCACCAATTCCAAAAATTGGCGCCAAGGTAAAAATGACGTTTTTTTCTTGGCGCCAAATCAAAATGGCGGTTTGGTTTGGTTAATTAACGTCTCACTAGAGCTGAACAGTGGGCTATTGGCGACGGTTCGGTACCTATCTCGAAGGAAATCAATATCGGGAACGAATGCCTCGTATTTTTGAACCATGGACAGTTGACGTAAAATGGCGGACATTACGTTGATCTGGGAAGTCGATCATGGTGCTTACAGGCGATCCTTCGAACAGTTGTTTGGGACATTTCGATGGCACTTTTAAGTGCTCACGCGTTCCGCGCGCTTAAAAGATGCGCGGCAAGCCTTGGGCTTCCCCGGACATGATTGGAGGGCGTTTTTGGTAACTCGAATGACAAGTGTTCCTGCTCATTCCTCCAAACATTAGCTATGTAGGTTAACGGGTATTTTTCTAAAAGTTATGCGACAGCAATGGAAATACATCGAATTCTTATTTATACTCGTCGACTCGCGACTTAGACAATTGAAGAAATGTGATCATGTGTTCGGAGGCCTTAATATTTTAGTATTTGGAGATTTGATGCAGCTTCCACCAGTAAGAGGACATCGTATTCTATCAGCCTCAACATATGATACCATCAATTCACTTGTGGCGCCTATTTACCTTAATAGAATTAAATGAAAATATGAGACAACAAGGTGATATGACCTTCGTTAATATCTTGAATGCATTAAGAGTCGGCGAACTAAAACCAGAACACTTTGCCGTGCTCCTGCAGAAAGTCGGCGGAAAAGCGACTGGAGAATTTGCAATTGAAAAGACACTTCAAATATATCCAACTAATCAGCAAGTTCGCGATCATAACCAGTTAGTACTGCAGCATTTCCAAAAACATAATCATAAAATATATAAAATCAAGGATCAAGATCGTTTGATAGATGCGCCACACAAAACTGAGGACGTTAGTATGGATAATGTAATCCCAAATGATGTCAACAAAACTGGCGGGCTTCCAAAAGAACTGGACATATTCGTAGGAGCTAAGGTAATGCTGCGATTCAATATAAATGTATCCAAAGGATTGGTCAATGGTAATATTGGTTTCATTACCGAAATAACATGGCCGCACTTTCGTCGTACACAAATGTATGAAACTGACTTGCCAACAGTCCATGTGAATTTCGGTAGAGACGGAATACATAAAATTGAACCGATATCCATTCAGTTTCCTGCCAAATACTCCTATGGTACTGCTGAAAGGAGAATGTTACCGTTGATTTTGAGCAGGGCCTCAACAGTGCACAAAATGCAGGGTAGTACTGTAGACTATGCGGTAGTTAATCTAGGACCTGCACTCTTTGCTAATGGACAGGCATATGTTGCTTTGAGTCGTGTAAGATCATTAGACGGCTTGCAAATTGAAGAAATAGACAACGTAAAGTTAACAGGAAAGAAACCTTGTAACACTGAGGCAGTAATAGAAATGGAGAAAATGAGAAATTACCACTCTAATCAAGCCAACTAGCCTTAACTCTTTTTTTGTCAAGGTTGATACATCCATCAAGATTGGCATATTACGTCATTTATCAAGTTTGGTAACTCTTTCTGATCTATCAAAATAATTAAAAAGGTATTAAAATAGTAATATTGTTATTAATTATCTCGTTTAAAAAAATGACTACGTTCTATTTTTGTAATTTAATGTTATGATCAAATAAAGGTAAACTATTAAATAATTTATGTAGCATGTTAGTAAGTGGAATTAATGTTTGAATAAATATATGCTACAGCCTTGAAATAATTTAAAGAGGTTTAATTATACAAATCAATGGTAATATACATGTTTATATAACTAAAAAGCAGAAAATAAAATATATATATAAAAAAAACTTTTTAAAGCACATGCTTTTATCAAATGTACTAAAATGCAAAAAATAACCATTCTATACTTCTTGAAAACTGACTTTTGTAACATTACCTTTTCCTCCACTTGCCCCTTGAATTCTTTTCTCTTCAACTACTTTGAAATATGTTGAATATACTTTTGTTGGAACTGACTAAAAATAAAAGCGTGGGGCGCTCACACATGATATCTAAAACCTTAATGTCTTCTTTTATCATCTTGAAATGTTAAATAATTCTTAGTAAATTTTAAATATAATATCAATAATAAGCGCCCCACGCTTTTATTTTTAGTCAGTTCCAACAAAAGTATATTCAACATATTTCAAAGTAGTTGATGAGAAAAGAATTCAAGGGGCAAGTGGAGGAAAAGGTAATGTTACAAAAGTCAGTTTTCAAGAAGTATAGAATGGTTATTTTTTGCATTTTAGTACATTTGATAAAAGCATGTGCTTTAAAAAGTTTTTTTTATATATATATTTTATTAACAAAAAAATCTGACATCGAAAATTAAAGAAAAAGGAAAATATTTAAATGAAGTACTTCATTCATATAGTTTTCTTCGTTTATCTCAAATAACATAGTAAACCAAGATATATGTATTCACATTTTACCTGATAACTTAGGCTTTTTAACAATTTAAAAATTATTGTGAGGCATGGCTTTTAAAAATTAGAAAAAAAAGTATTTTCGCTTAACCATAATGCTTTCTATATATTATTATAAAAAATATTTTCAATGTAAAATATTTACATTTCAAGAATAATAGTAATATTTGGTTTTTATACCTAGCGACTTTTCACATCTAAAAGGTTATTTAACCCACCCTGACAGTAACACGTTGGTTTTTATATTTTTAAAACCACTTTTACGCATGAAACAATAATTAAATATACAAACGTGTTGATTCAAATCTTCATTGCTTTGAGAAATACCAGAGTAGTTGGGTTTAAAAGGAGGGGGGGGGGGGGGGCAATAAAACAGCTTGCGGCCTCAGAAGCTTGGAATGTTATTCTTAGGATTATAACTTTTCTTCCTTACACTATTTTATAAAAATAACGTTTATAAAATAATTTTTGCACAAATTTGGTGAATGCAATTTAAATATTTTTTTTTATCATCAAAAACTCGTTGTATTTTTCTCAAATAAAAACGATATTCTACGTAAAATAAACATTTTAGTCTTTTAAATAATAATTTTTAATTTCGATCCTGTGTGTGATGTTAATTTATTTTTATTTTTCAATTTGCCAATGTTCCCTTCATCTTATGTATGTATTGTTTTCAGGTCAAATTTCTTGTGTTGGGTTATCACTGTTTCTACATGTTTTGTTTTTCCTTGAGACCTAAAAAGTGTTTTTAGGATATAAGTGTTTTTATAATTGTGTACACTAATGCACATATATATATATCAATACTTATATATAAGAATGGAGTGTCTGTCAGTGGAATCGAACAAAACCCCTCATTTTGAGTTTTCTCCACGAATTAGGATACACTGATTCCGAAAATCACATTAAATTTTTTTTTGTCTGTCTGTCTGTCTGTTTGTTCGGATTTAACTCAAAAACTACTGCACGGATTTTTATGAAACTTGCACCATGTGAACAAAATTTTCTTAGTTAAAAATCTGCACTTTGTTTCATGTGGATATCTTCAACCAATCAAAAGTTATAGAACTTTTTCCATTTTCTCTAACATTACTCCAATGGGAAATTTACATCTCGATCTTCCCCTCATAACATTATTGCTAAAAATCACCTTGGCGACCAAAAATATTTTTCGACAATACTGGGATAAACGATTTATTTTGATTGACTGATGAGTAAATGTCGCCATATGAATTAATAATGTCGCCAAACGAATAAAGATGTCGCCAAATATTGCCAAATGAATTAAAAAAATGTCGCCAAATATTGCCAAATGAATTAAAAATGTCGCCAAATGTTGCAAAATAATTTTTAAATGTCGCCAAATGAATTATAAATGTCGGAAAAAAAAATTTAAATGTCGCCAAACGGATTAAAAATGTCGCCAAATATTGCCAAATGAATTATAAATGTCGCCAAATGAATTAAAATTTTCTCCAAATCAATAAAAATTTTGCCAAATGAGCTAAAATAGAGGTCTTATACTTAAAAATATCATCACAATGGCGAAATCAGTGTCCAAATAACAAAATTAACGTCGTTAACAAAAATATCGCCAACCGAAGGAGGAAGATAAACCAGCTCTTTCGACTGACGGCATGTGTATTCATGTTCTGAACAACTTAACTGTATGACAATAGTGCTTTTTGTTACGGAGTGGAATATTTCTATGGTGTTGAAATGGGCCACTCTAAAAGTTTACTTTAAGGTTTTTTGTATTTATACCTCCATGTAGCTTATTTTTAAATTTTTACCTCAAAAAAATATTATTGGAATTCAAAAATGAGTATTTGGTAATTAATTTTTATAAGAAATATTGTCCGTAAATATTGACCCATATGAAATTATGTTGAAAGACGGATATATAGACTCCAGTCACCAATTGGCACAAAAAAAAATACGATACATTATTTCGATTTGGAACAATGCAATAATTTTTCTTTGATATATTATTGCGTCGCCAATATTAAAACTAATGAATGTGAAATTTTTATTGTTACTAAATGGTTAATTTTTATACAAAAAATATGCAATTTAAAAATTTTTTAAGAATTTTTATTTCACAAAAATAAACATTTTACAAAAACATCAGTTTAAACAGTAGTCGCAATAGCATGTAAAGTCGTGAACATAAAAATAGATTTAGGTATCTCAAAAAATACTCAAAGTAATTCTGGGTAATATTCAAAGTAAATCTGGATTTTGATAAAGTTTATTTTTCACAGTGCACAGAAAGTGATATGCGATGGCTACGCTGACAAGACAAAATCGCGCAGCTCTTACTGTGCAAAGTGACCACGAGCAACGGCGGGCCATATTGCTAGTATATATATATATATATATAAATAGTATATATATATATATATATATATATATATATATATATATATATATATATATATATATATATATATATATATATATATATATATATATATATATGTATGCATTAGTTTACATATATGCATTAGTTATGCTGTCTGCCTGTTGGGAAAAGATAATACGAGAAAATAAAATCGATTGTAAATGTAATATAAGTAACAAACAGTGGCGGCTCGTCCACTACAGCAAGTACAGCCGGGCTGCACCTAAATTCATTAGTGTATTTTAAAACTAATATAAGATATTTTACTAATTTTCTTAACTGAAGATTAGAATTGAAAATTAAATTTATACGGTAGTAAACAAAATCTCCGATAAATAGCAAGCCTGTTACCGTAATGTACAATTCAGGAGGGGAAAAAACTCCATTCAATCAAAACAGCAGCTAAAAAGCGAAATTCGAAATCGGCTGCATCGTTGCTATGGCAACCTCTACGTAGCTTGGAGATTCCCCCCATGCTAATGCACTGCATTTGTGAGAAGGTACAGCCGAAATTAATTTTCTTGTTTTAGCTGCACTTGAGATTCAATATGCTGATTGGCTCGTGCGTGAAACGCGGGGTGGGTGGGTGAAACAAGAACTTACGAGAATATCTCCAAACGGAAATGTTTTTCGTGATAAATTTACTGTCTTCTGTTGTTTCAGGACATGGTCCTGCTGCTGTTTCGTTATTTAAGTTAATATTAAAATTGACCGATTCGCATGTTTTAAAAAAGAGGATTGCTTTAATTTTCAAAAAATAAGTGTTTTCTATTTTTTTCGCATGTTATCATTTCGTAAAAATTGAAAGAAAACTTTGATTTGAGTAGTAAATAATAAAGAATTTTCGTTCATGTATGGTTTGTGGAAAATAGGGGGCTGGGGGGGATTCACATGATTTCGGCTGCACTAACATTTTCGACCACGGGCCGCCACTGGTAACAAAAAGAATTAGGGCTGGGGTACGAAATTTTTCTTTGGTTAGTCAATTCAGTACCAAAATTTACTATGTTTTTTGTAAAGTGAAAATTTAAAAAGTAAATATGCAACATCCAAAAAAAGTAGGGTGCCGACCCCCCCCCCCCCCCCACCCCTAATCGCCTGTAGTAGTAGGAAGGTGTTGGAGTTACGGTTTATGTTTAAAAGTACAATATTAAAAAAGTGAGGGGGCAACATTCAACCCCTCTAGCGAAACAGTCAATGATTTAAAAAAGGTTCTTTACAGAATGGATGAATACTTCTTCCTATTAACGAAAGGAGGTATGTTTGAACAATATAATGTAACGTCTAAGTGAAAATGGTGGTGCTTGACGGCGGACGTCGAGCCGGACCCACCAGTAACAAAATGCATAAATTGTTAGCATAAATCTTCCGTTTGTCACTACCCCGCGTCGAAATTGTGTCATTTTTCTTGCAAACAAATGTAGGGTTTTAAATGGAAAAAAAATATGTTTGTATTTTTTTAAACTTTTTGTTTTGTTTTGGAAATTTTTATTAATTGGGAAAAAAAAGCATTATTTTTGTATGAATTTTTTTTAAACTTCATACAAACGGCAGGGTGGGGGGGGGGGGGGGGGTTACAACCTCCCTCCTCCCCGAAAAAAAGGACATCAAGAAAAAGAAGGGGGAAGAGGAGTGTTGAAAAAAAGTATCGCACAATTTCGGGGGGGGGGGGGGGGGGTTCTGTCCCGTCGCCCCCCCCCCCCCCTCTGTCTACGGCCCTCCTGGCAACGGTTCAATACCTGAGCTGGCACTCAATGTTTGAAAAAAAGGACTGACATTATTCGATGTAGGCTTACTTAGTTACTGCTTGAAAAAGGAGGGCATACAATGTAATCATAAACTATTCTTGATAATTTTAGTTTAAATACTACCCGACACTCGGTTCCAAAAAACACTGTGTATTCCTTTCACTGAGACGATATTCAATGCGATAGTCAGAGCATTCGCCCAGAAAAAGTAATGGCTCGACGATTCAAAAAATTGCTGCCATATTTTGCATAAAATAATTTCTGACGTTTGGAGTATTGTTCTTTTTCAATAACGCTTTACTTCTAATGTGTTGCTCAATAAGGATGAGGAATATAACATGGCAGAAATAAAAGGGCATAGAAATATAATACTACTCTCTGTTATTTACCTTGAACATATGACTTCCAAATCTTTAAAAAAGTGTAAACATTGAACAATAGAACTTTAATTTTCACTGATAGTTAATGCAGTTTTTCCTTTATAACACCCTTGGTATTTGACCTTACATCTCTCATTGGTTAACCTCAATTGAAAGAACTAGAATGTAGGTTAGTCTTAATTTTTTAAAAATAAGTATAATGGGATTTTATTTTATATATAAAGAACAAGTGTTTTCTAACAGTTATGCTTTCTTGTTTTACATCAACTACTTTCTAAGACACTTACTGCGTAGAAAAAACTTTTAAACGGATATTCGTTTCAAATTTTACAGTCATGTTCCATTTGGTACCACATATTTTATTGGCGATAATATTTCTCGTAAGTTTCTATGAAACGCCAACAAACGCGCAAAGAAGAAAAACCTACCATATTCTAGTAACTTCAAAAGGTCAGTATATATTTACCTTTTTATTTTAATAATAGTGTTTTTAAACATATGGGAGTTATATTTAAGAAGCGTTCAGTGGCACGAAATTCTAGATATTATAACAATATAAATCACTCAATTGAACTCTATTATAGCGAGCATTAATATATTATGTTACGCTATTTTTTATTTTTTGTACCCCTTCCTTCCCCCATAGCACGTCACCATAAATTTTTGCAGTTAAAAAACAGTCTTTAAACTTCTATTTTGTGTATTCTATTAAACATCCCATTAGAATGATTGCGATTTTTATTAAAAAGAACTTATATCAAACATTGTGAAACCAATTTCAGCATTTTTTTCTGCATAGTTTCGCTACCTCATGTCACGCAGCAGTCATGTATGATAGACACCTTCCCCCCCAAGGGTGAGTGACGTAATATATGAACTGTACAATGCGAAAATGCTAAACAAGTGTGTTCTAATGAAATATACTTTTTATCTTCTCAAACATTTTAGCGTCGTAATACATATGCATTACTAGAAATAAATAAGTGTGCACCATTTTTAACCAACTTAAACATGCCAAACAATCGCCAAAGCCCGCCAAAGGAGACCGGTCATCAATTCGACTGTTATGTTTTTTTAATGTATGTTCGCGCAAGATTTCTGTTCAGATATTTCAGATATTTTGATTTTTTTTGTTGGACTGTGGCACTTGGGTAACTTTAGAAAAGAATATCTGGTTATCCGGCATTTAACTATTCGGAATTTTCAATAAACCGGACCCTTTGAATTTTTTTTTGTCTGATTTCGAAATTTTGTTGTTGTTGCATAGAGAAAAATCTAATTTCCATGCAAACAAAACTATTTACCGGCTTTTTTTCATCCGGAATATCAATTTCATAATATTTTCATTGTTGGATAAAAATTGTCCAACAATGAAATTTCATTCATCCGGAGATTTTTAAACAGGATAATCTCAAAATGTGGTACATGGGGCGAGAAAAAAATTAGCAACAACTTGAGTTTCCAAGTGAATATATTAATAGAAGGTAGCGAAGCCACCTGCTATTATTATTTACTCGGAAACGTTATATGCTAAATTAAAAATTTAAAAGGGAAAAATAAAATGATCTTTTTTTAAAAAATGAAAACTGACTTTAAGTAAAATGCACTAAAAAGTGAAAAAATAATTCCTAATTTAGCAAACAAATGGAAAATATTTAATTATTTAATATTAATTTTATACGTATTACAACTTTTTAAAGTTGCTGCCAATTTACAAAAATAATTATTTTTCACTTTGTAGCGCATTTTTCTTAAAGTGGTACATATTTTAAAGATTATTTTATTACTGCAATATTTGAACAGAAGTCGAAAATTATACTGTCGAAATATATGATATGGAAAATCTGAATTTGTTGTTTAGTTGCATTTAGTTTGAAGCAGAAGTTTAGTTAAAAATAGATAGTGAAGATTGATTATTCATATTTGACATGAACCGCTTGAAATAAGCAATTAAATAAAATCGGAAAATATTCTATTCAATTTTTATTTCCATAATTAAGTAGTTTCCCTGATTAGTATAGATATATTTGAACATCTGAAAGATAGTCCTAAAACTTTTAATGCTATTAAAACACTATATAAAATAAGTGAATGTCTAAAACCCTTATTTATAAATAATGTTTAATTTGAAATTGCTACTATACGTAAAACAGGTAACATTTAAAATACATAATTTTTAATATATTTCACTGCATGTGGAAAACTTTTATTTATTTTAATATATTTTATGAGATGACTTAGTTTTAAAATCAATTTAAGAGATTTAACAAGTGAAATGATAAAAAAATTAATTGCATTTGAAGTTTTGTAAAAATGGTATTTGAAGTGTTGCTCAAATTCCCTCAGTTTCCCCATATTAATTGCAAAATTCGTTGAAACTCTAGAATAGGAATTAAAATTAAATTAATTATTTCCAACATTTATTTTGCACAATTACTTGTAATTTTAATGTGAATGAATAATAATGAGTGCATGTCAAAATTGCGGAAAATACACTTTATTGTTCAATAGCACAACATTTCACGGAACTATAACTTCTATAATTTTTCAAGGATTTTATATTACCTGGAAATAACTAATAGTCTTCTAATGATTAACATTAGCGGGCCCCAACACTTCATGGCCCCACCAGGCAAAATAAGGGTAACACATGTTGATCTAGATTGATCTAGACAGAGGGACAAGAACATTCAATGACCCATCACATCAGTCGTTCTCGTTCCAAGTTCCAGAAATTTTACTTGAATGGGATTATTTACCCATTCATTTTGAGTAACAGCCAAGTAATAGAACAAAGCATTAAAGCACGTATTGCTCATAGGTCTGTTTGAGGTCTTATCCCTGTTTTTAAAAGTATACACACGCTAAGCTTTTGCCAAATTTAAGTATCCGTTGTTAAAACTGGATGCTTCAAATTTCCCGAAAGCTCTGTTAGGGCTGAGAATTTTAAATATACCAATGACCACTATGTTTTTTAGGAAAATGTATTAAAAACGTGGGGGTAAGAACCAGGCAGCTCCACTTTTTTTCTAATTAATACTTTTTCACTTATTCTTATAAGGAAAAAGAATCCTCTATCGATTGGTGCAAGAACCAGACAGCTCTAAGCAATGGCTATAGAGATATAAAGGAAAAAGAAGGTGTACTTTGAATTATACGATGAAAGAAACGTTCACTGTTTCTCGTCCTTGTCTTCGTTTCGAACAAATGTTGTGATAAATAAATATAACGAGAAACTAAAAACAAATGTCAATCTGAAAATCGAAAAAAAAGTTATCTATTTGGTTTTGAAAGTAGAGAGCTCAAATAAAAAAAGTTGCGAAACACACGTAAATTAATTTGAAGATTAAACTCAAAAGAAATAATCCTTTATTCATTAGGGTCTCTAGAACCACATACAACAAACTGCATCCGATTTCTGATGAATCAAGGGTTAGTTCTTTTAAAGTTTTAATCACTAAATTCATTTATGTGTCTATCACAATTTTTATATATATTATCGTAAAAGTATGAAATCCGTTATTTAATAGAATACATAGTTATTTCATGAAATAACTGATCAAGTCAATTAAGAGTGTAAAAATCACTTGTATTCTAAGATGAACTAGTTACTTCATAGAATAACAATTTACACCCCGTTAAAGTGTAAAATAACCGAGTAAATAAAGTTCCAAATTCAAAAGACTGCAAAGTGAAAATCACTGGTCAAATATTTTTATAATCTATGTTCTCATAGATTACTCATCAACCTCTAATCACTTTGAAGAGTCTCAAGAATTTCTTTTTTCACTCTATCAACCTCTAATCTCATCAAGCAGTCGATTTTGGGAGCAGAAAATGGCACGATGTCATTCAAAAACAGCTGGTATCCCATTGGAGCAGTCGTTTGGGGCTTCTCATCTTCTCCGATCAATCGATTATGGCACCAGGCAACAGCACATCGTTGTTCAAAAACAGCTGGTAACCTCTTGGAGCAATCGTTTTTTTTTATCATCGCCTTTGAGCAGTCGGTTTTGGCACTGAGAAATGGCACACGGCTTTTTAAAAACAGCTGGTATCCAATTGGAGAAGTCGTTTGGGCATCTCATCCCCTCGAAGCACTCGGTTTTGTCCTTCAAACTCCCTTTCGGACAGTCGTTTTGAGAACTCAAAATGACTAATAATTATTTTACTGAAATTTCACCTAAATTGGATTTAAATCTCTCTTATTAAAATCTCTAGTACAGTCTATTGTATTATTCAATTAAATTGTTTATTATATGCCTTAACAATCTCTCATTAGTTAATTTATATAACATTATTTTACATACATTTTAACTAACTTGATCAGTCAGTTCACGAAATAACTATGTATTCTATGAAATAACTGAACTTTACACTTTAATGGTAACATGTAAATACTATACCAGTTTTCTTCTCGGACAGCTTAATATTTCACAATATCGGTGATTTTTGGTACTAATTATTTTTACGGAAATCTTCCCTCCATGTCTTTAATACCCTCAATATAAAATTTGGTGTCATTCCGTTCATTAGTTTTACCTACAGATATCTAGATATACTGGAACTCATTTGATTGCCGTACTGTATTTAATCGTAGCATTTCGTAGACAACCGTTTCTGTCAAAAATGAGCATCCATGTTTAACACACTGATCTTTAACTGGAACTTCTGGATTCGGCAAGGCAGTTTGTTGACTTAAAGCCAATTGAAGGTTAAAAAACTGTGTCCCACTTCCATTTTTACTTCTATATTTCGTATATTGTACATACTAAAATATACCGAATTGTAGTGCTTTGTTTTGCATTTTCCATTGAAACCCATTTTGAAAAGCTATTCTTTGAAATCTATTTTAACCAATAATAAGTGGATAAGTAGCAAAAAGTAAAGCTATGTTTTGGCGATATACAAATTGATTCTATATGTAGAAAATAAAATATCTAAACATATTTAACATTTCCATAACGGTTTAAGAAAGAAAAATTCAATAAATCACTTTTAAAAATTAGTCGTGGAACAGTATGGCTTCAACTTCGCCCATTGAAGGAACTGGTTATGAGCGTTCCAGAAGTTACATTTCAATGGCTTAACAGTAAATATACACATTTTAATCATGAATTTCCACATATTTTCAGGAAAGTCAGGAAATAGTTCCGGCGCGAGTTTGGCCGAATCCTCAGAGGACTTCAAGGAACTCCAGGACAAAAGAATCAACTACCAGAGAATGAAGGAGGAGCTTGAAGAAGAGAACAAACAGCTGATGAATGATTTGCTAAAATCTTTCAAAAGAAGTGCATAGCAGGAACCAGTATTTGGGAAGGGATTGCATTGCTTTTAATATATAATTAAGATGTATCATGAAACAGAAAGATGCTTTTATTTGTTCATGTATTTAGAGTTATTTTAGAATTATCATTGAAATGCTTTTATCTTTTTGGAATGAATTATTATAAATAAAGAGTATGATATTGTATATTTTATCAGTTGTTCGAATTCGTTAATATAAACAGTTAATTAAATATGTGTTGATGTGAATAAGATACCCTGCACAATAACTATTAAACATTTTTACTTTGTCTTAATCATCAAAATAGTTTCGATATAAATATTTTTTAAAAACTTAGTTTAAATGTTGAACATTTTAACGAATAGTGATATTTGAGAAGCATGCATGGAAAACCAAACATGGCAAAACATATAAAGAATGATATAAGCGTTCAATTTTATATAAAAAAAAATTACTCTCTATTCTTTTTTTCATTTTTTTTTTTTAATATTTCCAAAAATATCACTTTCATTTAAAAACTTGAAAATCAGCTGGTCTATAGAAATGTACCAAACGTTTTTGGGGTTTACACCTATTCGCTAATTTTTGACATGTTTATTTTTTTTTGTACGCACGCTCCTAATTTTTAGAACGTATTTGATAAAATAACATTTATAAAGTTACCATTATTTAAACTTTCTAAAATTGAATAGAAATAGTTATTATTTTCTAAAACCCTTTTAAATGTCATCTTCAGTAAATAATTATAGTTTTTCTTATCTGGCTGCACGGGCGTGCATCGCCAAGTTTGTCTGCGGCACTGTACTATCCTTTACTGGGAATGTTTCGACCATAATTTCGGACATCCCATTACAGTGTTATATGTGTCCAAAGTATAATGAAATACTTCATTCTTTGTCTCTAGGCGGTTACTAAACCCGAAATTTTTTCAATGTTCTATTTTTTTTTATTACCGAGAAAATCAAACCTGAAAATGCCCAGTTTTGACACACACTCACTGATCATCATAACCTCTAGGGTACTTATCATTGTTCTATACTCTGGGACAATCTAAGTTGAACCTGAAGCGGAAGCTATGATATGTATAAATATTCAATTGCTTTAGGCTTAACTTAGATTGTCTCCGAGTATAGAATGTTAAGATTCGGCATAGACATAGGGTTTACTATACAAACAAGATAAAAAAAATATCGAAAATCGAGTGTTTGCACGTGGAGGTTATAAAAATCGGTTGGCGATGTTTTTTTACATATCAAAATATAACATGTATTAAAATCTTCCGTATTAAGATACAAAACGCATTAAAAAATTATATCATGTTACCTTTGTATTTTTATACTAGGTCCTCTGCCAAAAGTTTTGGGTCCGTATACAGGTTTCCCCTGGCCCCTATTAAATAAGCATAGGCATTATGACAAAAAATATATTAAAATTTCCGTATTTTCCAAAAAAGTAAACTTAAGTACTTCTTTAACTGTATTTGTAGTTCATTAATAAAGCACCAAAATTT
This sequence comes from Troglohyphantes excavatus, assembly GCA_963932185.1. NCBI lineage: Eukaryota > Metazoa > Arthropoda > Arachnida > Araneae > Linyphiidae > Troglohyphantes > Troglohyphantes excavatus. The sequence continues at coordinate 53,755,653 of OZ010675.1, forward strand.
GACTTGTAATTTTTGGTGTAATTAATTGGATTTTTTTTCTTTGTTTATATTGGTCATTTAAATTTGAGTTATTGAGAATAACTTAATACCATGTAAGAGCTTTATAGAAACTAAATTGTCTATTGTAAAATAGAAGTAAATGGGAAAACACGTATAACTTTATTATGCAAAGCATATGTTGTTTCTATTAATAACATAAATCTTTTTAAAATACGATAACTAAAGATTTTCTGGCGACAGATGAATGGCAGCAAGAAATGACTGCCAATTGGTCACCTATTGTAAAGCTTGTTATGGGGCCCCCATTTGTTACTTAAGTGTACATTAATTGCATAAATATAACTCATTATTGTAATTTAAATTATTGCAACTATTTATGTTAACACTTACAATAATTTCTTTTCAACATTGTTTTTGAGTGGTATAGGAAATTTGATATTTCATGTTTTTGTTTAGTATTTCAGTTTATTTTTAAGAAAAAAGCCCCTTTAGAATTTTTTTAGAAAAGGACCCACGTCTCTTACAATGAATATAATACCTATAGTACTAATTTTTTTTAATCGGGCAGGGCCCTTACCATTTACTATCAGACTTGGGACACGAATCTACAGGAAGGATAGTAATTTTAACGGTCAAAGAGTGAGAGAGAGAGAGAGAGACGAGAGAACTCTTGTAGAATCGCATAACTAACCGATTCCCCGGTCACCGCCGTCAAGTTTCTCGTCTCTTTTAATTCTTCTATGAAAACATCTTTACAATACCAACAATTCTTTTAGTTATTTGCGAATGTGAAAAAAAGTTTTTTTTTAAATATCAAAAGAATTTTTTTGCAAATTAAATTTAAAAAAAAAAGTTTATTAACTACCTTAAACTGGCATAGGTTAAGAAGCTATTTGATTCCTGAAAACCGAAGAAGGTTAGTCTCTAGTTATATGAAAACATTTCGCATGGTTATAACTGTCCTGGCACCCGTAAAAACTTGAGTTGAGTGTTAATAATAGTTTAATCAAAAATTTAAAATATATATATACTCATTTTTCTCCTCGTATAAATTGCTTGATACAGGAAAAAACATGTGTTAAAATTGGGTTTTGTAAGGTTAGAGAGTTCGAAACTAATCTTTGAAATAAGTGTTTGAGTCAAAAAAATATTATAAGTATGGAGCTGCTACACTGAACTTTAAATGTAACTTCTGGAAGGCTCAAACCGGTTTTCCCCTATGGATGCGGTTGAAGCATACTGTAAGCAACCATACTGTACCGCAACTAATTTTAAAAGTGATTTTGTGGGTTTGTTTCTTCTCAAACCGTTATAGAAAGGTTAAATATGTTTTGATATTTTTTTTTACACATAGAATCAATTTGTATATCGCCAAAAATATAATTTTTCTTTTTACTGCTTATCCACTTATTATTGGTTAGAATGGATTTCAAAGAATAGGCATTCAAAATGGGTGTTAATGGAAAATTAAAAAAAAAAATAGCCAAAAGCACGTCATTTTGTCATATTTTAGCATGACAATATATACGAAAAAATAGGTTGAAATGGAAGTGGGGTACAGTTTTTTAACCTTCAATTGGCTTCAAGTCAGCAAATTGCTTTCCAGAAGTTAGAGAGCCATGAGCTGTCATCTATGTTTATTTACATACTTTATTTTTTAACCATAAAGTAAAAGCTTCATGATTTGAGTGAAAACTGCAAGCGAATTTAATAATAAGTATTTTAAATGGGAAGATTAGAAGTCGAACCCTAGTACCAGCCATTCTTAGTTGGTTTGTTAATTAACGTCGCACTAGAGCTGCACAGTGGGCTATTGGCGACGGTTAGGGGTCTATTTTGAAGGAAAACCTGGAAACGCTGTCTCATATTTTTGAACCACAGTCAGATGACTAGAAAAATAACGTTGAAGGACTTTGAACCATGATAAGATTTAACGTACACCATTCCCGTATACAAACATTGAAAAATTATATATCTTTTTAGACTAACTTCTTAGTAATGAATCTGGCAACCCTTCAATCACGAGATCGCTACAACTTGTGAAGTCCGCGTAGATATACGAACTCGGAATCCTCAATTTTCAAGAGTAATTTAACAGCGTTCAGAAAAATGGTCTTCATTCAAAACTATAATTTGGTATTAAGAAAGAATTCACATCTATTAAGCTTAATCAATTTGTTTAATCATTAAAACCTCACAGTAATAAAATTTCCACATGTTTAAAAAAAAACTGTTTTCTTACAAAAGACGCAAATGAATAAAGATTCCGCAAAAATTTCATAATACTTAGTGATTTGAAAATACTTTTTTAATAATCAATTAAAACGGTTCACTCTAATTGATAGTGAATCTTACATTCAATTCGGCGCCTTTACCTACTTCAATTTCAACATCTTATGGCTATTACAGATTGAAAAAATAACATTAGCCAATATGCTTGAGTAAGGTTAATTTTCGTATAAAATGCCCTTCAATCTGAAAGGCTCCATTCATTTCCATCGTCTTCCTCTTCAGATGTTAGATGATTCTATTTGACTCCACGAATTCCTTTTTTTAAATTTGATAACAATGCATATCTTAACTTGCATCTTATTGTTTCAAACTTTCCTTTTGATTTTAAGAGTGCCCGGAATCAGTGGACAGAGGAGAAAAACCTACTTCATCTCTGCTTCTAGCACCGGTAAGTAGACATTGCTTATAATTTTATAATTCATTAATTATTTAATGCAGCGATTCTCAACCTTTCAGTATTCGCGGCCCAGTTTTCAATCATAATTTTCATCGCGCCCCCCCCCCCTCCCGCTTACAATAAAATGTATACAACAATAATGTATATTGAGTACTTTGGATTCTGTTTTTTTTATCATGCATGACTGTGGCATGACATGGGGGGGGGGGAGGTTTCATTGGTTGCGTGACGCAGCAAAACGGCGCATTGCGGTAAAATCGTAACGGAAATTGGCGTAGCTCGTAAAAAAACACATTAATTTGTAGAATCTGTGAAACTAGACAATGGAAAAATGCTTGCCCTCATCTGCACGAGATGCAGCGCCGCAGAAAAAAAATCCAGAAAATGGTTATGAACACAGATTTAAACGAGAATCTGTTGACCCCACCCTTTGTAAATGGAGCCAACTTTTCCATTATGTGCCCTTCGTATTTATAATAGTGAATATAAATTTTTAATAATCCCCCATAAAAATTTTCAAACGAATGTGCATCAACCTTGAGACAAGAAATTTCCCAACTTAACGATTCGAAATTCCCAACTTAACTATTCAAAATTCCCAACTTAACGGCGTCGGGTACGGAAACCAGCTCGGGTGTTATTTTCGTTATCTGACCATGATTAAAAAATACGAGGCAATATTCCCAGGTCTTTCCTTCCAGATAGACCCGAACCAACGTTGTGGCACGCAACATTTGTTGCATGCATGTTCTAGTGCAGTGTCCATTCTAAGGTTTAACGAACAATGTGCAGCTCTAGTGCGATGTTAATTAACCAAACCAAACTTAACGATTGGAAATTCCGAACTCAACAGTGCTAAAAATTCCTAGTTCGAACTTATCAACATATATCAACTTTTTTATAGATAATTTTATTGTGGAAGTCATAAGGGGGGAGGGGGGGGGGGGTAATAAATATTGATATTTTCTGAAAATGGTAACGTGATTTGTAAATAGTGGGAGTCAAAGGGACTCGACAATTGTGCCAACCCAATAGCCATTGCTAATCTTAACATAAAGTATAAATAAAATATTCAAAAACAAAAGTACCATATTTATCAAGTAGTAATTAAATTCTAAAATTTTTAAATTAATAACCATTTTAATTCTAAATTAATCAATGCAAGAAAACTGGAATTTAAATTATTATAAATAAATTCAATAAACTTAAAAGTATTCAAAGAGAGAGTCCTCCGAAGTTAATGTGAAAACGAAACAAATATCACATAAAATTTGGTAAAGAGAATAGGTACTGAAAGATGCGTCCTCCGTGCATATCATTTTTGGGGACTCTGAATGATTTTTTTTTAACCGAGGGGTGAATTAAATAAAAGAACCCATCGTAAGTCCTGGTAGTTTCTGTTAGAAACCGGTGAAAAAAAATATAGAGAAAAACAGAAAGGAAAACGCACTGCATCATTACATAATATCAGGACACAATATGGGAAGATTCAACTATAGTCGGGGACACCCTAAGTTGGGCATGAAGCGAAAGGTACGATGAGTAAACATACTCGATTGAGACCAACTCCACCGTAACTGAGACCCTGATTGGCTAAAAAAGAAACATCCGCTGTTTAAAAACAAATGGAAATGTATCAGAGTCGTCATATTTGGCGTCGTTATCGCCTTTTTTTTCTACTGCTTTTATGTGAAACTGATAACACGGGATAGGAATGAGTCATTACGCTGAGCTTTGAATATAATGTAGATTTAATAAGCATAAGTACAATAAATAAATTTCTAAACTAAATTAGAGATGATACTTTTTCTGATGAAAATAAATTATTTCAAATATCCCACTATTTAAATCATTTGTAAAACTATTATAAACTATTTCTTTCGAAAATCTACAGAAATGATATAGTTAAAAAAGTTAATCGATTTAACTTGATTTGCATATTGCAATTTATCTTTTTGCAATGATTTAATTTGACAAGTGTCCTTAAAAGGAAATATTTTATTAAAATGTATTACTTTGATTCCACATTCAAACTCGTTATCTGTGGATTAGGTATTTTTTTTTTTTTTAAATGGCGTAGGGATCATAATCGGAAAGTTGCGAGTTCCGTTTCTCGTCGTCCATCCATTCGACGTATACTAAATGTTCTCACATTCATTCACAGATCTGCGATGGCGGCCTAGTTGAAATTTTGTTGAGGTTGAAATCAAATGGTTAAAAGTTCGATCCTCAGTCTTGGGAAGAGCAGAGTTTTCGTAATCGGAGGGTTGCAAGTCCGATCCCAATTATTGGAAGTGTGCCGAACTTGTAATCAGGAAGGTACGGTTTCGTTTTTTGAATTTCTTAGGAAGAGCAGAAATTTCGTAATCGGAGGTTTGCAAGTTCGATCCTAGTTTTTAAAAGAGCGCAGGAATCGTAATAGGAAGGTTGAGAGTGCTGTTCCTCATGGTCCAACGAAACATTCGCCGTGTAGAAGGAAATGATGCAGATTAAATCTATTGGGATCCAAATGTTCTGATATTGATCAGATCCCGTGATGGCCTAGTCGGAATAGGGTTTTCTTAATCGGAGGGTTGCAAGTTTGATCTTGGTTTTTGAAAGATTGCCGAGATCGTAATTAGAAAGGTGCGAGTTCGTTCTCAAAGTCTCGGGAAGAGAAGAGTTTTCGTAATCGGAGGGTTGGTCGCTCGGTCCCAGTTCCCTTCTATTTTAAATTATTATTTTTTTAAACCGAAATTGATTTCTATTCTCTGATTTAGTCATTTTTTATGTAATCATTTTATTACGAAATCCTTTTATACTTATTAACCTTGTGTACTGCGGCATCTATTGTTTGGCGTAGCATATCCTTAGAAGTATTTGTGGTCATTAAAACCGAACCAATCAAATCCATAAATCCTACTTTTTGAAAGAGTGTCGATCTCGTAATTAGAAAGGTGCGAGTTCGTTCTCAAAGTCTTGGGAAGAGCAGGGTTTTCGTAATCGGAGGGTTACACGCTCGGTCCCAGTTCCCTTCTATCTTCAATTATTTTCTTTTTAAATCGAAATTGATTTCTATTCTCTGATTTAGTCATTTTTTATGTAATCATTTATGACGAAATCATTTTATACTTATTAACCTCGTGTACTGCGGCATCTATTGTTTGGCGTAGCATAACTATAAAAGTACTTGTGGTCACTAAACCGAACCAACCAAACCAATCGATCATAGGTTTTGAAAGAGTGTCGATCTCAAATTAGAAAGGTACGAGTTCGTTCCCAAAGTCTTGGGAACAGCAGGGTTTTCGTAATCGGAGGGTTGCACGCTCGGTCCCAGTTCCCTTCTATCTTCAATTATTTTCTTTTTAAACCGAAATTGATTTCTATTCTCTGATTTAGTAATTTTTTATGTAATCATTTTATGACGAAATCCTTTTATACTTATTAACCTCGTGTACTGCGGCATCTATTGTTTGGCGTAGCACATCCTTAGAAGCATTTGTGGTCACTAAAACCGAACCAATCAAATCCATAAATCCTAATTTTTGAAAGAGTGTCGATCTCGTAATTAGAAAGGTGCGAGTTCGTTCTCAAAGTCTTGGGAAGATCAGGGTTTTCGTAATCGGAGGGTTGCACGCTCGGTCCCAGTTCCCTTCTATCTTCAATTATTTTCTTTTTAAATCGAAATTGATTTCTATTCTCTGATTTAGTAATTTTTTATGTAATCATTTTATGACGAAATCATTTTATACTTATTAACCTCGTGTACTGCGGCATCTATTGTTTGGCGTAGCACATCCTTAGAAGCATTTGTGGTCACTAAAACCGAACCAATCAAATCCATAAATCCTAATTTTTGAAAGAGTGTCTATCTCGTAATTAGAAAGGTGCGAGTTCGTTCTCAAAGTCTTGGGAAGATCAGGGTTTTCGTAATCGGAGGGTTGCACGCTCGGTCCCAGTTCCCCTCTATCTTCAATTATTTTCTTTTTAAATCGAAATTGATTTCTATTCTCTGATTTAGTAATTTTTTATGTAATCATTTTATGACGAAATCATTTTATACTTATTAACCTCGTGTACTGCGACATCTATTGTTTGGCGTAGCACATCCTTAGAAGCATTTGTGGTCACTAAAACCGAACCAATCAAATCCATAAATCCTAATTTTTGAAAGAGTGTCGATCTCGTAATTAGAAAGGTGCGAGTTCGTTCTCAAAGTCTTGGGAAGATCAGGGTTTTCGTAATCGGAGGGTTGCACGCTCGGTCCCAGTTCCCTTCTATCTTCAATTATTTTCTTTTTAAATCGAAATTGATTTCTATTCTCTGATTTAGTAATTTTTTATGTAATCATTTTATGACGAAATCATTTTATACTTATTAACCTCGTGTACTGCGGCATCTATTGTTTGGCGTAGCACATCCTTAGAAGCATTTGTGGTCACTAAAACCGAACCAATCAAATCCATAAATCCTAATTTTTGAAAGAGTGTCGATCTCGTAATTAGAAAGGTGCGAGTTCGTTCTCAAAGTCTTGGGAAGATCAGGGTTTTCGTAATCGGAGGGTTGCACGCTCGGTCCCAGTTCCCTTCTATCTTCAATTATTTTCTTTTTAAACCGAAATTGATTTCTATTCTCTGATTTAGTAATTTTTTATGTAATCATTTTATGACGAAATCATTTTATACTTATTAACCTCGTGTACTGCGGCATCTATTGTTTGGCGTAGCACATCCTTAGAAGCATTTGTGGTCACTAAAACCGAACCAATCAAATCCATAAATCCTAATTTTTGAAAGAGTGTCGATCTCGTAATTAGAAAGGTGCGAGTTCGTTCTCAAAGTCTTGGGAAGAGCAGGGTTTTCGTAATCGGAGGGTTGCACGCTCGGTCCCAGTTCCCTTCTATCTTCAATTATTTTCTTTTTAAACCGAAATTGATTTCTATTCTCTGATTTAGTAATTTTTTATGTAATCATTTTATGACGAAATCATTTTATACTTATTAACCTCGTGTACTGCGGCATCTATTGTTTGGCGTAGCACATCCTTAGAAGCATTTGTGGTCACTAAAACCGAACCAATCAAATCCATAAATCCTAAATTTTTGAAAGAGTGTCTATCTCGTAATTAGAAAGGTGCGAGTTCGTTCTCAAAGTCTTGGGAAGATCAGGGTTTTCGTAATCGGAGGGTTGCACGCTCGGTCCCAGTTCCCTTCTATCTTCAATTATTTTCTTTTTAAATCGAAATTGATTTCTATTCTCTGATTTAGTCATTTTTTATGTAATCATTTATGACGAAATCATTTTATACTTATTAACCTTGTGTACTGCGGCATCTATTGTTTGGCGTAGCATAACTATAAAAGTACTTGTGGTCACTAAACCGAACCAACCAAACCAATCGATCATAGGTTTTGAAAGAGTGTCTATCTCGTAATTAGAAAGGTGCGAGTTCGTTCTCAAAGTCTTGGGAAGAGCAGGGTTTTCGTAATCGGAGGGTTGCACGCTCGGTCCCAGTTCCCTTCTATCTTCAATTATTTTCTTTTTAAACCGAAATTGATTTCTATTCTCTGATTTAGTAATTTTTTATGTAATCATTTTATGACGAAATCCTTTTATACTTATTAACCTCGTGTACTGCGGTATCTATTGTTTGGCGTAGCACATCCTTAGAAGCATTTGTGGTCACTAAAACCGAACCAATCAAATCCATAAATCCTAATTTTTGAAAGAGTGTCGATCTCGTAATTAGAAAGGTGCGAGTTCGTTCTCAAAGTCTTGGGAAGAGCAGGGTTTTCGTAATCGGAGGGTTGCACGCTCGGTCCCAGTTCCCTTCTATCTTCAATTATTTACTTTTTAAACCGAAATTGATTTCTATTCTCTGATTTAGTAATTTTTTATGTAATCATTTAAGACGAAATCATTTTATACTTATTAACCTTGTGTACTGCGGCATCTATTGTTTGGCGTAGCATATCCTTAGAAGCACTTGTGGTCCCTTAACTTTAAATTCATTCTGCATCCGTTTGATGATGATTGAAACGCCAGTTAAATTTGAAGTCATGTTTAAAAGTTGGACACAAGATTTTCGAGAATTTTCCTCTTTTAATTTCTGATATACATTCATCATAATAAGTTTTGCGCTACTACTAAGTGGTTTTCCTTTTTTATGTATATGAAACACATAGTTTCCTGATGCATTAATATTAGGCGCCATTCGATTTAACCAAGTAAAAATATTATTTAGTTCACACCAAATCAGAAATAGATTTGAAAAATGTAAGATCATATAATAAAACAAAATTTTAAGATATTCGTGAGAGAAAAAAGGCGCCAGAAGAAAAAAGAAGAAAAAAAACAGCGCAGACGAAAGAGAAAAAAGAAATCATAGGCGCGTAATTCGTATTTGGCTCGCCAAATTAAAGGGTTACTGGACTCATACGATACGGAGCTTTTTATTCGTTGAGGCTAGAATTACGTAGGCAGTTAATTAAATACAAAACTACATATAAATGTGAAACTAAAAACATTTTAATTAGAGAATTATAGGAAGAATTTTCAAATTCCATTGAAAGTTTTGTTCATTGTACTGTCGTTTGAGTGTAATTACTATATTGTTTTGGAACTATATTTCGCTGCGGAAGGATCAACTCCTACAGCATAAACGTATTAGCCCAACTTAGGTTGTCCCCGACTATAACCAATCACAAAACGAAACAACAAAAAAAATCCTAGACACGAGACGATAAATTATGGGACTGGCGCGCCAGTCCCATACCCATATATTCAAAGCGCCATGGCGGTTCGAATATTATCTCGAAGAAATTTTACATTGTGGAAGGCAAACCAATAGAGTTATACGAAACAAAAGTGATTTTCGAATAAAAAGGAGTTAATTTTGATTTAGACAATCACACCTAACACAATTAAAAGTGAAGTTATTTTAATAAAAAGAACACTGTGTGACGTTCGCGTAAAGAGCAACGCCATATATTTTAAAATTCTTTAAATGCTAAGCTGAACGTTAAAACATATAATATAACTTTGACAATAAAGAACAACAGAATGAGCAGATGCGATTTTTAGGCGCCTACCTGTCTGGAAATCTGAAAACATGCTCCTTAATTTAAAGAATTTATTATATATTTAAAATGTGGGATTCTTTTTTTTAAGAAAACTATGCCACGGTTAAATTTTTTTTTGCTCGACGCATTAAAAAATTACAATGAAAGTTATAAAACAGTTCCGCCACTAGCGTTGTGTCGGATGCAGACTGCATTAGTCAACTCCATCTGTAGCCTTAGCGTCATATCGGTATAAAGTATGCAGTAAACTCTGAAACCAAACACACGAATATAAGTTTAAATTTACAAGATGGACAATTTCTAATTTTCCCTTATTAACCTTGGTGTTTTTGCTTTCATTTGTTAAAAATATGAATTTTCTTCAGACATAAATTTTCCTAACTCGGGTATTTTCAAACCTTGAAATTTACAACTTTTAGGGTTTCCAAATTATTGGGGGGGGGGGGGGGGGAGGCGGAATGAGACGTGTGTTTTCTATATAGAAATCAGAGAAAAAAGTCTTCGTTTTTATTTTATTGTTTTTTGCCCTTTTTTTCAAGAAAATTATTATGATTTTAAACTGGCTATGGGTTCCAATGCTGGCTTACCCATTGATATGTTCCATATATATATATTGAATAATAGAAGGGGGAGGGGGCGAAGTCCCCTCTTAAATTATAAACTAAAAATGGATTATAAAAAATATATATACTTTAAGAAATAAAATACTACAGAGTGCAAAAATTTTAATTTAGGGACTAGTGGAAAAAAATAATCATTTAGAATTAATTTTGTACTTTTTACCACTCTTTAAAAAATTCGTGTCAATTCACAAAAAAACCACACCTAAATCTTAGAGCCAATTTCAAAAAGTGATAATGACCATAAAATTAATACTTAAATATTTAAAAAAAATTCCACTTTTGTTCCTTAAATTAATAATTATTTAAAAAAAAAAAACGTTTTAGACCTTTTTTTAAAGCCGGTTTTTATTTTGGAAAAAAGATTATTTTATACTATATTTTATTCACATTAACTATTGATTATTATGATTGAGTTTACTTGTCATTCGGGCCCAATTAATTTTCATACTTACGAATCTGCCATTGTTTTTCACATACATTAAAAAAAATTGCATATGTTTGCACAAAATATAAGTCATTTGTATTTTAGCAATTGAATTTTAAAGTAAAAGCAGTACAAATGTTGTAATTCTTCTAAATTAGTATACATGGGAACTGACAATAGGAATGAAGTCTTTAAAAAACACTTATCGAATAATCTCACCTTTCCTGATTGATTCGTTGGGTTGACTTTTCCTTCGCTTTTTTTTAAAGAAAAAAAGCAACTAAACTGGATTGTTTTTGCCTTAGCTTTCTTCTAGAAAATAATTTAACACAATCATCTGATACATGTTTCATTTTGGCTTTAAAAGGCAAAACAAAACACCATAACTTTCAGAAATACTAAACAAATAAAAGGGATCAAAAACTAAAGTTCAATTTTCGGGAGTACAAAAAGTAGAAACTGTTCAAAACATCTTTTCATTTGACCTTTATTTTTGACCTGACTATTTTAGTCATCCTTTACTTCTACACTACAAGACTTACAAGATATCTATATATTCTAAATGATACCGGCGACAAATTTTTTGAAAAAAATATTCTAAACCAAAATAATAAAATGCGATATTTTATTTATCATTGAAAAAAAAAATATTTCGTATTGACTTATTAAATTTTCAACGTAGTTATATATCGGCGCCAAAATTGTTCCCGCTTTTTGTTTATTTTATATTTTCTTTTTATTTCCTGTCAAACGATGAATATTTTGTAATGACGAAAATGGGAAGGCGTCTAAATGGCTGTTAGCTGTCTGCCTGTTGGGAAAAGATAATACGAGATCCCCCCATCTCCCCCCCCACACACACACTTTTAAATGAAAAAAAAACCGTTTGTATTTTTTCTAAACTTTTTGTTTTGTTTCGGAGACTTTTATTAATTGGGGGAAAAAGCATTATTTTTGTATTAATTTTTTAAAAAACTTCCTCCCCTCCATCGTCAACACATTTTTAAATAATATTTTCTATTGGATATTGTCGCCCCCCCCCCCCCCTCTAGTGTGCTCGCGCGCCCCACAGGCTGAGAATCGCTGATTTAATGAATTAAAACATTTTAAAAATAGTAATCAAATATTTCCAAATTATTATCACTAAAGAAAGTTAAAAAAAAATATATGTTATGAAATGAAAAGCATTTATAAATTCGGTATCAGAAAATGATTATGAGGGTTTCCAAAGGTAAATATACGGATGGTTGGTCGAATTAACATAAAACTAGAGCTACATAATGGGCTATTAGCGACTGTTTGGGATCATAAAGGAATTCCCGTAATATTCTCGCTTGAGAAAAAAAAATTCTTCAAAAGTGCTGAGTATAAGAAATATTTTCAATTCCTAGAAACGTAACATCACACTTGTATAAATTTTGTTAATTGTCTTTTATGCATATATTTTTTTATATAATTAAACTAAGTGACGTTTAAGTAACCAACCTTTTAAATATTTTATGTTAAAAGTATTATTAGATACAAATTACAAATTGAATAAATTATTAAAATATACAACATTTTAATGCAAGTTGTGGGCAGTTAAACGACTGTTTGAGTTTTAAAAAATTTGGGACCTGAAGTTCTGGTTTACATATATTTTAACCCTCTGAAGGATGGATAGAATATCGAATCTGTAAGTTTGTTTCCACTGCAGGAGAGTTTAATTTATTTATCCGACACATTCCTTTTTTTTCCAAAATTTTTTTTCAATTATTTTGGTAGAGAATTATTTTAAAAGTTCCTTTCAATGCAAATTCAATTCAAACATGGAAAACTTTTAAGTTAGAGATTTTGTCTGAAATTTTAAATTACGTGTATTGCTTGGAACATTATACATATTCATACCCCTCAGATGGTTAAGAAAAACATGGTTATGTCTAGCGTTTAGAAACCATACAAAGTTTTTATATTAGATAATATATTACATAATTTATATTCATTATTAGTTACTAGGAAATGCATAGTCACAAAATTACCCATTAAAAATAAATTGGGAAAATAAATTTTATTTTTATTTTTAGGAATATTGTTTGAAGTTTATGTTACTATCATTTCGTAGCAAACGAAAATTTAACTTATTGTTGCTAAACAGCTATGTAGAAATTTAGCAGCTTCTTTAGCAAAGCTTCTGCAGCTTAGTCGGTAGAGTGTTTCAACTTGGAACAAATGGTCGAAGGTTCAAAATATGAGTACAGAAAAGGTTTGTGAATATGAGTAATTAAAAGACCGAAAGTATAAATAAAGTTAAATAAAATACAAAACTAGAATGACACAGATTCGAAATAAAAATATATCCAAATGATATCTATCTAGAGCAAAAAGATCCCAGAGATAAAGAAAACATAACAGAAAGTTTTAAATAATTAACATATACTAGAATATAATATCAAAAGGAAACATTTACATTAATTTGTGGGTTGGCATAAACATTGCTTCGATTCCCACTTCCTAAAAGCAATGTTAATTCGGCAATTTAAAGAAAAGTGTATATGATGTGAATTAAATGAACCTTATATATATTACACAAAAGAAATTATAAGGTGCGTTGAGTGAATGTGACATTTTTTTGTAATTAAGGAATATATAAATATAAAAGGGGTAAGCATCTAATACATAACGAAAAGAAGAACTTCTCTTGCAGCGAGGTAAAGAACTAATTCAATAAGAAACATAAAATTTTAAATCACAACGAGAAGTGTTAAGCACCGCATAATATGAATTTATGAAAAGTTACGAAAGTATACGTATATATAAAAAAATGCGAGTGGTACCAAAATAAAAGAATTTAGGTTAGGCCCAGATTAATTAATAAAAGAAAAAGGGAAATGGAGCTTAGCTTTGAATGACCCACGATGATGCAGAGGATTATCTTGATGTTGGATTGTCACTCTTGGCATTTTGAGGAAGCCATTTCGTTGTCGAGGCCAGCGTCTCAATTCCGGAACCTTTCAGAGATCCCCGATCACAGCATTCTCTTTTACATCGCAGTCAGAGCCCCAAACTTTAATTTCGTTCGAACTTCCCTGGCGTGAGTGGTAATCTCCTCCAAGAAAATGTCCCTGTTAACTCTCCCCTCTCTCTGTCGGGGACTCCTCGTGAGCCCTTTTCCGGATTTTAATTGTCTGGAGGGTGGTGGTTTGGTTATATATATGGGTTCATTAGAGTTCATTTTCACTTGTAGACGTGCTGAGAAAAGGGCATCTTGAAAGGGTGAAAAATGGCGGATCTATGGGTGTTCATGAAAATGGTTAAATGTATGTCCAATCCTGAGTTGGAGAAAAGACGGAACGTCTTGATCGGCAAAGATATCAAAGATCGATGCGGCAAAGATCTCAGCTGAATGAAAATGAACAGGGATACAAATCGGGAATTATTTTAAAACAAAGCCGGAATAAAATAATTTAAAATAAAAAAACAAAACGTTAAAATAAATCCAATTTTATTTTAGGCAAGAGAGTTTCTGTGCAAGAGAGTTCAGTCATTAAAATAAAAACTTAACTAATGTGAAATATTAAATTATTAACATAATGATGAAAATAAATCAATATAAAATGGGAATTTGATGGACAAAGTAAGTTATATATAATAGTACACTTACAGCGTTACGATACAGATTCAAAAACATTCTATACATTTTAGAATTATCTAATAAATTATATAAGTATTTTATATGCTTAGAAAAGGAGTACCGTAAAACCGGGTAACTTTTGGGTACTTTCCGGGATTTTCGTTATTCCGGTATTATTATTTCGTATCCGGTAAGTATTAAGCTATATTTTTGAAACTATGGCAAAATATGAAGTTCATTTTCCTTTTACCAAATATGGACACGATTTTACTCTACGACTAATGACATCTAAATACACGTCCTCCAGCGTTGTCCCAATCTTACCGAATTAAGTGAGGTAACTCTGGGACAGTATTGTTTTTCGTCTAGAAATACTGGAAAATCAATCTATCCCAATGATATGCATAAGTGTGTGAAAGGGGTTATATTAAAATTATATTCAAGAGGTTTTAGCTCTACGTTGTATGATTATGAGTATTGGCATTTGTGTTATTATCGGCATCGATGGTGGAAGCTGCACTTTCAAGTCGCTGAATGTTTCGTTGTCTTCAGAACCTTGTAGGAAACTTTTGACATTCCCATCATCGCTGCAGTTTTCTCTTCGCTTTCTCTGCCGAGGTACTCGCTGTTGCGCTTACTGTTTTCTCAATGTTGTTCCAATGTTACCCTGCTCAATGCTGAAAATTTGCATTGTTGAAGTTATAAATCAAAATACAAGTATTAAAATATTACTATCACATGAAATTGATAACAAAATATGTACTTCTCAAAATACATACATGCTTGTAGTAAAGAGTTTGCTGTTTTCCAAAGGCATGTGAAAGTTAACACATAAACTAGAAACTTGACAATACGAGGTTAAAAACAGGTCGGGATGCCTTTGGAGGTCAGGGCAACTATAGCTTCAAATAAGTGCCGAGAGGTAGCAGTACATCGGGCGAATTCAATAGCTGCGATTGCGCGCCAATTCAAAACGCATGGTATTGGCTTGTAACTCAACATCCGGAAATTACTCTTTGGCTCAAAGTTACACCCTAGTCCCAAAGTTATTCTTTTATACTGTATTTTCAATAACATAAAACAAGCAGAAAATATTTCTGAAAAGTCAATTTTTTGAAAAAGAAATTTTCTATCAGATCCACGAAAAAGGAATTTTAATAAATATGTGTAATTCAAACAATTTGTATTTGAATAAATATTTTAAAAATTTAAGAGCCAAAAACTTACTTCTAATCTCATAATTGTTCACTGTACCTCATTAAAGAAATGTTTACTTTATTTCAGGACGAAGAGCGGGAGGTCGCTCCACGTTAAAGGATGATGCCGATAATATTACTAAGCTGAGATATGAAGTAGGACAACTCAAAGCAAACGTAGATAACCTGATACTAGAGAACAAGAACTTAGCTAAGACTAAAAAGAGGCTCGAGGAGATGCAGAAAATAAGTGACACGATTCCATCCGCCAGTGAAGAGGACAAACTGATAGACGATTGGGGGAAACTCGTGGATATCATTAGGAAACTGGAGAGCGAAAAGAAAAGAAATAACGAAGCAAGCCGGAGTGGAGATGGCACAGGAAAGCCCGAGACGACGAAGTGGATCGCACAAGATGAGGACGATGCCGCATTGAAAATTGAACGGCAAAAGCTTGCAGAGGAGAAGAGGAAACACGAAATAGCGAGGGCGATACTAGACATAGAGAAAAGAGAATTGGAGAAGGAAAATAATAAAAAAGAACTAATTGCACAAGAGGGAAAAATAGTTACAGATCTAGCTACGAAAAGAGCAATACTTGATGTGTTAGAAACAACTCATGAACCTTTGGATACTGCTGCTAAAGCTGCTCTAGATGATCCAGCGAAACAGAATGCAGCTGCTAAGTCACAGAAAAATTTAGACTTAGTGAACAAGGAAATTGACGATTTGCAATCTGCACTGCATGAAGTAAAACGTACTCTCAAAGAACTTGAAAAGAAAAGTTGAATTTTTTTTTTAGTTACATGTACTTTAGAGATTTTTTTTCAGAAAAGAGTATTTTTCTTTAATCACAGTACATACTATGGAACTTTCGTCAAATTGGGATAAATACTAATGACAGTAAATTGCCAATGTATTTCGAATATTTACTTTGTATTTAATTAAAATACCTAAAAATGTTTTTTAGAAAATTGTATTAGATTCATTACACCATTTATATCATTATTGGAAGCTTTACTCAATGCTTATGTGTTTAGTTTATAAAAATAAACATTTTTAGTTATATATATTAACCAATTTTTATATTAACTAAATGTATTTGTCTTAATATATTGTAAACCCTTGTTTGAATAAACGCGAAATAGTTGTTGCCATTCGACTATTGCCATATTGCCAAAATATCTCACAATATTAGCTGCTATTAAATGTTATTGCATTTTTTAAACTATTTCAAAATATCAAAAGTTTAATAAAAAAAGAATACTTACATTCTTAATAATGTTTTTAGAGTACATTTTATTCAAAAATTTAACGAAAGGTTAAAATTGGGAAAAACTACAAATGTATATTTTTATTACAGTGTTTAAAAAATTAGAAAATGCTCATAAATGAAGGGTTTGCATTTTAAGTGTAACATAATAAATTTAAGTGATACATAATAAATTTTAATCCTGATTTTTTTTATATGCGCATGGTTCTTGCATATATATTATACTCCAGAAAGTTTAACATTTCGGCCCCTCGCATTTCATTTAATAAATATTAATTATTATTATTTTTTTAGTTTATAGAAAATGTCATCATAAATATTATTTCTGTAGTAAAGATCCGTTTTACGGTTAAACTACGCAACGAATCTTAACACATGAGGTGTCAAAAGAAAGAGAATTTTCAGGATCTTTGGCGAATCGTACGTTCGTCTCATATATATTAACTTTTTTTAAACTCATTTAAAATAATTTATTTTAACCTATTTTTTAACAAGCCGTTGATAATGCTGCCTTCTATGAACACATCGTTAAACTTAAAAAAAATGTTTGTTTATGAAAGTTTCGCTAATATCTTTCACCCGAGCAGGTTTGAGATGCGTGTGTGGGGGGGGGGGGAGTGTTACACGGTCATGCTAGTACTATATATATATATATATATATATTACATAAATCAGTTATATTTAGTTGACAATGTTTAATTTATTGTTTTCCTTAGCTCACATTCTATCAGTTCTTACCACCGTTTATTGTCACATAACTGATTGCCAACTTGCTCATTAACTCGTACTATTAAGAAATATATTAAAATACATTATATCAAACATTTAATATTTAAACCAATTTTAGTGTTTAAATCATCTACAATTAGTTAGCTGTAGAATAATAAAAAAGTGCCGTTCCATAATATTTTCGATTTTTCGTGACCCAACTATTAAATTTCATTTTTTAAATAATAAATGGCAGAAATGTCCTCTCATTTCCCCCACAACGTTAAAAAATCAGCCTTCTTGTTTACTACTGCTAAAAATACCCAAGTGATAGTTTTTTTTATGTCGAATATAATTAATAAAAATGTAAGGACACAAAATTTAAAATAACAAAATTTAGTATCACTAAAAATTAATATAATTTTCGTATTTTCAAATGTTAAGCGAAATATAACAAAATACTTTTTGGTAAATGAACAAATAAATAAATAATTTAAAAAAAAATGAACACTTAAGAAAATAATTTTTTACACTTCTTATATACATGCTTTTGTTCCTCAATTAGTTAAGGTTGAGTGGGATTATGATTAAATCTCAAATCGATTAATTATTATTAAACTTCATTATCTAATATAATTTCAATATCTCGAGGGAAAAAAGTGCGATGTCGAATACAATGGGAACAGATGTAATCACACACAAAATGAGTTTCCTTTCAAAAGTATAATTCTTTTAATTCAATCGCCTTTCCAGATGCCAAATGTGAATACATTTCTCATATTCATTTTTCGATGTTGAACACGATGCATATATTAACTTGTACTCTACTCTCTGAAATAGTTCTGATTTATATAGTACCACAAACCAGTGGACAGAGAAAAACCTATTACCTCACTGATGTGATTTCCGGTAAGTAAATTTATAAGCTTGTATAAATGATCTTTTTCATACATTGGAAAGTGTTATTTTTTATTAATCACATATAAGAGCTTTAATATAAACTGAAAGCTAATTCTTATACTTTTGCGATATATATATAAGCAATTAAAAATAAAAACTCGCTTTGCTTAAAGCGCGTGTATATTGACATTTTTAATTGGAAAAACGGTTTCAGAATATCATTATATGAAAATTATGTTATTTTACAAAAGTTTCCATTTCCATTCGCCAAAATACTACGGCCTCACCCGATGCATTTACCAAAAGTTTCTATTCATTTTGCCATCGGACTTGCATATTTATTTTTGCGTGCACGTTATTCATTTGAAATGTTAATGATGGTAACTTTTTCAAATTCCGATGTTTTTTTATGTTGCCGTTTTCACAATGAGTTTTTTTAAGCCTGTATTCATAAATTACCATCAATATAGGCCAGTGAGTAGTTTCTATGCACAAATTCCTTATGTGTGGAAGTGTGAATATAAGTAAGGTTGCATTCAAACCAATGCAGTTAATATGATTGAAATACAATACATTTTATTATACATTTAAATTTATTTTAAATATTTTAAATTTTTTGGTGACAATATAATAATTAATAACTAGACTTATAACTTAATTTGCATTCTACTATTAAAATTATATTTTTTGTTACAATTAGTTCCGTTAAGTATCTTATTGTGTTGATACATGTGATACAGGTAAATAACAAGTTGTTTTTATAACATATGATGACTTTAGTCATCTTTCTAAAGTTCTCATTTGAAGAATCATCGGCTGTCATCACTATTTTAAAAATTGCATATTAGTTTCTTTCAGCAACTTCTGCAATTTTTTTAGAGCAGTTTTTGATGGTTGGTTAACGTCGCTCTAGAGCTCCACAGTTGTATACTGCTAGTTTCGGGTTTTAAGATTTAAGACAGTAACTACTACCTGATGTTGTGGTAGATACCAGGAACGAAATAGAAAAAAGGGCCAAAGTCAACGATATAGAGAATTGATTGGAATGGCAAAATAATCAGAAATCAGATTACTAGAAATAACATATTCATTTATTATATAAATGCGCAATATAATCACAATTAATAATTAAAGGACTCTAGGGGGAAAAATGATGTAATAATAGTTGAAAGGGATGCTCAGTAGATACGAAAAGGACTCAACTGAATAAAAACCAAAATCTAAATAAAGTATCAAGTAAAATAATATAATGATTTTAAAAGGTATATAAAAAAACACATTAAGCCAACATGTTTAAGACTTAGCTGCTTGAGAGGAATTTTAGTATGTCCGGGAAACGAATGGCCGGATGCTTGATGATGCACTGGGGAGTGTCAGGTAGAATGCAGAGGCCCAGTGCTTGAGAGGAACATCGGTGTGCCCGGGAAATGGATGGCCGGACACTTGATGATGCACTGGGGAGTGTCAGGCAGAAGGCAGAGGCCCAGTGCTTGAGAGGAACTTCGGTGTGTCCGGGGAATGGATGGCCGGATACTTGATGAAGCACTGGGGAGTGTCAGGCAGAATGCAGAGGCCCAGCGCAAGAGTGGAACTTATTAGTGTCCGGGAGAATGATGGCCGGATGCTTGATGATGCCCTGGGGAGTATTAGACGGAGTGCAGAGGCCCAGTGCTTGAGAGGAACATTGGAGTGTCCGGGAAAAGGATGGCCGGATGCTGGATGAGGCACTGGGGAGTATGTGAGACCCAGTGCGCAGAGAGGAACTAATGATTGTTCGAATTACTCGAGCGGCTTAGCAGCGAGTCCGGTCTTAGGAAAACACCGGACCCTGAAGAAATACGCAGGGGCGCCCATTGAGAATTCTGACGATATTCCGCTCACCCCTCCATCGTCGTCCGAGGTCCTCTCTCGAGCTCCGTCAACCTTCGAAATCTCTTTCACCTCTCGCTCCAAAATGGCATCCAGAGTAGGGACACCCACCACTCTGGGGGGGGGGGGCATCAGCGCCGAGAAGACAAACACCGCCGGCAAAGAACAGTAGCCGCCGCTGAAATAACGAGCTTCCCCGCATCTCCATCTCCCCTGCCAACCCCCAAAACAGGTGGCAAGATCCCTCGACAACAGAAAAGTTAAGAAGAAAACAAGTTGAACCCTCATCGAATCAATCTGAGCACCCCTTTTTACAAAAAAGATAATAATTATATAAAGTTCTGAATATCATCAGAACAGTTGGCTATTGGCAATAGTTCAGGACTATTTAGAAAAAAAAGTCTGAGTAACATTGTCTCGTATTTTTTAACAATGGTGAGATGACGATGACGTAACATAAGCTGGCATCCAACGCAATCTGAATAGGTGTCAGAGCATTGGACTATAATAAGATTTAACGTGCATCAGTCCGGTATACGCGTCGAAGGAAATTCTGGATAATTTAAGACAACTTTCGTAATTTAGTAACGAATCTAATCTAGCAACTTCTATTAACGAGATCGCTACATCGTAACTTTTATCAAGTCCTCCTGACGATACGAACTAGCAGTCCTCTGATTGCTAGCCGGGTGCTGTACCTTGAGGCCACCGGCCTCCCCCGCAGTTTTTTAAGAGGAGAAAAAAAATATAAATACAGAAAAAATATATAAATTAGTAATAATATTATTATATCAACAAGGGAAGGTACCGAACTCTAAGAAGTTTTATTAAAAACAAATTTAAGATTATAATTATATTAAGCCAACTATCAAACTTTTCAAATTTATAATACACATATTTAAAATAACTCTTCGATTAATCACTTAAATAATTGAAAGCTTTTTCAGAACACGTAATTAAAATTATTTAATACAACTAAAAACAATACACAAACTCCATTAATGAAATCAATTCAAACGACCAATATTAATGAGTGTTTATTTTTAAATACAAGTAATATCACGATTTTTTTTCTAAATTTTAAATAAGATGTTTCAAAAAACATTTACTTATTAGTTTTTAATAATTTTAGAAAAAAAAAATGTAAAACATTTCAGTACTTAGTCCTAGTACTTAGATTACTCGAACCTCGATCGTAATTTCGGGAAAGGTAAAACAAAGTCGCGTTAGTACCGTTTGAGACAGAAATATTTTTTAGGAAACAAACATACAGAAGTATATGTGCGCTTTTAATTGGCTATATTAATAATAAATTGCTTGTCACATACCTTAAATCTTGGGCATTGTCTTTATTTGATCCTAGCACATAATGAAATCCTGAACGATCTTTATTATAAATACAGCACGGATTAACAAATATTCCTAGGTACACGAAGCGTTTCAAATCAGGCGCCAAAAAAAAATGCGCTTTTTGTTTTGTTAAACAACGTCGCAGTAAAGCTGAGCAGTGGGCTATTGGCGAAGGTTCGGGGCCTATCTCACAGAAAAGACCCGGGAACGATGCCTCGTATTTTTGAACCATGGTCAGATGACGAGGACAACACCTGAGCTGGCACCCAACGTAACTTCAATAAGTATCAGGACATTGGATCCCGATTAGATTTATCGTCCCCATTCCCGTATACACGCCAACGTTATTTGTTGGATATTTCGAATGACTATCTAGTATTTTTATAGGGAAGCTGGCAGACCTCTAATCGCAAGACCACTACTTTTTTTCTTTTCTTCGTCAAGTCCATCGCACGGGCTCGAACTAACAATACTCTGATTAACAGCTGAACGCCTTCATCCACCCCTTTCTGCACTTGCCAAAACCTTTGTGACTCAAGTAAGGGAGAGAGGGGCCACCAATTGCACAGTGGATAAATACATTCGGCTAGTAATTAGAAGGTTGGATGATGGACTTGACAAAGAAAAGTAAAAATATAGTGATCTTGCGATCGGAAGTTTGTTAGCTTCGCTACTATACTAGGAAGTCGTTTAAAATATCCAACAAATTATACTGGCGTATATATGGGACTAGTGCTTCATAAACCTGATCGGGGTACAATGCTATGACGCCTATTCAGATTGCGTCGGATGCCAGTTCAGGGTGTTGTCCTCGTCATCTGACCATGGTTCAAAAATACGAGACATCGTTACCGGGTCTTGCCTTCGAGATAGGACCCTAACCATCACCATTAGCCTACTGTGTAGCTATAGTGCGAAATAATTAATCAAACCAAACCAATCAAGTAAGTGAGAGGGCGACACTTACGCTTTGACGAAGTGCACCTTCTTATAATTATAAGTTCTCTTAAAGTACTGGTCTCGAAGCACTATAGCTAATTCGTTAATAATATCACATGGTACACGCCAGACGGGCTCTGAGAAAATTTCGGAAACAGATTACATCACAATGTTCTGTAAATTGTGTTTACAGAACGAGCTGTAAAAAATTACAACAACATGCGCTGTATTTATACTAGGAAAATGCTGTATTTTTACAGTAATTTTTTACAGTGTAGGCGACGAGGTTGATCATACGAGATGAAGACGATTCTGCGTTAAGAAGTGAAGGAGATAAGATTGAGAAACGTTAAGCATTTAAAATTACACAATAAATTTTAATATTTCACGGAAAATAAATATTTTTTCAATACGCAAAACACACAAAATAAAATCCACATCAAAGAGTTAAGACAGATTCTTAATTAAGCAGAAATTTTAAACAGTGTACTCTCCCACATAAAGTTTTCAATCCTTTTGTGGTCAAAAATATAATAATATTAACTAACAGTACGTTTCCTAATATCCCCCTTTAACAATACATAAATATTTTCTCTATTTCAGGATCAAGCGCAGAAAGCAGCCCTATTCCACAGAAAAGGACAACTCACCGACTGGAGAATCCATATGCCATTTTTAAGCTCAATGATGAAGTCCAAGAACTCAGACATGATGTAGAAAATCTTAAATTAGATAATAAGAGACTCTCCAAGATTGAAAGGATACTCAATGAGATGCAGAAAATAAGTGGCACGATTCCGTTTACTAGTGAAGAGGGCAAACTGACAGACGATTGGCGAAAACTCGTGGATATAATAAAGAAACTGGAGGACGAAAATAAAAGAAATAAAGAAGCAGGGCAGAGTGGAGGTGGCATAGGAGGGCCCGAGACGACGAAGTGGATGATACGAGATGAGGTCGATGCCGTATTGAGAAGTGAATGGCAAAAGCTTGAAGAGGAGAAGAGGAAACACGGGATAGCGAGGGCAATATTAGACGCAGAGAAAAGAGAATTGGAGAAGGAAAATAAAAAAAAGGAACTAATTGCACAAGAGGGGGAAATAGTTACAGATCTAGCTACGAAAAGAGCAATACTTGATGTGTTAGAAACAACTCATGAACCTTTTGATACTGCTGCTAAAGCTGCTCTAGATGATCCAGCGAAACAGAATGCAGCTGCTAAGTCACAGAAAAATTTAGACTTAGTGAACAAGGAAATTGACGATTTGCAATCTGCACTGCATGAAGTAAAACGTACTCTCAAAGAACTTGAAAAGAAAAGTTGAAATTTTTTTTTTAGTTACATGTACTTTAGAGATTTTCTTTTTCAGAAAAGAGTTATTTTCTTTAATCACAGTGCATATAATGGAACTTTCGTCAAATTGTGGTAAATACTGACAGTAAATTGCCAATGAATTTATAATGTTTACTTTATGTTTAATTAAAATACTTACTTATGTTAATTTAATTATATAATCACTGTATTAGAACAATTTTGCCAAATTTACTTTTTTCTGACTGTACGGATAATAGGATAATTAGTAATGAATAAATAAATAAGTGAGATAGAGAGAAAGTAAGGATGTTAGCTGTGTTATGGTACGAGAAAATTCAGAATATTTTTGGGTATTCACAAAAAATCGAAATAAAAAGCGTTAGAGAAATAAGAAGGCAACGAGTATGATACTATTCAAATTTTCTAATTTATTATAAACTGACATCTAATTAAAGTAAATTTAGCGTTGTTTTAATTTTTGTGTTATTCCACTATATTATTTTATGTTATATATAATGTTCACCTAGCAAATTTCTATTATGCTAATTAGTTTTTGTGTGGTATTTTTAAATTTAAAACCATAAAAATTAACAAATGCCGATTAATTTATTTTATATAGTAAATAATTAAAAATAAACAAAGGATCTATAATTTTCAAAATAAGAAAACTATTAATAATTAATTTAAATTCATAACGACATTTCAGAAAATAATTCATTAAAAAAGTTTTAATATAGCAAATTCCTAGTTTCACACAATTCTAATAATTTAGAGCAGTAAATATATATAAATCGTAAAGAAAAGTATAAGTTCCTTGAAGGGATATCTAGGACGCAAGCATTTTTCATATATTTATATGTTAATATAATACATTTTATTCCTAAATCAATAAGCATCACAAATTTTGAATAATTTGTTTGCTAGTTTGTAGATTGAAAGGAAACGAAGGTCAAATTAAAATAATATTTTGATAGCAATTCATTTGTTAAAATTTAAAAAATGAAATCCGTAAGGAAAACTCATTTCAAGAAACTTCCGAGTGTCTCCAATGTTCACGATATGATACAAGTTATGGTAATAAAAAAATACATTCATCACTTTCAAGAATGGTAAATAACGTAATACACTAATATTTCTATACACCATTAAAGTACAAACATACAAAACAACAGAAAATGCTTAGCTGTTTCACCCAAATATCCGAACCATTAATGTATACATTTTTTACAAGAACGATTACACTTACACATAGTACATACTGCTATAGATTTAGTGGAATCGGTTACGTTAAAATAGTTTCATACAGGTGAAGACCTTTTTTATGTTCAAGATTATATTGAAATCAGAGTTAACATGGTATTCTTATTTAATTTTAAAATAAATAGTAACTACTTTTGAATGTTCATATCGCATAGTCTACAGATCGGAAAGTAAAGAATAGAGAAAATGCGTCTTATATGCAGGTCAGCTGAAAATGAATTGCCATCGACTCTCTAAATCCCAACAGATCGCATTCCTTTTCTAACTTCATCCACATCAATGAGACAAAGAACCGGGACCGAAACCCTCACAAAAAACACCGAAAACAGTGTGATTTATGCAATCGGGCATCAACACCCCTGATCCCCACTTCCCTTTTAGTAATAGGAATCAGCCTCTTCCCGTTTCTAGTTAATCTTATCGTAGATCCCGACATCTTTACGAAGATGTCATTCAAAGTCTTTTGAAGTTCTGTAACGGAAAAAAAAACCGCACGCATCTTCTTTGTATCAAATTCTGATGACAGACATTTACCAGTGCGAGCGAATGAGTCTTCAGGTTTAAAGAGAAAACTGTATCTTGAAAGGGGTGCGAATCGACAAGGGCAGCGTTTTGAATTTTTATCCCAGATAACAAATCCTTATTACGAAATCCAGTGGCAAAAACTTATCACAAAGTGGTATGGCAGGGGAAAATGCTTTTACTATTTGACAATTGAAAGCCTTTTTTAAAGAATTTTTTACAACACATTTTTCGGATAAGGTATGGCAGCAATCATATCAGCCATACCGGTTCCGACGCAACCACATACATCCCAAAACCTTTGTAACGATTCGTTCAAACTAACAAAAAAATACCGCCAAAAGACGGAAAATATCCACCTGAAAATACAATTAAAAAAAAACTATTAAAATTAAAGGATTATTATTAAGTTATATAAAGCTTTGAAACACGACATATTTATAACTGCAGGATCAAGAATCTAGTTTAATAGTTTTTAATATATTCTTAATTGTGCTATAATTTTGCAAATCCTTTATTTTAACTATTTAATTTAAGACATGTTAAAAATACAAATTATAACATAAAGATATAAGTAGAACATTTATTCAGGGTAAATAATGTTTTTTTTTAATTTATATATATTTATAATTTTTTACTAAATTTTGTTTTTTTTGTA
Source organism: Troglohyphantes excavatus (assembly GCA_963932185.1). Lineage (NCBI taxonomy): Eukaryota > Metazoa > Arthropoda > Arachnida > Araneae > Linyphiidae > Troglohyphantes > Troglohyphantes excavatus. The sequence continues at coordinate 53,782,049 of OZ010675.1, forward strand.
TACGCATTTAACATAAGAAATTCGAATCAAAATCATTTGCATTTTATTAGAACACAAACACAACACGAAATATTCAAATTTTGAAATAATTTTAAACAACTCAAAGAATGTATAATTTTTTATACAAAACATCCTACCTGTAATATGGAATCGGCTATTCCAATTTTTTCCATTATATAATATTTATCATCTAAGACTAACAATTAATATAAAGAAATTTCAAAATTATTTATTCAAAGCTTCCTCTTAGTAATGAAATTATTTAAAATGTAAAACATCGGTTAATCGGGGTAATGAATAACAATAATGTCGATGGATTACAATGGGTCGCCCGTTACGTTAACAACTATAAAAATTTATTAGGAATTTCTCTGTCAAGCACGTAGCCAAGGGGGGGGGGGGGGGTCCAGGAGGTCCGGACCCCCCCCTTCAGGTCAAGATTTTTTTTGTGCCATATACTACTCTCTATTGTTCTTGTCAATAACGACAAGTTATCCCTAAAAAACACCAGTGGCGGATCGTCCACTACAGCAAGTACAGCCGGGCTGCACCTAAATTCATTAGTGTATACTAAAATAAGATGTTTTACTAATTTTCTTAAATGAAGATTAGAATTGAAAATGAAATTTCTAAGGTAGTAAACAAAATCTGCGATAAATTGCATGCCTGTTACCGTAATGCACAATTCTGGAGGGGGGAAAACGCCATTCAATCAGAACTGCACCCAAAAAGCGAAGTTCGAAATCGGCTGCATCGTTGCCATGGTAACCTCTACGTAGTATGGAGATTCCTCCTCGTGCTAATGCACTGCATTTGTGAGAAGGTACAGCCGAAATGAATTTTCTTGTTTTAGCTGCACTTGAGTTTCGATATGCTGATTGGCTCGTGCGTGAAACGCTGGGATAGGTGGGTGAAACGATAACTTACGAGAATATATCTCCAAACGGAAATGGTTTTCGTGATAAATTTACTGTTTTTCTGTTGTTTCAGGACCATTATGGTCCTGTTGTTGTTTCGTTATTTAAGTTAATTTTAAAATTGACCGATTCACATCTTTAAAAGAAAAGAAGATTGCTTTAATTTTCAAAAAATAAGTAAGTGTTTTCTATTTTTTCCGCGTGTTATCATTTCGTAAAAATTTAAAGGAAACTTTGATTTGAGTAGGAGGGATTCAAGATCACCCCTTGTTTATTCGTAAACGTGTTTAAACTGCTCTTGGAGGGTTTGCGGGGGGGGGGGGGGGTCTTTTTGAAAGGAACAGGAGGACAATGAGTTGTCGTAGGTTTGACAATGGAATCGCTTACAAACCTTTTTCAACAGTTTTCTTTGGAAGACGATTTGTGTGTATCATTAGTCAAATATCCACTTTTACAAAGAAACTGTCAACTCGTGCTGCCATTAGAATACTTTGTCGGAAAAGGCGCGTTGAAATTGTAGCAAGCACATGTCAAGGGCCACAAAGGCTTTTCTGGGAATTGTAATGTATAGTCTACTTCGCTTCGTCCTCATGGTCCTGTCGTCCTCACCTGTTTGTAATTAACTGACCCTTGGACAGCCGTTTCGGCTGATAGATGCTCTCTCCATTGTGACAAGGGCATTGGTGTTCTATGCTTGTGGAGGCAAGTCCTACAGGTTTTGGAATGAACCCTACACTACAAATGCATTGTCCCGAGCTCTAAGGTTCGGAGAGTCGTAGGGGACTATATCGACAAAGAGAATAAAGAGGTAGAACAGCTCTATTTCACAACTAGTTATTTCAGAATACAGACGGCAAATTTAGGAAGCATTTTTTAGTTCAAACAAATGGAGGTTTTTTCTATCAGCATATTTTACTGTGTTGAAAGTAAGTAAATATTTCTGTATTCTAAACGTCATACTATATCTTTCCTAATGAAATGGACTTTTGTAATTATGCTAATCAATTGGCAGTGACTAATTAAAATGTTTGTTTTTCTATACATTGTTAAGTCAATAACACTAAGAATGTTTATGTATAGAAACTAAGTCGAAGATCATTTTAATCTTGAACAACATATAAATTACTTATAATAAATGAAATTTCAGCATCGAATTAGTGTAAATACTAGGAAAATACGTTTTACATAAAATCAAAATTTCTAATAGTTTTATTGAATCATTGAATTTTTATATATTCAACAATTTATTATTTATTTCATTTTACTAATATTTAAATTGATTATTTATATTTATCCAAAACATTATCCAATTTAACTTTTCTTGTACACAATAAACTCTGGCTCATGTCAAAAATTATATATATTTTTTATATTACTAACACTTTATGTTTTTTAAATGCAGAAAAATTTTAATTTGAAAAATATTTATAAAATTTATTAATTTAAGTAGTTAAAAAAAACATAATTTCAAATATTTATTTGTTAAAAATGTATAAGGTAAATAGCTTAAAACTAGACATTGAGGCATAAAGTCATATTTACGAACTTTTATTGTAAAATATTGTGTTTGTTTTGTTAAATTAGACGAATCAAGTTTATTTAGTTACAATAAATATCGGAAAGATTTTTTTGCGAGACAGAAACACAGTTGATGTAAGAGTGACAAAACAGTTGCGCTGTTCTCAAAATGTGAAATAACTGCGCCGAGCGAAATATTAAAAATATTTGCTATTGAAAGAATATTGGGGAGAAAAGCAAGTGCACCAAGCTCATATATTTCTACCAGAAAAAAAGACGGGAGATCGTTATTGTCAGAAAAAAATTATATAACTTTTTTATTAATATTTTCCATTTTTGTTGTGATTATGTTAATACAACAACGAAAACTGAAATGGTTTAATCCTGAAAACATACGATTTGCATTTTAAAAAACATTGCATTTTGGAAACACAAATACTCATACTGAAGGGAAAACAAACAATTTCATTTATAGTTCAAATTTTTTAAATTTAAAATTTTAATTAAAATTTGCTCTAAATGTCAAAGCTGGGGAAGAAACTACCCCCCCCCAAATCGTAGCAACTGTTGGACCCCCCCCTTAGCAAAATCCTGGCTACGTGCTTGTCTCTGTCCACTTATTGGTCAGAGTAAAAATGAAGCTGGACAATAAATTTCTCAAAAAGTAAATTTTTGATAAGGAAATTATGTTTTTACATACTTTAAAAAAATTCATTATATCATTACTTACATATTAAGTCAGCGCTTCTCAACCTGTGGGGCGCCCCCCCCCCTAGGGGGGCGCGAGCACACTAGAGGGGAGGCGCGAGAATATCCAAGAGAAAATATTATGTTAAAAAATTGATTAACTGACTGAATGGAAATCACACATACACATAGAAAACAAAATACATTATTAACAAATAAAGACATATTTAACAAATAAAGTAAAACAACTTAATAAATCAAAACTTACTTAATCAAAACATACTAAATTAAAAACAAATTTAATAATTATTAGTTATTTCCTTGGGCCTGTCTTGCAGAGCAAAGTTTTTCGAAGGAAAGCTTAATATTAGAAATAGCCACTATCAGTTCTGTTTCTATATTTAGACGAGATCTATATTTTGTCTTCAAAGAAGCCACAGCAGAAAATCCAGTTTCACAAAAGTAGGATGTTGAAAATGGTAATAGAATGCGAAATGCCCTTGTTTTTATTGCAGAAAAATCACCCTCTACTCCTGCCCAAAATTCAAATAGTGATTTATTACTAAATTGTCTTTTGGTTTCGCCACTTGTCGTGAAGTCTATGAATGTTTCTTCCTCATCAATTGAGAGTCCTTCGGGAGTCTTATGAAATAGATACCTAACCAACTCGTATCTTGCTATCAGTTTGTCGTAAGCAAGAACATACTTTTTAAAATTCTTTGCCAGCATGGCTAAATGATTTTCAGATTTTCAATTGTTACAAAAACAACTTTTACATATTCTTCTTCAGCCTTGTGAGCTTTAGTACAATGATCTACATTTGCAAACATTGTTAGGTTTTTTTGCTTTAAATTTCTGCTCCACAATTCCAATTTTCTACAAAAAGCATTAACTTTCTCACTCGTATCCAACATATGTGTATTTGCTCCTTGGAGTTTAAGATTCAAGTTATTTAATTTCTCGAATATGTCGACCAAGTAGCTCAATTTCATCACAAATGAACCATCGCGAAAATTTTCGGCTTCCGGTCTGTTTTCTTCTTCTAGGAAAATGGCTATTTCTTCTTTTAATTCATAAACACGTTGCAAAAATTTCCCACGTGATAACCATCATGCCTCGCAATAAAATAGTAACGCTGAATGTACGGAACACATGTCTTTACAAAGTGCGGAAAAGATTATCGATTTCAGGGGCCTCACTTTTATATAATTTATAGCCGTAGTTAACACAATATTCAGACCAGGACTTATTTCTTTCGAAGCCAAAGCTTCTCTGTGGATCATGCAATGTGTCCAGACGCACTGAGGCGATTTTTGTTTTACAAGTGCTTGTATACTTTGGAATCTACCGGACATTGAACGAGCACCATCGGTGCATATTCCGACGCAATTTTTCCATTCTATGTTTGCCTCGTTCATAAAATCATTTAAAATAGCAAATAAGGCCAGCGTTGTTGTTTGGATTTCTATTGGTTGGCAGAAAAGTAGTTCTACTACTGACATTTTATCACAAAATCGAACATAGGCAATTAAATAAGCATCTTTATTACTATCTGTTGTTTCATCAAGCTGTATTAAAAACAATTTGTTACGCAACTTCGAGAAAAGCTTACACTGTACATCTTCAGCTATATCACCAATTCGACGAGCAACAGTATCATTGGACTGCAATTGTTTTGAAAAATTATATCCAAACATAGTTTCTACAATCTCAATTGCTGCTGGCAAAATAAGCTCTTCACCAATGGTGTGAGGTTTTTTACATCTGGCTATTTTATATGAAACTTTGTAAGATGCAATTAAAGCTTTTTTATTCACAGACAAAGTTTCTTTAAAAAATGATTTTTGTTTTTTATATGATTTTAATTTTAATTCGAAGAATTATCTGGGTTTATTGACGTACTCACTATTAAGCGTTTCCAAATGTCGTTTAAGTTTATTAGGTTTCATGCTGTCTGCGGCCAATATTTTTGAGCAAATGATACACAGGGCATTTCTTCTTCATTTACTTCAGTACCGGTAAACCCAAAATTTAAGTATTCTTTGAAAATATGTTCTTGATTTTATTTTCGGAACCACGCTCGTCTGTGTACGTTTTGATGCTTTACTATTGTCAAATGCTCGCTTTCTTCCGCTTAAAAATTTATCCATGTGTCTGCATAAATCTGCTGCCGTGAATATTTAATATGGTGAATTAACACGAAAACATATATAACATACACATTCACGATAGATTCGATAGCGATAGAAGGATCGACTCGAATGAGACTGGCTGGAATTGAAACTTGCGTTATCGAACATTTTCCTTCTTCCTGTGAGAAAACAATCGCTCTGTGCATGCTCCAGACGGCATCGGTCGTGTGGATTCACTTCCACAAACATTACTTATTTTTTTCTCTTTTGTTTAGTCATGCTTCTGTTTTATCAGGTAGATGAATAAGTTCTCGCTGTTTTCCAACAGATGTCATTACCGGAACTGGTCGCGTTAGTTTATGATAGTGACACATCTATTTACAAGTACTATAAGCAAGCTTGAAATTCAATGCATGTTATTTCGCGCAAGTGCAAACAACTTTATTTTTCATTGTGTTAAATATGTCAAATTTCGTGCAAAAATAAGAGTATTTGCGGGGAATTTTACTGCACTATTTGATTCAAAAAAATCTGCAGTTGAAGTTCACAGAATTCTTGTTGAGACTTACGGCGACCATGCTCTGTCTGAAACAACTTGTAGAGATTGGTTTAACGCTTTAAAAATAATGATTTTGATCTTAAGATAAAGAACGCTCTGGCGCACCGAAGACTCATGTCAAACGCTAGCAGAACTTGCAGAATCATTAGAAGTTGATCACACAACAGTTTCGAAACTTTTGAAAGCATTAGGAATGATTCTAAAGCTAGGTCATTGGGTGCCGTACGAGTTGAAGCCGAGAGACGTCGAACGGCGTCTTTTCACCTGTGAACAATTGCTTCAACGGCAGAAAAGGAAAGGATTCTTGCATCGTATCGTAACTGGCGATGAGAAATGGACACACTACGGTAATCCTAAGCGTAGAAAATCGTGGGGTAAACCCGGCTATCCATCAACATCTTCAGCAAAGCCGAATAACCATGGTTCCAAGCTTCTGCTCTGCATTTGGTGGGATCAGCTGGGTATAGTTTATTATGAGCTGCTCAAACAAAATGAAACCATCACGGCAGATCGCTACAGACTACAATTGGAGCGATTAAGACGTGCACTGAAGGAAAAGCGGCCGCTATATGACAGAGACAAGACAAGGTCATTTTGCAGCATGACAACTTACATATGGCTTAAGTGGGAAGTCCTACCCTACCCGCCGTATTCACCTGACATTGCCCCTTCCGACTACCACTTGTTCTGGTCGATGACGCATAGCCTGGCTGAGCAGCACTTCTGTTCTTATGAAGATGCCAAAAATTGGGTCGACTCTTGGATAGCCTCAAAAGACGTGTCGTTTTTCCGACGTGGAATTAAAATGCTGCCAGAAAGATGGGGAAAAGTAGTGGTTAGCGATAGACAATACTTTCAGTAACATGTTTTGTAATGATTTTTTAAAATAAAACCTTAATTTTCACAAAAAAACAGCGATAACTTATTCAATATCCCATATTTCTTTTATTATTCGAAAAAATGTATTCCCAGTTTCTAAATTTAGCTCACCCCGTCTAGGTTAACTTTCATTAACGAATTTTTCTATTTTCATATTCTTTTAACGTTATCTCCCTGTTTGGCTTTCATTTCAAATATAATATTTAAATTTTCCCCGCTTTCATTCGCTTCATCTGTTCACCGCCATTTCAGAAGGTTGAGTTTAGTGATGATGGATAAATTGATGATAGCCATAGTATTTAGGAAACAACTAAGATTTAATGATGCAATTATGAAAGTTATGAATTTACATTTAAAGGTTAAATGAATGGTATTGCAATTACATTAGGAGCAAAAGATATATGATGTTGTCACTATGGCTGGTTGTCTGGGAATGAGTTCCTTTCAGTCTGTGTTCACATGATTTTGGCCGTCCCCTGCGTGGGCCTCATGTGCTGGAGCGATCTGATTGGCTCTTGGTGTCAACAGTGTCTAAGTGGAAATTCTTTCCAGGAATTGTATGGTATAGAATGAAAGTTGAATGAACTCCAGCATACGCTGCATATTCCCCCTCTAGAAGTGACTTACTTCGAAACAATAGAGCAGTGGCTGGAGTTGCAGGTTATTGAAATGTCAGAAGTGCAAAGAAACTGTGCGTACGTGTGAAATGAAGCATTTGTTATGGGATATATACAAAAATATAGGCATAAATACACTTTTTTTAAATTTAAAGTATGCCATTAAAATTAAGATATGAATGCCATTAATAATTAAATTGCACTTCTGTAGAAAGAACATCTCCACAATGAATGAAAAACAAGAACACATCGCAGCAGTGGAAGGAAAAAAACACTGTTAAAAGCAGGCACTCAAAGAAACATCTTGTGAGGATGACACACTTGTTTGTAAACAAAAAACAGCTGTTGAGGTTCTCACGTTCCCCACTACTGAGTAGGTCCAGGGGGAGGAAGAAAACGCTGTGAGGTGTCGGGTTACACGGCTAGTGGGGGAGCTGAACGGGGTTGTGTTGGGGGTTGAAGTCGCCCTTGATAGAAGAAATAAGAGAAGAAAGCCTGTCTCTCCTATGAGCTCGCGAACTCTTCACTTTGGAGCCAAAGGAACATGTTCGCTTTATGTTTTGAGGGGATCTTGGAAGAAGGGAAAGGGAGTGCGCTGTTGTGGTGCTTGGGAGAAGGGAGGTGTCTTGCTTTGGTGGAGGTGCGTCTGGCTGACGGAGAAGGGGGGGATGGTGATGGATGGCGGTCGGTGAATCCGATGCAGAGTGGCATTGCGGGATTCAAGCAGCGGGGGTTGCTGACCGCGCCGGCGGCCAGTGATAGGGCGGAAGAAGGTGTGTTTGTTTACCGAGCCGACAGTTGCGCCCATGGGCAACACCACCGTAACTGACTCAAGGCCTGCGCACGCTGTCGATCAGAAAGCTATGAGTCATCAAAGGTAGACCTACCGAAAGACACAGCGCCATTCAATTCAACGGCTGAATCCGTTCGTTGCAAATATAAACAAGGTTGTTTTCGAAGCGCGAAAAGTTAATTTTATTTATATATTTTATTAATTATTCTGCAGTTTTAGGAACGTCAATTACATAAGATGCCTTCTCGGTGCTGCGTGCCTAATTGCAAAGGGAATTATGATAGAGTTCTTGAACGTGTGACTATTTTAAAATATCCCGAAAATGTCGGAACTCGAAAAAAATGGATAACAGCGATACCTAGAAAGGATTTCATACCTTCCAAGTCTTCTAAGGTAAGTTGTATTTTTGTAATTACTTATAAATAACAAAGAATTAAAAATGGTTCTTGAAATTTGAATCTATTTCCTGCATATTTACTTCAATACAGTGTGAAATGTTCGTCATTATTTTCATGCATTACTAATGTAGGAATCATTCCACATAAAATATTGGAATTATTTATTTCTTATAGCAATATTTGGGAGTTAAGGTAATATTTAATGCTCTTATTGTTACAGAAACAAGGTTTATATTTGTATCTGTATCGATTCAATAAACAGAAGTGAGTTTAAGCTTTTCATAAAGTTTGTATAAACATATTTTTTTGAAAATCTTTCTTCGGCCTATCAATTTGAGAACAAAATAAAAACTTCAATAATTCTTAATTGTATGTTTAGAATAGGCCCTGCTCATTCCAGAACATTCTCCATTTATCTAGAACAATTTATTGTACCTCACCCAATAATATTTTACACTTTACAAGTTAACGTTTTACTAGCTGAACCAAACATGTTAGAATGAGATGGAATTGCAACAACCTCTGTATTGAAAATTCATTGGAGCTGACGCGCGGGTTAAATTTGTTGCCCAGTTTCATTTAAAATAGAACTGCCCCATTAAACAGTCCTAAATATGTATTTAATTCAATTATATTTTTCTTATTTGCTGATATTGATAGTAACAAGCTTTAATTAATTTTTTTAAAGGTTCAATCTTACCATCAACCCGATACTTCAAGATCTCCAGGGGGAGGGCGAGAAATACAAAGTCCTCGCATTTGCCGATGACAAACTTCTGATGACATCCAGTCAAGTAGAGCTCCAGTCCATGCTCGACCGTCTCTACACCGTGACAGAGGCTCTAAGCCTAAAAGTCAACGCGAGCAAATGCCCATCGATCCACCTGTCAGGGAAGAAGCCGGCGGGCCTGCGCCCATTGAAGTGATTCCAGACAACATCCCGACATCCTTCCTGGGTAACCCCATCGGCTACAACCTGCTCGAGAATTCCCCGGAGATTGCGAAGATCATCCACCTAGGAAAAAAGATCGGCGGATCCAGCCTCGCCCCGTGGCAGAGGATAGACGCTTTGAAGACGTTTCTCTACCCTCCCTGTCCTTTGCCATGAGAGGTCACCAATACACCAAGCAGCAGCTGCGTCAGGTCGACAATCACATGAGGGCCCACATCAAAGGGACCCTCAATCTGACTGGCGTGGCTTCAAACGCTTCTAATGATTAGACGAACTGTCTTACTGTACGTTATTTACTTGCTGTTCAACGTGTATCTTTTATAATTTATCTGTTCCACATCGTGTATCCTCCATCTGCATATTTACACGTAGAAGACGAACTGTCTTACTGTACGTTATTTACTTGCTGTTCAACGTGTCATCTTTTATAATTATCGGTTCCTCGTGTTTCCTCCACCTGCATATTTACATGTAGAAGACGGACTGTCTTACTGTACGTTATTTACTTGCTGTTCAACGTGTCATCTTTTATAATTATCGGTTCCTCGTGTTTCCTCCACCTGCATATTTACATGTAGAAGACGGACTGTCTTACTGTACGTTATTTACTTGCTGTTCAACGTGTCATCTTTTATAATTATCGGTTCCTCGTGTTTCCTCCACCTGCATATTTACATGTAGAAGACGGACTGTCTTACTGTACGTTATTTACTTGCTGTTCAACGTGTCATCTTTTATAATTATCGGTTCCTCGTGTTTCCTCCACCTGCATATTTACATGTAGAAGACGGACTGTCTTACTGTACGTTATTTACTTGTTGTTCAACGTGTCATCTTTTATAATTATCGGTTCCTCGTGTTTCCTCCACCTGCATATTTACATGTAGAAGACGGACTGTCTTACTGTACGTTATTTACTTGCTGTTCAACGTGTTATCTTTTATAATTTATCTGTTCCTCATCGTGTATCCTCCACCTGCATATTTACATGTAGAAGACAAACTGTCTTACTGTACGTTATTTACTTGCTGCTCAATATCATATGGCTCTCATACATACAGAAAAAGGTTTGGGCTAGAATTTATTCTGCTCTTGCCTCGGGTTGGCCTGTTATAGCACTTAACTAACAGGAACCGACACGCCTTATCAAATATTGGAATCACTACACTCACATGCACCTTTTTTGCCGTATTCGTGATTAATTGCATACATTGTCTTTTTTTATATTGATTAATTGCATAATTTTTATGTTTTCAATCTTTAATGTGGGCATTTTTAAGCAGTCGATTGACTTTACGACAAATATGTCATTTTGGCCTTAGTGTAAAGTCATAGCGATCAATTTTATTGATTTCTTTAAAAAGTTTGAAAGGTTAAAAAATTATTTTGATATCTTTAATTTTTTTTAATTAATTAATAAAATATAATTAAAAATTAGGGCAAGATCATCCAGTTCATTCAATTCTCCCAAAAAGTGACTTGTTTATAATTTAAGTAAACAGCCCATTCAGCCACTTATTTCATATGATTTATATTGTACCAAGAAAACTTTTATAAAATGTATAAATTTATAAAAAAAAATGTATTTGCACATGTGTTTTGAAGGTAACTAAAAGCAAGCAAATGTAAAGTTCACAATAAAAGTTTGAATTGAGTAATAAAACTCAAGTAAAATTATTTAAATAAATAAAAAATTTATATAAAAGATCCAGTTTATTCAATTCTACCAAAAAGTGACTTGTTTATTATAATTTAAGTAAAAAGCCCCTTCAGATAATTTTAATTGATATTGTACCAAGTAAACTTTTATAAAATTTATAAAGTATTTTTCATTTGCACATGTTTATTGAAGGCTCATTGTTAACTAAAGCAAGGAATTGTAAAGTTCACAATAAAAGTTTGAATTGAGTAATAAAAATGTAAGTAAAATTATTTAAATAAAAAATTAATACAAAAAGTTCCAGTTTATTCAATTCTAGCTGAAAGTGACCTGCTCATTATAATTTAAGTAAAAAGCTCATTCAGCCACTTAATTATTTCAGATAATTTTAATTGATATTGTACCAAGTTAACTTTTATAAAATGTATAAATTTATAAAGTATTTTTCATTTGCACATGTTTTTGAAAGCTCATTTTTAATTAAAAGCAGGCGAATGTAAAGTTCACAATAAAAGTTTGAATTGAGCAATAAAATGTTCGTAAAATTATTTAAATAAATAAGAAATTAATGCAAAAAAAATCCAGTTTATTCATTCTACCAAAAAGAGACTTGTTTATTATATTTTAAGTAAACAGCCCATTCAGACACTTATCTCAGATAATTTTATTGATATTATACCAAGTAAACTTCTATAAAATGTATAAATTTATTAAAAAAAATATTCTTTACTTGCACATGTCTTTTGAAGGTTCATTTTGAACTAGCAAGCGAATATAAAGTTCATAACAAAAGTTTGAACTGAGAAATAAAAATTGTTTTTTATTTACTTAAATTAGTGAACTTATGTAATTAAAAATATCGTTTTTTTTAATATTATTTTGACCAAAAAGAGGACATGTTTATGAGCTAATAAACAGTCCATTCACTCAAGAATTAAATTGATTTGCATTGTTACTCAGTTCATGAACATTGATAAAACAAATGAAATAAGTAATTTTGGTTTATTAAATAGGTACTGAATTCTAAAAATAGACATTGACCTTTCACCGTTATACACTACGCGAAATGTACAAGAAAGTAAAATATGCTCGAACTTTGAAAAACGTCCGAAAATTATTTCGCTAAGTGCCATTCGCTTCTTCTTCGATACCGGTCTGCCTGCGATGACTCATCCTAAGCGCGCTCAGGCCTTGAGTCAGTTACGGTGGTGTTGCCATGGGTCGGCAAGGGATTCCCAGAGTGGTGGTTGAAGTGATCCGGACTGTTGTTGTTGTTGCCAGGTTGCGGGTTGGAAGGGGTAATCCAGAACGCTGTGTGTGTTGAGTCGCTCATGGGATGAAATACACCGTGACGTCACTGAAGTGACAGGTTAATCTGACACAGCGCCAAGAAAATAGAAAAAGGCTGATATTTACTAGCGTTTTACTCATCCAAAATTTTCGAAATAATAATACCATAAAAAATATAATATGGCATTAATCACTAAAATACGACATATTTTAAGGGGCGAAAAAAGGTGCTTGTGTGTATAGTGATTCTTATATTAGATAAGGCGGGTCTGTTCCTGCAGGTAAGTGCTATAGCAGGCCAACCGGAGGCGAGGGCAGAATAAATTATAACCGAGCCTTTCTGTATATGTACAGAGTCGAAGGGGACTGGTATTAAAAAATGACCCGGGAAAATATTAAATTTCGGCCACCAAAACAATTTTGAAACTGATATTTGTTATCAAAATAATGAGTGCATAATTTGAAAACAAAATATCAAGATTTAACTATTTATAAAAAATTTATTAATATTTAATTATCATATTTGAATTTTATTAAAATAGCATTATACATAATGCTCTTAAATTCTCTCTTCAGAAACGCGCCTAAAATAATAACCAGCCCAAATTATTATTTAAAAAAGCTAAGATGTTGAAAATGAAATTATTAAATAAAAAAATACTTCTGCTCATATAAACTTAAAACAAAAAAGAAAAACATGAAATATAATTCTTATTTTTACAATAGTAATAAACAACCGGTCGCTTGGGGCGCTGGAGTAAGGAAGGCGCCAAATTTTAGTGACAGTGGGAAATGCTACATGTGTCAGCTTTCTTCAACTTGCAACTCTCCCCCCCCACCACCACAACACACACACACTAGCTAATACGATGCCAAACAGTATGGGGTCTTCGGCCCGCCACTTTGTCCAATTTATATCACAGTTTTAAACACTCAACTCATTGTCATTTTTTCCTATCCTATCTCCAAATTCTCGAAAAAATCCCTTGTTATTGAACCATTGCAGAACCGAAGATGAATGGTTAACCTGGTTGACGCGGCCCACATTCCTCTACGCGGTGGTAGGTCTTTTATCCACAAAATATGATACTTCTTGAGTGATGAGTGGATACTGCAGCCAAAGTCAATATCCCACGGTACAAAGTTTAAATAGGGGAGTTAACAATCTGCCTAGTCAATACGTCCCACTATCCTCTACACGATGGTAGGTCATTTAAACTCATAGATTGATCCTCCATTAATCTAATTATAATTAGTTATGAGGGTGACATTTCCCCACGCGGTTTAAAGGCGAGAGGGCGGAATGGGTAAATAATAAACCTGGTCGATGCGGCCCACCTTTCTCTACATGATGCATGATGGTACGTTATTTATCCCAATAGAATGATCCCACACGGAGTTATGGGGCGGAATTGTATACTGCAGTTGCGGACGACTCCCGACCGTCCCCAAAAAAATTTAAGAGAAAGGAAATGGGCTTGCGTCCATCGTCTGTAGTAATGGGAGGAGAGGAGGTTTGGGTTATATTTTATTTTTAAAAAATGCAATATTAAAAAATTGAAGAGGTAACCCCCCCCCCCCCCCCCCACTATTCGCCGCCACTGTGAATATCCAATAAATATCTCTTATTTGAGTTGGTTTTCAAACTTTCGAGTAAACTAACGAGTTTTAAATTTTTGAAAAACAGAAAAATAACTTCTTCCCCACCCACGCCTGTACCATTCGTCTATGCAAGTAAAAAAAAAAAAGTAAAAACTGGAAATTAATTAGTGAAAAAACAATTCCGCTCTTTATATCGAAAAAAATATTTAAATCAAAAAACGAAAATGCATTGTTAAAGTAAGTTAACTTAAGTTAAATGAAAACAGCGTAAACAAGATAATGGTTTTAAAATTAGTCGGCAGTGTACACGGCTTTGTACACAATATCTCAAGAACGGTATACAAGTTAACCTTATATATGGGACGTGGCAGCAATGTTCACGTCAAAATCAAAAACAACTGTAACATTTTTATTTAAAAAAGCCAAGATGATAAAAATGAAATTATTAAAAAAAATACTTCTGCTAATATAAACTTAAAACTAAAAAACAAATATGAACGAAAATTTATATTTTTTCATTTAAATGCTATTTTGCTTGGTATATCATATATTTATCACTCTTCTCTGGGTGCAACGCATAAGTAATGTCACAACCAGAAACGTCACAAACCGGTTTTTCCCCTTCTCATTCGCGGCCGTCGAGATTGCGATAGATCAAAGAGGGTGAACTAGCCCTTATCTCTATTCTATGGTCCTGTAAGCATTATGTATTTAAAGTGTAAAGTGACCCTTCATTTGAGACCTGCTGCGTTGTCTGGTCTGCTTGTGCGCTAGGGAAACTATTGAAAGAAATCATTCGAAAAAAAATCCAAGAAATCACAAATTTTAAATATTATAGGTTTTTGTGATTGTATTTTCTTGGGCTAAAACTCCTACCAGGTTTATTACTCCCAAAATTTTCAACTCCGGGTTATCCTCAGGCCAATGGACTTTGCGAAAGATTCATTGGTACGATGAAAAGAATGTTGCATCATTGCGTGAAATCTCAAGGCAAAGGATGGGATAAGCAATTGCCATATTTGTTGTGGGCCTATCGAGAAGTTCCAAACGCTACAACGGGTGTCCTTCCATTTTTACTGGTATACGGCCGAATACCAGTGGGACCTTTAGCTATTTTGAAATCCAGCTGGGAAGATGATGCAGTTTTACCGCAAGAAGTGGGAGAATCTGTAAGTGAATATTTGAGGGCACTTCGCGATCGGTTGAAAGATGCTGAAATATTTGCTACTCAGCATGGAAACATCCAGCAGCAAAAATATGTCCATTACCACAATCTAAGGTCAAAGGAACAACAATTCAGTGTTGGTGACGAAGTCGTGGTGCTGATACCTGATTCTACTAACAAACTTTGTTCCAAATGGATGGGGCCGGGTAAAGTAGGGGAAGTTAAATCCCCGCATTCTTATTTGGTAAAGTTGCCAGATCAAAGCGTTCGTCATCTACATAGTAACAAATTAAGGAAATACATACAACCAGTTAATACTATAGGAATTATATACGAGGCGGACAGAGACTTTGGTGAAATTCAACATGCACCGATTGAAAAATGCTCAGTAGTCGGAGTATGGCTGAGTAAGCTTACCAGTTCAAAAGACTGGGACCATTTAGACGGGGTTCAACGGGAACAATTAACTAGAGTAATAAGGGATTATCATATGTTTTTGATGGAGAAATTAATACATAGAATAATTAATACATAGGGTCACATAGAATAATTTTGAAACCAGACATTCAAAGAAAACAACCCTACATTTACAAAGTCCCTGAATTATTAAAATCGCAAGTGGAGAAACAAACTATTTCCTTTCAAATTTATTTTAGGCCTTCACTACGTAGGTATGCGGTCGAATAAATCTTAACCCATTTCAATCTAATTGCAATTTCAGATTAAAGAATGCAACTTCACCTGGCTTGGAATTGAGAGAGTATTGTTTATTGGAAAATCCTATTTCTTTAGTCGTTTCCTCATTGGGGAAACACAAAATCCTTTAGAGTTTGTATTAATTGAATAAAAGTGAATGGGATCACCTTAAACAGGAAGTGAAATTTCAACAATCAGTGGAAATATGTAATAGCTTTTTTTTCTCCAAAAATGCGAAGTTTTTCCGAAATTCTCTTCTTCCTCTTATTCTTCTTCATCTTCAAAAAAAAAAAAAATGAGGGAGAATCTGTTCAGGCCTCTTTATTCGACTTTCGGTTTTCCTTAATAAAGTCGGATTTCAGAATCACAGACTGCCATTTCAATCTAACTTTTCTTTTAAATTGTGTACCTCATGTATGTATATGTTCCCCAAGGATAGTGAAGACCATATATATATATATAAGGTGTGCTCGTACTCGCGCTGCCTGACGGAAGGCGGAGAGAGCAACTATTTGACGTCATAGTGACGCCTACTTCGCCTTCTGTGGGCGTGTCTAATGCTCTCGTTTGAACTAATGGCAAGGCTGAACTAGATGCGGGAGCGTTGTTTGATGGTGCTGCCATCTATTCGTTTTTTTGTGAACTATTAAAAAGTGATAAGCTAACTTTATTTAGTTACTTTTACTGCATTTTATGAGTTTAAATTATATTTTAAGGATTGCATTTAGTATGGAAAAATTGCAAAGGAGTTGCTTAATAAACTAAGCGTATTAAAATAATATTAGCTACCACGAGAGCATGTCCATGAATTTTGAAAGAGTAAAATAGTGGTCGGAACTATCCGGTCAATCCATTTGTATTGGACATATTAAATGAGTTACAATTTCAATCAAGTAAAATACGGGGACATAACAAAACAAGGACGGATTAGTAGTGAAGTTACCTGAACACAATTATTTACAGATATTTACATTATTTTGCTAATTAAAAATTAAATCACCAGTTGTTACCCAACCGGGATCGAACCTAAGTAGCAATGCTTGAAACACACAGCCAATGAGAATGATCAAAAACAGATAGTAAGGCGGAGCTAAAATGATGTCAAAAGTAAGGCGGAGTTAAAATGACGTCTTTTAGTTGCCTTTTCTTGCCCACTTTCAAAAAGCGAAAAACGAGCGCACCTTTTATATATAGTCTTTATTATCGTTGTATGTTACCAATATATGGTATGTTACCACCTCTTCTTTCTTAGATGAGGTTCAAAATTAAATAATGATATTCCAACATTTTTGTATATTTAACTTTCTGACGTGAATACGTCTTGAAAATTGGTACAGGTACATGTACACACGGGATAGCAATTTAAAAAACAACGTTTGATAAATCCCAATTACTCCATTGGGAATGAGACTAAATGGAATAAAAACATTCCTATACCATCGTGTAGAGGAACAGTGGACCTTTTCAACCCGGCCGATTGTTAACCCATTCACTCCCTCTCCCCTTTGCCCCTTTGATTTTGTACCTCGTGGGAAGGAATTTCGCCCTTGGCTGCAGTATGCGCTTCCGCCACCATAAGTATAGAGGGAATCCGCTTATGAAAATACATAACCTACCATCGTGTGGAACAACAGTTCTCAACCTGTGGCACGCGTATAAATGAGGATACATGTTGATCCTGTTGGGAGATACGCGAAAATAATATTAGTAATGGCGGAAAACACTTAAAATAAAATAATAACTGTAATAAGTAAAATCATAAATAAAAGTCAGTAAGTGTAATGAATTTGCCAGCTAATCTAAGGAAAATACTGCATAACAAAAGCAAACTTTTTGGCGTAGGTGGATGAGCAAGAAGGGTGATAAGAGAAGGAGGTACTCATAAACGTTTTATCAAGGGGTACGCGAGAAAGAAACGGTCGAGAACAACTGGTTTAGAGAAAGGTCGACCATAATGGTAATTAATCAACTCCTATCCCTCTTATCTTTGTGCCCCAAAAAAGGGGAGATGAGTCAAATTTTTGCCAAAGAAGCAGCAGGCCAAGATGGTGCACGTACAAAGTATTTACGAATCAAACCATTCGATACAGTGGAGACTGTGGTTGCCCACCCCCGTTTTTTTTTTACTCGTTAAGTTTTTAAAATTAGGTCCCGATAAAAGGTGGTTTGTCAAAAAATATCTAACGGAAAATGTTTACGAAAAATGAATCGCTAAATATTCTTCTTCCTATTGATCCATGAAGGTGAAATTTGGCAGAGTGTTTCTTTACATCTTAAACAAGAAAAAAGTTATTCACAAACTTCTAGCTGAAATACTGTCCTGTGCATGGGGATTAAAAATCAATTTCACTTATAGTTAATTATCGTACATCCTGTATACCCAGAAAAATGAAGTTTGGCAGAGTTGTTTCTTATACCTTAGATAAAAAAAAAGCTACTGTTGTCAGTAGTATATTCGAAAAGCTATTTGCAAACTTATAGCTGAAATACCCGTTCTGCGCACAGGGTTAAAATAAAATTCACTCATCACAGATTATTTTACTCCTCGTATACCCAGGAAGTTTAAATTACACAGAGTGGTTCCTCATTCCTTAAATAGGAAAACTAAACAATTTGAGAACTGTCAGCTGATATACCCGTTCTCCACACGGGATTAAAATGACACACGCTCATTACTAAATCTATTACGTATATAACCAGGAATATGAAATTTGACAAAGTTGTGTTTTATACCTCAAGAAAGAAAAGTAAGTTATTTGTTATTTTCTAGCTGAATTTCCAATTCTTCGCACCATTCCTGTCACCAAGAATACGTTTTCAAAGCAAAATGAACATCATTCGTTTGTATCCGTTAGATTCTAACGGATACAAATGAATGACGTTCCACAATTCAATTCCATAACTTAATTTGTAATAAAGAAATATGTGCAAACTTTTTATATACTTGACTCAATAAATTCGCATCCGAATACACTTTTGAGTTTGACATGACATGCCTTAAACCCTACAACCTTCTCAATAGACACAACCAACCTATTTTTTTAAAAAAAAAATTATAACATAGAAAATGAAAGAAAAAGGAAAATATTTAAATTAAACACTTCATTCATATAGTTTTCTTCGTTTATCTCAAACAACAAAGTAAAACAGGATATATGTATCTGTATGTTACCTGAAAACTTAAGCTTTTTAACAATTTTCAAATTATTGCGAGGCTGGGTATTTAAAAAGAAATTAAAGTATTTTCACTTAACCCTAATGCTTATTAATTATTATTTAAAAAATATTATCAATGTAAAATATTTACATTTCCAGAATAATAGTAATATTTGGTTTTTAGAACTAGCAACTTTTCACATCAAAAAAGGTTATTTAACCCAACCTGATAGTAACACGTTGGTTTTAGATAGTTTTAAAACCACTTTCACACATGAAACAAAAAATAAATATACAAACGTGTTGATACAAACCTTCATTGCTGTGAGAAATATCAGAGCAGTTGTGTTTAAAAAGAGGGGGGGGGGGGGGGGGGGAGGGGGCCAATAAAACAGCTTGCAGCCTCAGAAGCCTGGAATGTTAATCTTAGGATTATAACATTTCTTCTTTACATTATTTTATAAAAGTAACACGTTTATAAAATAATTTTTGCACAAATTTGGTGAATGCAATTTAAATAATTTTTCTTATCATGAAAAACGCGCCTGAAAAACTCGTTGATTGTATTTTTCTCAAATAAAAAAGATATTCTACGTAAAATAAACATTTTAGTCTTTTAAATTATAATTTTGAATTTCGATCCTTTTGTGTGTGTGATGTTAAATTTTTTTTTAATTTCTCGATTTGCCAATGTTCCCTTCATCTTATGTAAGTATTGTTTTCAGGTCAAAATTTTTGTGTTGGGTTATCACTGTTTCTACATGTTTTGTTGTTCCTTGGGACCTAAAAAGGGTTTTTTAGATATAAGTCTTTATAATTGTGTACGCTAATGCACTACACATAATATATAAAAAACAAACAAATGACTTATTTTACGATTATAAAGTATACAATTACTGACGGTCCATCCATTCGATGCGACATCAAGTTATAAAGTTTTGAAAAGGGGTTGGTTGAAATTACGTTGCATTGGAGCAGCACAATAGGCTACTGGCAACAGTTCAATACCTGAGCTGGCACCCAATGTTTGAAAAGAAGAACTGATATTATTAGATGTAAGTTTTTCTTAGTTACTGCTTGAAAAAGAAGGGCATACAATGTTATCATAAACTAAGTTCGATAATTTTAGTTTAAATACTAACCGACACTCGGTGCCAAAAACAAACACTGTATTTTTTCCACTGAGATGATAGCATCTATATTCAATGCGACAGGCAGTGCATTCGCTTAAAAAATGAATGGTTTAATAAAATGTTTGGTCTAATAAAATTGTTGTCATATTTTGCATAAAATAACTCTTAACGTTTTATTTGAAGTATTGTTCTTTTTCAATAACTTTTACATTACCATCGTCTAGAACAATGGTTCTCAACCTGAGGAACGCGTACCCCGTGAGGGTACGTGGTGATCCTGTTGGAGGGTAAGCAAAAATAATATTAGTAATGGCAGAAAACACTTAAAATAAAATAATAAATGTAATAAGTACAATAATGAATACAAGCCCGTAGTGTCATCAATTTTCCATCTAACATAAGGACAATACTGCATAACAAAAACAAACTTTGGCGTAGATGAATGAGCAAGAAGGGATATAAGAGATGTGGGTACTCATAACATAAATGTTTTATCAAGAAGTACGCGAGAAATTAAAGGTTGAGAACAACTGGTTTAGAGAAAGGTGGGCTGCGTCGACCATGTTGGTAATTAATCAACTCCTGAACTTCTTATCTTTGTGCCACGAAAAGGGGCCAAAGCTGCAGGAGGCCGAGCTGGTGCACGTACAAAGTATTTACGAATCAAACCATTCGATACAATGGAGACTGTGCTTGCCCCCCCACTTTTTTTTTACGAGTTAAGTATTTAAAATCAGGTCCCGATAAAAGGTAGCATGTCGGCAAAAATATCTAATGGAAAATGGTTACGAAAAATGAATCGCTAAATATTCTACTTCCTATTGATGCAGGAAGGTTACATTTGGTTAATTTTCATTTAACTTGGACAATTATTAATGAAGATAGAAGATAGAAGCATTTGAAATATATAACAGTATTGAATATTTACCCTATCGTTCATTCGAAGGAGAAGGGAGAAACATCTCAACTAGCAACCATTTTTCAACAGGGTGAAAGAAGGTGGGGGGGGGGGGGAGAATCGAGGTCATATTTATTCTCAGCAGTCTTTTAATACAGCGCGTGTGATTAATTTTTCCTTGAATTATCGGATTTTACTAATGACATGGGAAAACAAATAATAATTTTTAAAAAGTTTAAATGGTGATTGGTTTGACATTTTCCAAAAGTTGGGTTGAAAAAAAGGACTGATATATCCCAAAAAAACTTTAGAAAAGTAAAAAACGCTAAGCGTCCCCCCCCCCCTAAAATTTTTTTTCGAAACTGTGGCTAAAAAAGTTGTGATATAAAACACAAATAAGCCAAGAGCTCAACCATGCACACCCACTCACTAGCCTTCTCCCGGAAAAAAGCTGCACTTTCTTTTTTTAGCTCGATTAAAAATTTATGTGTCCATGCTACTTCCACGATCTAAGAAAACCAGCGGCAAATATATAACAATACGAAATTATATTGAATTGTTTTATCAAAAGTTAGATCATAAATTGTCGTTACCTCTAGTTCATATGTTAAAATATGCCCACGCACAATTATTTTTTTCGCAAAAGCCCGTGGGAAGTTGACACCTTTTATTAAAAATAGCTGAAAATATACCCTCTTTAACATAACATGCCCTTACATATTTTTAATTTCCTCATTATATTTAATGAGAGGATGCACAGACCAAAGTCCTGTCAGAACGACCTTCCGGAAGCAGTTTTGCACATTAGTGGGAACTAATATCATTCCGTTTTGTAATAATTTTCAACTTAGAGTTGTGAATTAAAAAAGCTAAGTTGTCGAAAGCACCCCAGTGCTGATGTACACAAAGTGGGTTTTACAAGCTCAGTTTACTTTTCTTAGGTTGCAAACTTCCGAATTTTCAAATTATATATAAAAAAAAAATTATAGTTGGAATTTTTAAGCTGTTTTGTTTCTGCTCCAACTGAGAATTTTCTGGTGGTAGTAGTTCAAGGAGTATTGCAGAAGGAAGGAAAAACCTCTATAAGGGAAGGGAGGTTAAGTGTTTTTTACAGTGAGCTTTTGGTTATATCTCAGGGGGTAAAAATTTGCATAACAATATTTATGTATCATCAAATCATTTCAAGTTTGGCCAACTTAGTAAAAAGCACATAGGAATTTAAAAAAAAAATCATTTGTGTAATGTTGACCTAATAGGAGCACAAGAGTACATACATGGGAGCTCAAGAGTACGCACCAACAGTGGTAATAAAAAAATGGTTTCTAAGCAGAGCAGTCCTCATTCCTCATTCCACCACTACTTGAAAATAATTGGATCCTGTTCTCAAAAAACGATTGTCCACAAGTTTCAGTAGGAGCATATTTGAAGAGATAGGGATTCCTTCGTTTTCTTTTGAAAAATTAACGCTTGGTGGCACATTAATTCCTGTTGCACTGATGCAGCATTACTTTGCTCCTCATTCTGCACTGGAAATCTTACATTTTATTTTATTACCTTTGGCGTTCTATTTGGAAATAGCGGAAAAATTCGAATACTCTTGTCCTGCCGGGAAGTGTTTGACTTCCTTTCACCTCTATACAGGTCCATTTTCATCCCGTGCTTGGGCCAGCCGAGTACGTGAGAAGAGAGGGGGTTGTCTTGCTCGTCAGCAGAGAAGCCGCCTCTATGATCCTGAAGAGGGTTCCAATTTTTTCCGGGCTCAGATTGAGTGTAGAATCGAAGCGTCCCCGACGCACCGGTTGTAGGATAGCTTCCGTCGTCTTTGCAGTTTTCAAGGACAGGGGGTTTTCGTTGAAGAGAAATCTATACTTCTCTTTATCAACCCTCTTCTTCTTCTGTCTTTAATGAAAGGGCTCCGTGTTCATCTGTTCGGTGCAGAGGTCTGTTTTTCTTCGCAGAATTCCAAGGACACAGGTGGGTTAAAGATAATGGTTTAAACCATTTTCTTTCCATGCTTTTGTCGCTCGCTGGAAGAATTCCCCGAGTAATCTCCGCTGTAAGGTGAAGTCCTCTCGTCAGTTCGGTAGAGTGGGTGGGGTGTCAGCTTCTGCTGTTCATCATCAGAAATCCAAGAATACCAGCCCGAAAAGGGGCGGTCATCTCATCAGTCCAGCGAGTTGGGTGGGTGGGGTGCCAGCTACTGCTGTACGTCATCAGAACTCCAAGCATACCAGCCTAAAAAGGGTGATCATCCCATCAGTCGGGTGGGGTGAGTGGGGTGCCAGCTGCTGCTGTACGTCATCAGAACTCCAAGCATACCAGCTTGAAAAAGGTGATAATCTCATCAGTCCATCTGGTGGGGTGCCAACTGCATCCAACGGGGCAAGGGAAAGCAGTCATCCGGACCCATCAGCAGTCAGTGTAGCCGGTGTGGCTTCAGGTGGGGCAAAGCAGCTCAACTATTGGAAGATCTCTCAGAGGGACATGTAGCATGAATTATTTAGGTAAGTCATAAAGCAAAGCAAACCAAATTTCTCCCACAAGAGAAAAAAAAATCCTGACTAATAAAAAATATCCTTAGAATAACCTAATTTTATTCTAACCTCAAGGAAAAACTTGAAAATCAAATCCAAAATTTTCAAAAATTAAATTTGACAAAAGTTTAAAATTCAAGAAAAAAATCGTTTTAACTCACAAAATTCTCAAATTTTAAACACTAAGTAAAAAAAATACACTTATAAAAGAAGATAAAAAAAAATTACAAAGTCATATTGTCAATCAAAACATCTAACTTGCAGCATTGTCATAAGTGAAACCATAGATCGCATCACAATTGCCAAGAACTAATAAGAAGATAGCATTCATACACACAAATACACAACGTGCAAACGAGATTTACACTCGCGACCACCCCCCGCCCCCCGAAAGCGAAACCAAAATCGCTCCCTTCCCTTCCCTTCGTCCACGATCAAAAAAAGAAGAACCAGTTCCCTTTTTCTCCAGTCGTCACCTCAGTTTTAACCGAACGAGGACTAGAAAGGGGTGAAAAAAATGTCATTCCTTTTTTCAAAAATCCCAACCCCTCTTGACTTGAAGAGAAGTTAATCGAGATCTCCCGAACTGTCAACAGATGGAAATTATCGCGTGCCAGTGGTGCCATGGGGCGCTACACGAAAAAAAAAGATGGAATCCCCTGATCCAAGCCAGAATCTTCTTAGTAAAGGCGATAAACGTTCCTATTCTATATAACTCCTTACATATAAGCTGTCATGTAATCCTTGTAATATTTTAACGTAAAACGCTCACGCCTCTTTCCGAGAGGGGGGTTGACGCAAAAAAAAATCTCGCCAAGGCATTGTCCCATTTAAAACAACACCCATCTATTTTATCACATGTATATTGTAAATCCAATCTTCTCTTCCGGCATATCAAATGCCCTATTGTATATAACATATATATATAACATGTTTTATATTTTAGCCATCGAAACACTCCATTTCCCAGGGCTCTCCCCCTTTTTTTTTAAATAAAACTTTATGCGGACGGCATGGTGCCTATAACCAATTGCTCGCTTTATATCAATAATCCATTTTCTCCAAAACGTCTTCAAATTGTTTGAAAAAGAACCAGCAATTATCACAATCGCCATCAAAAGAAGTTGTCAATTAATTAATACCGCTAAAATTGCTGGTTTTTGGCTCGTCGGCGTGATTCCGAGTAATTATATCGGGCATAATAGCCGACCTTGTGGGAGTTTGCATAATAGCGCTAATTGCGCTGGTTAATTGGTTGACCGTTGGAGCCAGACTAGTGTTGCCTGGCAACCCTGGTTGAAACCTTTCTGTTATTCCCTCTTCCCGCTAACACTGCTGGGCGTCGAGGGGGCATTTCAAAATAATAAAGATACTCAATTAAGAATAAAAAAGAAAGACATTCAAAATTCTCCCAACTACTAACTCTCCACCCAAATCAACACAAATTTTCTTTAAAAAAAATTCCCGCAAACAAACACACAAAAGAAATAACACATAGGAATTATCACACATAAAATCAGAGCATTAAAAGTAATAGCATTGGCAATAATGAGCACAACAGAAAAGCAATTTACCAAACTCAGTAAACATTAAAACACCTTTTTAAATTCAAAGGCCGCAAATTCAAGATTCTTCTGAAATTCTACATAAAAGTAGACACTTTTAAACACTAAATCTATACACATAATAAAATTTCGCAATATGCCTGATTGACAATTGACAATTACTATTCGTTATTCGTGCCCCAACAAGAAAAAAAAAACTCCAACACGGAACCATTGTATAAATGTAAATTGAAGGAACAAGGAACAAATGTTAGAATTACAATTAATATTAAGATTAATATTGAACCTATTACATTTATCTACTTCGGCTAAATAAAGAGTGACATAATATTCATTGCGTTGTGTTTTAAGAATTAAAATACCCAGGACGTGGATTTTTCTGTTAGGTAGAAAAGGCATAAAAATGCAGAAACTAAACTATAATAAAAGTAAGGAACAGACAATTAAACTTTCCATATATACATGTTTATTTCAAGTGCGAGAACATAGTTTGTTTGACTCACCATACTGGAAAGGGGGCTGACAGTCGATCACAGGTTAACTCTCTAACATGAGATATTAATGAACATTTGTTACCTACAAATATGTCGAGAGTCGGACTTAAGAGTCCGGTTAAGAAAAGAGCAGTTTAAGAGTGTGTGAAGTATAAGTCTGCGGGTAAGAGAGTGTTGAGTCTCTCAACGTGAATAGAGTTCTTTCGATGGGGGGGGGGGGGGGGGGCGAGGGTCCGCCCCATGTTTTCCATTGGTTCGCTGGATAATCTGTATTTCGTCGGCCTGTCCGTGATTTGGTAAAATAACTTATTCACCCGATT
The DNA here is from genome assembly GCA_963932185.1 of Troglohyphantes excavatus. Classification (NCBI taxonomy): domain Eukaryota; kingdom Metazoa; phylum Arthropoda; class Arachnida; order Araneae; family Linyphiidae; genus Troglohyphantes; species Troglohyphantes excavatus. The sequence continues at coordinate 53,808,014 of OZ010675.1, forward strand.
GGGCCCCGACGAGATGAAAGGACCACATATCTTTCAGGTTTATGGGCCTCAAATCCCCCAAGTCGACTCTTATTTATGAGCCCTAAATCCAGCAATCGATTCTTTTTGTCCAGGTATCTTTCAACCGTTTTATGATGGCGCCAGCCTGTCGCCTTGCTTGCATGGGAAAATGTGGGGTGGCAGATATCTAGTATTGCCTCACCACACGGTTTTCCCCCATGGACGCGGTTAAAGCATACTGTGAGTAGCCATTCTGTACCCCAACTAATTTTAAAAGTGATTTTGTGGGTTTTATTCTTCTCAAACCGTTGTAGAAAGGTTAAATATGTTTTGATATTTTATTTTTTACATATAGAATCAATTTGTATATCGCCAAAAATATAATTTTTCATTTTACTGCTTATCCACTTATTATTGGTTAGAATGGATTTAAAAGAATAGGCATTCAAAATGGGTTTTAACGGAAATTTAAAAAAAAATAGCTAAATGCACGTTAATTTGGCATATTTTAGCATGAACAAAATACTAAAAAAATAGGTAGAAATGGAAGTGGGGGTACTGATTTTTACCTTCAATTGGCTTCTGGTCAACACACTGCTTTCCCGAAGTTACAGTTAGAGAGCAGTGGGCTGCCATATATGTTTTTTTACAGACTATATTTTTTAACCAGAAAGCAAAAGCTTCATAGATGATTTGAGTGAAAACTGAAAGCGAATATAATAATAAGTATTTTAACTGGGAAGATTAGAAGTCGAGCCCGAGTGCCAGCCATTCTTAGTTGGTTGGTTAAATAACGTCGGACTAGAGCTGCACAGTGGGCTATTGGCAACGGTTCGGGATTTATCTTGAGGAAAGACCTGGGAACTCCGTCTGATATTTTTGAACCACAGTCAGTTGACTAGGAAAATAACAGTGTAGGACTTTGAACCGCGACAAGTTTTAGCGTAGACCATTCCCGTATACATGCATTGGGAAATTATATTTCGTTTTAGACTAACTTTCTAGTAATGAATCTGGCAACCTCCTCCGATCAAGAGATTGCTACAACTTGTGAAGTCCGTGTAGATTTTCGAACTCGCAATCCTGTGATTACCAGCTGAATACTTTAGTTTTGGGTAATATAAGCATTGCAAGAATACATTTAATAATTTTCAAAAATAATTTAACAGTATAGAGAAAAATGACATTCATTCAAACTTATAATTTGGTATTGAAGAAGAATTCATATCTATCAAGCTTAATCAATTTGTTTAATCAGGAAAACCCCACATTTCCACATGTTGCAAAAAATAAACCCCAACAAAACTGTTTTCTTACAAAAAACCCAAATGAATAAAGATTCCGCAAACATTTCACAATACTTAGTGATGGGAAAATACTTTTTAATCCTCAATTAAAACTGTTCACTCTAATTGATAGTGAATCTTACATTCAATTCGGTGTCTTTGCCTACCGCAATTTCAACATCTTATGGCTATTACAGATTACAATAGTATTAGCCAATATGCTAGAGATAATTTTTGTATAAAATGCTCTTCCTTTTGAATAGCTCCATTCGTTTCCATCGTCTTGCTCTTCAGATGTTAGATGATTCTATTTGACTCCAAGAATTCATTTTTTTTAATTTGATAAAAATGCATATCTTAACTTGCATCTTATTGTTTCAAACTTTCCTTTTGATTTTAAGAGTGCCCGGAATCAGTGGACAGAGGAGAAAAACCTACTTCATCTCTGCTTCTAGCACCGGTAAGTAGACATCGCTTGTAATTTTACGTGGATTTTTTTTAATGCATCAGAAAGAGTTATTTAATGAAAAAAAGCAATTTTGAAATAGGAATAAAATATTTCCGAATCATTATCACTAAAGAAAGTAAAAAAAAAATATATTAAGAAATTAAAACCATTTATAAATTGTTTATCAGAAAAAAGCTGATTGCGAGGGTTTCCAAAGTTAAATATATGGATGGTTGGTTAAATTAACATAAAACTAGAGCTACATAATGGGCTATTAGCGACTGTTCGGGATCATAAAGGAAGTCCCGTAATATTCTCTCTTGAGAAAAAAAATTCCTCAGATGAGTATAATAATTTTTTTTAATTCTAAAAAACGTAAAATCACACTTGTTTGAATTTTTTTTAATTGTCTTTTATGCATATGTATTTTTATATAATTAAACTAAGTGATGTTTAAGTAATCAATATTTTAAATATTTTATATTAAATGAATTATGAGATAAAAATTACAAATTGAATAAATTATTAAAATATACAATATTTTAATGCACGTTGTGGACAGTTAAACGACTGTTTGAGTTTTCAAAAATATGGGACCTGAAGTTTTGGTTTACATATATTTTAACCCTCTGAAGGATGGATAGAATATCTAATCTGTAAGTTTGATTTCAATGCAGGAAAGTTTAATTTATATATCCGACACATTTCTTTTTTTAAAGATTTTTTAAAAAATATTTTGGTATAGAATTATTTTAAAAGTTCCTTCAATGCTTGGAAAACGTTTTAAATTAGAGATTTTGTATGAAATTTTAAACTACGTGTATCGCTTGGAATTTTATGCATATTCATATCCCTCAGATGGTTAAGAGAAACCTGGTATATATCTAGCGTTTAGAAACCATACAAAGTTTTATATTAGATAATTTATTACATAATTTATATTCATTATTAGTTACTAAGGAACTCAGAACCACAAAATTACCCATTAAAAATAAATTGGGATAATAATTTTTATTTTTATTTTTAGGAATATTGTTTTAAATTTATGTTTGAAAATTGATGTTACAATCATTTCGTAACAAACACGAAAGTTGTTTTTGCTAAACAGCTATGTAGAAATTTAACAGCTTTTTTAGCGAAGCTTCTGCTGCTTAGTCGGTAGAGTGTCGACACTCGGAATAACAGATAGTAAATAATAAAATTGTTGCGTTTCCCACCACAAACTGCAAAACTTAACTTAATATTTAATTTTTCGTGTTACCCATTGTTCGTATCTATATATATCGTCAAATCTTTTATCGAAGACCCCTGGGAAGAACGGATATTGCAGCTAATTTTCTAAATTTCTAATCGATCTTTTCTAATGAAAGTTGACATGATCAGGATTTGAATTTGAGTCTACTACAGCTACAATTTTAAATACACTCAATAAATTGTAAAATTATCTAATAAATTATATAATAATTATATATGTGTAGGGAAGAAGTAACTGGGACACTTTGATGCTTTTTTGTTACCCCTGATAACAAGTATTAAGCTAGTTTTCTGAAACTATGTTAAGATATGAAATAATTAATTTTCCTCTTGCCAAACATGGACACGATTTTACTCTACGACTGATGACATCCAAAATATTGTCCTCAATCGCTTTCCCTATCAATCGCGTTGTTAAATCTTAAGTGGGATAACTCTGGGACAGTATTATTTTTAGCCTAGAAATACTGGAAACATTAATATATCCAATAATACACATAATTGATTTATTTCAGACATCCAAAGTCATATTAAAATCATATTCAAGAAGTTTTAGGTTTACTTTGTATAACTATGAATATTGGCATTTGTGTTATTATTGGCATTATTTTAGCAAAATTTTGGCACTCCTATCATCGCTGCCGCTTTCTCTTCTTCGCTTTATACAACGAGGTACTCGCTGTAGCACTCAATGTTGTCCCAATGTTATCCGCTTAGTGCTGAAAATTTACATTGTTGAAATTATAAATTAAAATACAAGTATTAAAAATATTACTCTCACATGAAATATATGTCAAAGGATGTATTTCTCAAAATACATACCTGTCTGTAGTTAAGTATTTGCTGTTTTCCAAAGGTCTATGAAAGTTTACACATAAACTAGATACTTGACATCACGAGATTGAAAAGAAGTCGGGATGCTTTCAAAAGTCAGTGCAACTATAGCTTCAAATAAGTGCTAAAAGGGATCAGAATATACGAGCGGATTCAATAGCGGTGATTGCTCGCCGATTCGGAACTCATGGCATTGATCAGAAATTAATCGTTGTGCCAAAGTTACACCCCCAGTCCCAAAGTTATTCTTTTTTTACTATATTTTCTATAACATAAAAC